>BLYF01000082.1:166912-361507 GCA_014905255.1 Herpotrichia juniperi
CGTCCAGCAATGTCGCGAGCGACCTGCAGCGTCCAGCAATGCAGCGTCCAGCAATGTCGCAGCCACAGCAGAACAGACCAGCGCGGCAGGGCAGAGCAATCCTGTCGCGAGAAAGCAGACCAGCGCCGACAGAACTTGCCGTTTCTTCGGCCTGCCCATGTGCGATGCAGTACAGCGTGAAGATTTTTTGCGAGTTGCGGTGCATCTGGACCGAGAGTTAGATTCAGATTGTTAGAGCAGCCTAAGTTTGACAATTGACATCCATTCTACAAGCGTTCTGTAAGTTTCAAGGCCAAGGATAATCAAAACGGAGCAGGCATGACGGTGCAGAATAATCTTCCTGGATCCTGCACGCTTCCATCCATTACTCCTTCACCTCCCGAGTCTAAGCCTCATAGCTAACCTCCAAAATTTGGGTTCAGAGAACGACAACCACAGACATGCTTTCCATCTTCTTTGGGCCAATGAAGCAGCAAGCCTAGGATCTAATGGCGTCACGGCGGTCGCGGCTTACCATGTTCTTGGGACCAACTCGCAGCACTAGTCTAGTTGACCAGGGTCTTCTGCTAATCTGCCTTTAAAGCGCTCCTAGGTTCCACATCGCGATATGATGGCCAAAGCTAGGCTAAAACTCCAAGTTCGAATCTGCGCGGTGATAATACCTCCGAAAACAGTCCTATAACTGACCACCCAACCCGCCCCAACATCTCGCACCAATCTCAATCTCCTTCACTAGACAGCACATAAAGAATACTCATTTATTATATATTATCAAGACCACTCGAGAGTTTGTACCTTATCTCCTTTACGATTCGTACCTCATAACAAATCTTCGACTAGTTGGCTCTGAATCCGCACCACATCACCACAATCACATGAAGTGCTCGCACAAGCATCCGTTATATATATGTTCATTATTGGCACTATAGTGACCACCGGCAAGGTATATTTACTCAGCCTCGACTCTCGCACTCCCTAGGTTCCCACCTCCCTGCTATTCTCCGCCAAATGAAGAACCATGTAGGCGGACGATCTAACTGAACCCTGCTGGGATAACACTGGCATCGAACCAAAGCTAACAAGGACACTCAGGTGGAAGAGCATCGTGTCAATCTAGTTGTTCCCTGAAATACTATACTCAAGATCCCAGTATGCCTACCTATGCAGGCTCCCTCCTCGCGGCGACCGGTAAGTACACAGTTATCAATATTAAGGTGTCGCAATCGTCGTGGGTCAACCAGAATGATTGGGCGGATGCAATGGCGCTGTACTCGACTTCTCTGCTGAGACTTCTTCTTCGTGCTGCATATGCCGTTTGAGATGCCCTCGACGCTTTCGCTTAGCTTGTGTTTTGGCGTGTTCCTAGGTGCTCCTGCTGACAATTGCGCAGGTAAAGTGACTGGTGGAGAAAAACGAGCTGCTCGACGCGCCCTTGATAAGCGAATTCGCACAGCACTCAATGAGAAGCTCATGATGGAGGTGGAAATGTCCATTCCGCAGGATGTGACTGATATTAGGACGGACAAGCAACGTGTTGCTGAAGTTGTTGTAAAGTTGATAAGGAAGCTCAAGGAAGGCCCTCTAATGGAGGCTAAGACCGATGAACAGTGGCTTAACGGCGCCATTAAGTTTCTGGTCACTAATACAGGGAAGGCATGGAGTAAGTCATATTTCTGTGCACTCAAGTGCTAAACGGATTGCTTACAAGACGATAGTACGATCTTGGTTCCAACTGTATACAGTCGAGAACGGCAGAGCGTCCGCTGTGCCCACAGTTGTTGCTGAAACAACTGATACGAAGTCTACAAGCCAGAAAATTGGTCAGCATGAAAGGCAAGGTGGCCTGAGCAATACTTCCGGCACACAGAATATCGATGCACCAATTGGCTTGATGTCTATTCTTCCAACCTCCGTCCAGGACCGTTCTGGCGCTATACCTCATGGAACGACACCTCCTACCTCCCAGCTCCTGGAATTCCCAGCTGGGACTATACCTTATCCTCCAGCATCCGAGGGTAGTGCCGCTGGCATGGAATCTCTTCAGTCATTCCTAGACTCAACGTCGATTCAAGTATCTGCACTAGAAGCTGCTATATCTTCAACTTCGGTGAACGAAGTTGTTCGCGCTCCAGCGCGGTTGAGTCTGGGTCCGGGTACGATTAAACATCAACGTTCCCATAGCGATCCAGGCCAGGTTCATATGTGTTTGATATGCCACAAGTTTCATTGGATGTCGAACGGAAGCCCACACCCGTTCTTGCTTCCCTCATCCGAGGCGACTCCAACCGCGGGAGATGTGCGAGTCCAGCGGGCTGCGAGGAACAAGAGGTGGGCGGTATGGATGACGAAGCATGTCTTGACTCCTGCCAACGCTGCAGCATGGTTGTTGCTTTGCCTGTTTCTGGTTCAGCTTTTTTAGAGCTACCTAAGGAACTAGTTACTGGTATTAAGGATGGGCTTCTGGTGTTCTTGGAGCGAAAATGAACTTACGTGGTGTTGGGAACGATGCATCAGCGGGTTTTTATGTTTTGCTTAGTCTTGTCGCCTTTGGGCATCATTGTAGCGTTCATGCATCTTTGCGAGCAGCCTTGTAAACAAGCCTAGGTCCTGCGGGAGAATATATATGAACTCCTTGCTGGCTCCGTAGTTGCTCTGCGCACTCCCAAACCTTATTTGATTGGAGGCCCCTCTTGGAGGAGCTTCCAATCAATCCCACTGGACCATATGCAGGTTCGTTACGAGCTTTGGCTAGCTTACTCGATATAGCTAGTGTAGCGCTGCGTCAAACACCTTTCAGATGCGCAGGGTCGACTTTCACGGCGCTCTGGACCGGGCAGTGCTTGTGATAGGCTGCAAAATGCCGCAAGCAAGGCTTGTATGTCCCTCGATTAGAACGCACCAATCAGCGCACTAATCAACGCATCACCATTTCGCTGTATCTGGTTCTCAATCCTATTTAGGGTACCAGTCCAACGTATCATAGTCCATGCCAGTTTAATGCTCTTTCAGGTTAACCAACAGTCTCTTCTAAAGATATTTAGATAGATACCTAGAAGTTTCTGCAAGTAACACTTGCATCTCTTCCGTTAACTCTCGCAATGTACTTGACACTTGTTAATGACGGCCTTTGGATTGACTACAAGTAAGCAAAGAACTAATCAGTTTCTTCTCCTTATACCTTTTTTGGAAGTTTTCTAGGCGCCTGCTTATTTCACGGGACAGCATGTAGGTATTAACATTTCATCTGACTACACAAAAAATATCTAACAGTATTATCTAGCTTACACAAGGCTTTGAAGGCTGTTAACAAATCTCTCAGAAATCCTAGAGCTTCGCTTTAGAATGGGAGTAGAGTGACCCAAAGCTTCTATTTGAATACTTCCTCCTTAACTATCACTGAGAACGAAGGGGATATCAAATATTAAACTCTGTTAGTAACATTGCCAGAAAAAAAGAACATCATCTCAAAGGCGTGACAGTAAACCCATTCTTGCTACCAGCAGTTACTGTGCATCAACTCTTAAAATTAGTCTACCTTTGGGATTTTTTAAACAGGTCATTATCCCTATGTACTTGGATTTGGGCTTATCTAGTTTTTCTGCCTACATATTTTTAACTCAACTTTGTCTTTGTCAAGTACTTTTCTTTTCCGAGAGATCTGTATATTCAAATTTTCAGCAAAGCCTAGAAGGTACAGTCGCTACGCAAAAGTCTGGTTACACACCTCAAAAATGACACCCAATTTTCAACACCCACTTTTCAACGAGTAGAGTGAATTACTTTGTTATATTTATTAGTACTTTGTTTGCCAGCCTTAAGCCTTGATTACTGCCTTAATTCGGCGCCCTATAGTATCGATGAGGCCGTCAATCTACCCCTGATCTATACGCTCCCAGGCCTCCTGCGCAGCAGCCTCAAACGCCTCACGCGCGTCTACCGAGAGACCTTTATCTTCAAGGTAAGGGTAGAGCTTATAGATAGTTTGCTTCAGCTCCAACTATAGGTGCTCAACTAGGTTAAGATCGGGTAAGTATAGTAGCGAAATAAGGGCAGTAATAAGGTAATATTGCATAAAGGCGGGTAAGCCTTAAATTATAGATTAGAGCGTTGTCTTGCTAAAAAAGATTAACCTAGTCGTCCTAGTTAGGTAGTAGAGCTAGGCGTAGTGTCTCGCAATAGGATGTTAAGTTATAGCTATTTGCAGGTAATGTATAGTCTTTGTCTATACAGTAGAGTAGTAACCTTCCTCCTAGGATTTCTCCTTACTATGCGCAAAATAGCCCTCTTCTCTGCACAATTAAGAGCCTAAAGTCTGCCTGCTCTAGATCGTGAAACAAGAGACCCTGTTTTATTGTATCTATTAATTGTATTGTATACAGCCTCTCTTAAAATGTTATGCCATGCCTTGCTGCAATGTAGGTCTTCTTTATGCCCGCCTTGACGTCCCCTAACACTAACGCGCGCTGCTTAGGTGATAGATCCTCATTCTTATTTTAATTTAAGGATACTAATTGCGAGATAGGTGTATTAAGAGACACTGCGCAAAATTTGAGCTATAATTGATCGTAGGTGGTAGAGTAATGTAGGGTGCAGTACATTGAGTTGGGTGGTCAAATGACAATTTTGGTGTGGGAAAAGTGTAACCGAACTTTAGCGTTAGTACTGTAGGACGTAGTAGCAATGCAATTTAAATATAATGATAGTATCCTCCCAAAGTAGTGTATAGGAAGAACATAGTAAGGTCCCGTGGGTGGATTGTTGCACCTACTCTGATTGATGCGATGGGATTGTAAATTTTCGTTCAAAGCTAGACAGGATATGACTCTTTGCGATTGTGTTTTCGATCAGCCAGTGGAGAATGCTGCGAATTCTGTTTGCAGTTGATATATGAAAAACCCATCCAAAAGCGTTAATACTAGAAGGACTGAGTAATAAGTGTTGCAACTTGCGCGTCCATTATTTTGGCTTGGTAGGTGTTGCTCAGAACAAGATCACACATAGGGTGTTACAAGCAAGCGAAAGGAGACACAGATGTGTAGCGAGAAGGGTGTTTATCGGAGACGCAGAACATGGAGCGCATAATACAATTTAATGTGTATTGACCTGATGGCTATGCTTATTCAATAACAAACGGCGAGTCTGAATCATTGAGACTATAGCAGACATTTATAAGTAATATTTTTTCTGACAACACACTTCCACCGCTCGTAGATGTGCTGGATATGAAGAAGTACTTAATCCACAAGTTTCAACAGACCACTTCTGCAACATACTAATCCACTAATAGCTCTCCGTCATTTATAATCGCGCGGAGCGTTGCAGGTGATATCAATACCCATGCGCCGAGCTAGGAAGAGAATCAGTAAAAGCGCTAATGGCATGATGAGGAGATGGAGATAACACTGCGCGATCTGAACTAGCGATTTCTCGTTCTTGGCAATCCGCCCGCTTTTCATGTCCCCTGAACTCAGTCTGATTGCCGAAGACGAGATAGTAGGGAAGGATTCTCCATAGAATTTGTAGTAAGGTTTTTTGTGGCAGGAAGACGACGAGAGCAGGCCAGAGTCACTATGCGTTCGTCGATGTTGGTTTGCACTCGGTCCAAGTGGCGCGATAGAAACAGCAGTCTCAATACCCTTAACCGATAGAGGCGACATAGCGGGGGGGGATGAAAGCAATCCGAGGAAGCCGGTATCATGAGTAGATTGTTGAGAACGAGTGTCGCTGGAGCTGCCTCTAGGAGACAGAACACGACTTGTAGCATCAGGTGGTGTATCAAGAAGCTGAGCTATCGGAGTTTTGTCACGAACCTCATGCGAGGCGGGCTCCATCTGGTCAGGCAGAAACCATGAACGGACTGTATTCTGTAAGCAAAAGTGCACAATCATCAGGGCCATGAAGACATGTAACGAACCCCATATCCTCCCTTCTTCGGTAGCCAGGAACTCAATGGCGCCGTTGAGGCATTCTGTGTCATTTTTGAAATGATTTAGGGGACCAGCCTTAAGCTGTTTGACCAGCTTCAATACTACCTCAGCGACACAAACCTGGCCCGATCTTGATCCTAAGTTTGAAATATCTCGTGGGATGCTTATCTCAACCTCCATGAACAACCGCTCTCTTGGATGAATGCGAACCCTTTTTCCAAGTGCGTCAAACACACGTCTAATTGCATAGCTATCGGCAGTGCCTAAGCAAAGATTAACCGAGCCTTCAAAACTTCGACGACATATAGAGATTAGAAGAATGTACGACCCAATGCCGGAGACATGAGACCTAGCAAGAAAATTGAATGAGCCGTGGTGACATCTTTTGACTGTGCTTCTTAATCGACCAGATGCACCCTTTGATAGGTCTACTCATAGGTTCTTCGTAAAAAGTGAGGAAGCTGTGGCTTACCGGTTGCGGCAAGGCGAGAGCCCAAGTAGGAGAGCATGAATAATATCCAATCTCGATGTGATTCGGCGAGATGCTTTAATATCCCTTCTAGCTTTACGTAAACTCTGCTGTCCTTATGGTAAGGCCGTGGTGGCACCATAGATTTGTTGACGACGCCGCTGGTGTGCTTGCGGTTGAATTTGGTAGCTAATCTTGAGTCTACTCACCTAGCGTAGTTTATACCACTTCAAGCCAAGACTTGCGTTGTGTTGACAATGATTGTGCAGCATGTGGGTAGAGGTTTGTCGAAGTGAATTTCTGTCGCCCGTGCTCCAGCCGAAGTATTGATGGCGAAGGAATGAAACGTTTGGGTTTAAGCGAACTCAATAGGAGGGGCATTCAATGCGCTTCGACCGAAGGAAGATGTTGAACGTGGTGAGTGTGCCTAGAGTGGGAAGAAGTTATTAAGTAGTAGATAGAAATTCACTAGAACGGGCCGCTCTTTCGACACCACGACTAGACGTGCGGTGATTCGTCTACATGTAGCATGATAACCGTAACAATCAGCCCTATATAGACGACGACAGCGACCATTTCGGATCCGGATGGCACAGAAGGACGGACTAGAGATAGCAATGCATAATGTAGGCCCAAGTGCAGACGCTCCTCAGCTTAATTCGCTGCACACTTCACGATTTGCTTTCTGCGTACTTGCTACACGAGAGTGCACGTGTGGGAAAGCCAGTCTGTAAGACATGTTGTTGCACGCATGCTCAATGGATTCTGGATTGTGTAATAAGGCTGAGGAAATGCCTAAAGTCTTTGTCAGTGGCACTACACAATACTTCTACAGCTGCAGGAAGATATCCACCACAAGGATAAATGAGAAAGAAGTGAGGAGGTTGCTTTGTAGAACCAAGTCGCTCCAACACATCTAAGACGCCACAGGATTCAGCTCGCATGCAGCCAATGAAAATGAGTTTTATAAGGTCGCGACCATACAAAACTCGCTTTTATTGGCTATAATTGCGAGCTAACTTCTATTCAGCCAGAGATATCACTAAGCGTTGGTTCCTTTTTGTGGATGCATTGAGAAATTGCGCAGAGGTAAGTGCATCTTTGCGGCATTTGCAAAGTCTAGAGTAGCCACAAGAACCTGCTGTCAAACCTCACCGACAGGAATTTGCTAGCACGAGCTGGATGGCTTGCGACAGCACAGTTGATTACAATGGGCGGGCTCTTCCTTTCTGGACTTGCCCGCTAAACAGAGCTTGCGTTCTCGTTAGAGCGGGATTTCGCTGCCGGGCTTGCTTCACTTGTTGGTCATATGAAGGATGAGTTGCTCGATGTACTTCGATTAGCGCATTTCACCCATAACTTGCACAGTTCAGTTCATCTTACATCTTAGGTATTTCCGAACATGGGATCAGGAAGAATCTGCTTATATTATAGCAATTGATTGTTCGTTACTTCCAAGTCTATTCTATTGCAACAGTAATCAAGGACTACTTCTATCTTTAGATGTGACTAGACCATTTGTTAAAGAATATGACTCGACTTCTCATCTAATCTAAAAATCGAGTAGAGAGTAGGATTACATGTACGTTTTTGTGAAAACATGGGTATCTATCTATCTACAGTGCACCCCAAAGTCATAGCATCCTGGCCAAAAACCTCAAAGACTGTTCATGTATACAAGAATGGATTCACTGCGTAGAAGGCCATCCAAAAAACCAACGCCGTTTTGGATGACGCTAAATGCACGTCCACATACAAAAAGAAGAAATAGTTTGATTAACTGTCACTCGTCGAATGGCCCGTCTTACGTATACTTTCGAAGCAGCACAAAACACCGCACCGAAAGTAATAATCCATCTGGATCTCGCCTTCAATGTCGAACTCGCAATATCCTCGCTCGAATTTTCCTCAGCCAGACGTCCACTCTCATCATTCAGACACTCTCAGACCACCATTACAACTCTAGCATCCCACCGCCCAATCAGCTCGCCAAACACATTCTGCGCGAGTTCAAGTAAAGTCTCTGGTAACTAAAGTGGCAGCAAAGGAACGCGGTTGGAGGATTGTAACCATTTTTAGCGCGGCGATATAGCAGAGCTTACTTGCATAATTTTGCCTGAACTTTTGCGGATATCTCCTATAGTCCTGTTGGATTCAGCAACTGTGGAGATGAAGGAGATGGACGAAGTGGGCACAAAATGTACGATGGAATGTGTGAGTGAGTGCTGGTCCTATTTGAGCGAGAATCAAGTCCTGGCTACGTAAGGGACCCCAAAGTACGCAGGTCTGGTATTCTCTACTCATGACCAAGTAAAGCCCTGATGACTTTCAGCTCACTTATGTAGCCAAGGAGCTACCTCTTAGATGTTACTTGGTCGACTACGAGTATTATCTTGTCTGCGGAGCTCTAGCCTTCGAGACATTTGAATCAAACTGCCTTCTCGGTGGCCAGCTCGTACTCCTTCCACCCCAGTCCCTCTGGAAGAACCTTCCACTGCAGCTCATCATCTAGCAAGTCTTCCATCTTAGTCCACTCCGCCTTCATACATGCAACCTTGTCACCGTCCCTTGGCACGATTCTAGCTGGGAATGGCTTTGGTAGTACAAACAAGCCCTCGGTCAGGTCATTCGCATCTGGCGTTATCTCGTTGCCGTTGTCATCACGCTTCTTTTCGAAGTTGAACGCCCAAAGCAGGCGCGAGATGGCGAGGAACAGCGACCTTTCGGCAATATGCATACCCTGGCACAAGCGTCTACCAGCGCCAAAGACGAAGTGATCGCGAGCTGCTGCGTTCGGGTTGCTGGCTGCTTCGGCTGCAGTTTGGTTATCATCGGCGTAGCGGGAGGGGTCGAAGCGTCGTGGATCTGGATGGCGCTTTGGGTCCATGTGAATAGCCCAGACATTCCACATGACCCCCGCGCCCTTTGGGATCGTATAACCCATGTATTCGTCGTCGCGGATCACAGCGTGCGGAACCCCAAGGATATCCGTTGGCATCCAGCGCATGCTCTCTTTCACGCAGCCGCGGATGTACGGCAGGTTTGGTTCGTCGTCCATGGTTGGGAGGCGGTCCCCGCAGACGCGGTCAAGCTCTTCCTGCGCGGCCTTTACAACCTCTGGAAACAGCAGCATCGCCTGCACGAAGCCAACAAGTGTTGCGGCGGTGGTGTCAGAGCCTGCCTCGAGGAGCGAGCCGCTAATATAGCCGGCGAGGCCATCGGAGAATTTCTCCTCATCTTGGGCCCGAACTAGGTCGAGACAAAAGCATGGCTAGGCAGGAGTTAGTTGCCAGGGAGTGTTGAATATGCAACGGCAGCCACTAGAGGAAGAAAGGGACAGGCGCACCTTAGCTGTGCCATTCTTGATGGCTTTCTTGACATTCAGCCAATGACCAACGTACAGCTCCCTCTCTTTTTGATGCAAGCTCTTGGCGTACTTACGTAACGGAACCACGAAGTCCGGCAGAACCCGAAGGACAGGAAATAGATCAAGTAGTGCAGCAGTTTGGGTGCCAGTGACCTCACAGAATTTCTCGAACCCCTGACGGCAGAGTCAGCAAATGGCCGCTGGTGTGAGCGGTGGCTTACATACATGGAATAGTTGCTTTAACTTTGGGTCATCAATGCTAGTTGTGCGGAAACCAAACACCATCTGGGTGGTCAGAGAGTTCGTATAGCGCCGGATGTGATCAATAAAGAGTTCCGGCTTGTCTAGGAAGCCGACAAGCATGGCCTTGTTCTCAAGGTCTTGGTAAGGCACATAAGTTCTGGCCGCCTTGATGTTCAAATTGTTGTGCACTATCTTCCGAACCATACGCCAGGTTTCGCCGTATTCCTGAGGGTGTTAGCTGAGGATTCTCAGATGCTACGACTCATAAATCACACAGCGTACCATCAATAGCATGCGTAAACCGCCGCTCACGATCTGGCCTAGGTACATGTCTGGACGCGACGAGTAGATACCACTCCGCTTATCTAGCAGGTCCTTGATGGCTTGGTCAGAGGAGAGCACAATCATAACCTTGGTGCCCAAAATGAGCGAGTAGACGGGGCCGTATTCTTCAGCCCATTTCTGAAATTGGAGATGACCCTTCTCCTTCGGCATCAAGTGAAGGTTCCCTATCACTGGCCATGTTGGCGGTCCAGGAGGGTAGCCCGCGGGCCTACGGCCGACCTTACTAAGCCGGTAAGCAGCGAGAGCCACAAGGGCGATAATAAAAGCAAGAAAGGAGAGAGACATAATGTCAGGTTTCAGAGGGCACAAGGGCGGGACTGAAGTATATTCAGCCAGATCTACGAAAGGTGATCCATCCTCGAACCAGTTAGCATTTAGAAATACGTCTCGCCCCCTCTCTGGGAGCTTGCAAAGAGCTTAAACCAAAAAAAGCTATGAGACGGTGGGCGAATGCAGCTACTACTGCACAAAGGATAGGCACGTTATTTCGCAACCTAGAAAGCGGCAGAAAGCCGCTTGCGCAAGTCGGCATCTATTCCGCGGCGGATGTCACCACTCAGCAGTGCAGATCTTTCTTAAAAGGTAAGCGAATGGCGTGCCTTCTTATCCTGGTGCTGTAATTGGCTCCTAACCCTTGTACAAGGAGACATGTGCGACAGAAATCTCAGGAAACATGGGGCCCCACAACCGCTCAGCACACAACAAAACAACTTATAAAGCCTTTTTCCTACTGCAGTTTAGAAAAGAAGCAAAGAAGACAGCGAAATAGGTACCTGCTAAACGTTGTGGAGGGCAATGTTGTGAGGGGCTCGTATCCCCAGATTTCTGTCGCACTAGAGGCATGCAAGTTCTGCAAAGCGCGAACTTTTAGCGAAGACTCGTGAGTAGTGCGGGAAACAGATAGTTTAGCAGTGAGTTACTTAGGCTTGCGTGACAGTCCTACATTCAGGAAGTTTTCTAGAAAAAAACAGACACACATACACTACTTACCCTTTCTACAGCAAGTAGGAACGGTTCGGTCCGGGGGCGCGTAGGTTAGTGTTGTACCCAGCCCCAGCTTTTCAACGGGACGCTAGTACTCAAGCGCCCAGGTAGTGCTGTAGCCACGAGCGCTTTAGAATCGTGCGAATTTAGCTACGTAAGACCAAATTGAATTGCAAAAAGCTGTTTGCACTGCACATATGTACGCAAAATGTCCGATCATTCTGCAGTGCCTCTGTCTCACGAACAGGCTGCTAGCGCGGTTTGGGTGGTTTCCATACCAATCATTGTTCCGACATCCGAACTCGGTAAAAAGCATCGGGGTGTCGGAGCACACAATACGAGCTCCATCGTGTACAAATTTCGTCTATGCACAGCAACGCCTTTCATGGGACCCCCGTTGTAGGGCTGTAGCGCAGCGAGATTGTACAAGGGGGCGGCGCATGAATGCACAGGTACTCACACTGGCTCACGCCCAAAATTTGTATGGAAAACGGTCGATTTGTACAGCATGGAAGCCTCGTTGGCTTGGGTCCCATCTGCACTTGCTCTCCCTTGTAGTGCAACGAGATCGTTATATTGGCACACGGGAGCCACGCGGCAACAAGTAGCGCGACAACGTGTGTGGAGATGCCGGTAAGTTATCTCCAGTCACAGCCAGTGGGATGCAGCGTGGTGGAACATCTTCCATGCAGTAAAAGCTCGAGTCGTGCGGCAGTGTTCCCCGTGCCCCAAGTTTCCTTTGCGGAAGGGCAGAGGCGAGCCCCCCGAGCGTACCAAGTGCGCGGCACAGTCTTCCGCGTCCCCAGAAAGCAGTGATCCGCACGAGCGCCTACTTGCTACCGCTCGCTAGTCGGGGAAAGTATCCGATCCCGCACCCTGCTTGTTTCCTTTGCTGTCTCAATATTTTCATTTTGTACGGCGCCCCATGTGATACGCAAAAGCTACTCCATATTCGTCCCCTTCCGGCTGATGCTCAGTTTTGCTCTAGAAAGACCTGTGCTCCGCACACTATTCTGACATGAACAAGGGGCGCAAACAGCCCCAACTTGCCTATCCCAAAAGCAAAATGTGGCAATCCTGACACCTCTCAGGCACGAGCCTTAACATACTCTTGTCTTAAGGCTCAAGTGTCGTGTCATTCATGGCCGTTTAGCTTTCGGCCCGTTGTCTTCACGTCCTCTTCGTCACTGTCTTTTATCGTTCGTATCAGGCGTCGTCGTCGGTATCCCGCCCCGGTAGCCTTCGACGCCAATCCTTTATCCTTCCGCCATGGCCGAAAACTTCCTTGCCGAGGCGTGGTCGGAATTGGCCATCGCCCTAATCTTCATCGTTCTCCGTTTCTATTGGCGCATCTCTCACGTTGGATGGCGAAAGCTGGAATGGGACGACATCTTGATGGTCTGCGCTGGAGTAAGTGAACCAGTATTTTTCAGAAATCTGCGTACTAAGACATGTAGCTGGTTTATTCTTGTGAGACAACAGCCGCCCACTACGTGGGTGCCGTTTGGCTAGGTTTTGCGAACAACAATATCACGCCAGAAGGGCGCGCGACTCTGGACCCGAATTCCCAGGAGTGGAGGTACAGAGTAAATGGCTCGAAAACGCATGTTATCGGATGGTTCACTTATACCACACTCATGTGGCTGCTGAAGTGTTGCTGGGTCTTCTACTACTCGCGCTTGACGTATGTACGCCAGAGGGAGGAGCGAATTTGCGCGTGCTTTATGGCTCCGCATGTGTAAAGGATTAAAGGCTGATTGACGCTGCAGGGACGGTGTTCGCAAAATGGATATCCGTATCAAGATGGCTTGGGTCTTCGTTGGTTCGAGCTACATCGCTGCGATCTGCATGATCCTTTTTAAATGCTGGCCATTGCACCGCCAATGGCAGATTAATCCGGACCCAGGAAGTAAGTGTTGAAACCCAGATACCAAGTCCTCGGAGAGTACTGACATGAGAATTCGTCTTCAGATCGATGTCAGCCTGGTTATTCTAAGCTGCAAGTATCTTTTATCATGGCTCTGAACACTGTGACCGATATCTACCTCATGGCGATCCCTCTACCTGTACGCACTCTTGTCTAGCCTCACTGTCCTCAGGTTACTGACACCTACTGGCAGATTATCTGGAAAGCTCGCCTCGACATGAAAAGAAAGATCTCACTCATGATTCTATTCAGCGGCGGTTGGATTGTGATTGTCTTCGGTATCCTGCGCTGCGTCACTCTCGTAACCGTATGTTCTCTTCCACACCGTATTTCTGTGCCTCCCAACGGTCGCTATTTAACGGAAAGCTAACCAAGTCAATGTCCAGGTCGGCGCCACCGAGCCCTCCGAGTCCGGGCAATGGTCTGTCCGTGAATCCTTCGTCGCCGTGCTGGTCAGCAACGCTCCCATGACATTCCCACTCTTCAAGCGCTGGTTCTACCAAGTCACTGGCCTAACCTCGAGTGGAAACAAGAGTAGCCATGCTCAAAACTACCCGCTCAAAAGCAACCCCAAAAACTCGGGCTCTCAGTCCCAATCACGCTCCAAAAATGCGCGCAATTTCCCGCATCCGCTCAGTGTTCCCAACGATACGGCATGGGGCAGCGACGAGGCCATCATGACAGTAAACTCAGAGGGCAAAAAGGATGAGGTGGGAAAGAGCAAAGAGAGCTTGGATATGGCGGGAGAGGAAGTGGGTATAACAAAACCGCAAAGCACGGCAAACGTCATTTCGAAGGCGGGGCTGAATAATGTCGTCGTAACACAGGAGTGGGAGGTCACCGAATCGTATGAGCAAAACGGAAAAACACAGAAAAGCCAATTGGGTTCCAGAAAGCCCTGGGAGGAGTAGATGTTGTGATATCTGGATATGGGAAAATTGAGTGTGCGATGGTAGGCGGTGGGCCCGTAACTGGCGTCAGGTTTCCTGTCGTTGCAGAATACTAAAGGGTGCAAATAAGACGATAAGTGCATAACAACATATATATATACGATTGCCACGAAGGTTGCCTATCCCGTGGAATCTTTTCAATGGGATTGAAAACTGCTTGCGCATCATGTTCCTGTGAATAACTCTCACGCAGATAGCTCTCACCTAGATTGATGGGTAGACAATTGACTTTAAATGACAGGCAGAATTTCTCTTGTAACTTTTTGTCCTTTATGAGCTCCTTCATTCTATGCTCAATTCCGCTTCATAAATCTTTTTACTTAGGCATGATTTCGAAAAAGCTTTGAACATCCATTAGCCTGTCTTACCATCTTTCGATGTTTTCGCCGAGAACTCCCCATCATGCCTGCCTGTTAAAACTTTATATTAAGAAAAACTGATGTATTAAGCTACTTAGAGCAAAACCCTTTTGCCTAGATTGCAGCACAGTAGAAACTCCAAAGTCTTCTATAAAAAAAAAACGGGACTTTAGACTGGGCTTCTTATCCACCTATAGTATATTAATTTTTGCCAAAGAGGGCGCCCTAAATCTTCTCTCTAGCAACCACAACAACACTGTCCTAGCAGCTCGAAATCCAGCAATGAATATGTCTTTAACACCATGAACTCAGATCCAAGAGCCATGATTACGTTTGGAACTCCTTAGGGTCCACCTTCTGGTAACTCGGAATCAAGCCGAGAGCCCACTGTTTGGCACACGACATTCCATCACACTGTTGAAGCCTTCATTGAAGGTGGAATGGTTCTGGCCGTTGTCCTGTATGTCAACTCGGTTTCGGCGGTCCTAGGGAACCTGTCGTCTAAACATTTGTCTTATAATCGATGCAAAATGGCACACAGCAAGCGAGACTATCTCTCCTCCGACTGCAGCAGTAGACCGGGACCGTGTTCGGAAAATTGTAGGCGTAGGTGTAGCTAGGTGTAGGTGTGGTACTACAGTAACTGCGCTCAAGCGTTCGGTGAATATAATCATGGCTGTATATATACATTACGTGTAGGTGCATAGTTGGGGCGTAGGCTGTATAAAACAAAAGATCCGCTTTCCTAGCCTAATTATATTGTCTTTAGGTATTAAAAACACATCTACACGTAGGCGTACTCTACCTTGACTATTTTAATGTAGTTAAGGCGTAGTCACTCCTGCATGTATCGGATAGTTATTACCACATTTATTGCAGACACAGATTTAAGCAATTACGTCTACTATTATTAGTGAATTGCAAAGCACGTAAACACTGTACACGTAAAT
Source organism: Herpotrichia juniperi (assembly GCA_014905255.1). NCBI lineage: Eukaryota > Fungi > Ascomycota > Dothideomycetes > Pleosporales > Melanommataceae > Herpotrichia > Herpotrichia juniperi. The sequence continues at coordinate 182,434 of BLYF01000082.1, forward strand.
CAGAGACTTTTGCAGATATAGATAAGGGAGTTTAGTTTATAAGGTTAGATTAATATGCCAGGTGTGTTGAGCAGGGGAATCGTGGGTAGCACTATCTTTACCTAATGAGCAATTGTAGGTTTGCAATGACACCTCAACTACAACATAACTATAACTACAATTAGCTTACGTATACGGTCATAGGTGCTTCCACGTGAATTAATAACTCACTTCGTATACGTCGACTACACCAGAGGTCCACACCAACGCCTACGCCGTTCCCCGAACGGGCCCGGGAACATGGTCGTTCTGATCGATTCGGTTATGGATGGGCCTCTGCCAACCACTCAATAACATGTACCACTGCGCTAGCTTCATGATTCAAAAACGCGAGCTTTTGATTTGAGTACGTAGCCCTGTTGAAGTTATGGTCTTGTCTGGAAGTGAATTGATGCGAGAAGGATAAATTCTGTAGATAAGGCTTCCTTCTAGGCGGCTGCAGTGGAACCCTTGTCCCCCTCCAAGCTAGCCAGATATAGTGACACGCGAAATGAAAAGACGAGAAGTAAAAAAATTGGACAGCTTCCAGTTTCCACATTGTAATCTCACGAACTGTGCTCAGGGGTGAGATGAGTCCAAGGTAAGTGGCCCGAGCGTTAGTGCAACGTTTTACCGATGAAGATAATAATATCAAAATCTCCTCCACCCCTTTCATGGTACGAAGCTTAGTCCAGGCCCATTAACAAGCTAAATGGCCAATATGTGCATGTAAATTCATGTATGGTTGCCACTTCTGACATTTCCAACTCGGATTAACCTATAATAAGATAGCTGAATAGGCTGACAGATCGTTACAGATGCTCAGTACATGGAAAGGGTGGAGCGGATATATCGATAAGCACCTATACAAGTTCACACAACTGAAGTGTGTTGTCGCGAAGTCACAGGACTTGCCGAATTCTTCATGAGCCATTGAGGGGGATGTGTGCAGATCTCTGAAGTTTGCCATGAAGGGAAGCGAGAGAGGCCAGAAGCCAAAGATCTGAAGACGTCAAAGTTCACGATGGGAAAATCCTACTTGCCATCAAAGGCTTAGCTTCGACAGGCACCTGGTCAACATAGCCTAGCTCCGTGGCTGAAAGCTAGCATTTGCATATCTAAAGTCGCACGACTCTACACCGGTCTGCCTAAGGCACTTCAGGCTACATAATGTTTATGAGAAGACACTTTGCGAGCTACGACCGAGGCTGCAAGGCTCTGCGGGGGCGACCTTGGAACATCGTCTTATCGCAATCCAATGGGTCGAACAGACTCACATGTCTCTCAGCCTTCCTGCAAGCAGAAAATTTGGCATGACTGGCAGACACAAGGCTGCCCCGACGATGCGCTTATTGTTGTTGTATAAATACGCCAGGTATGCCTACCTCATCTGGACCTTTATATTTCTAAGCTTTAGCCTTGCGTCTCTGCCTGGTGGCTTCTATCTCATTGCCCGGATCTTGGTCGAATACATATCACCGAAGCAGTCACTCACCCAAAGGCCTTGGATATCCCGATCATATCTATATTAATACACTGACGGGTTTGTGTTCTCATATCTGGGGGTCTTCAGACAGATACTAACAATTCGCAGATCCAATCATTGAGACATGCCTTCGAACAGTCGCGATGTTGAGCTAACCTCCGGCATCAGCCGACAAAGCACATGGCTAGACCAAGCCGAGACCCCAAAAGTCATAGATGACTTCATCAACAAACACTGGTATTTCAGTCACTTCAATACTCTTGCTGAGCAAGCGCGAGATGTGATAAAAGAGACGATGAGAACTTCAATTGGGGAAGGCCTGGAAGCAGACGTGAGGTGTCGTGCCAAAGAAGAGCAGAGTCTGAAGGAGAAGTTGAAGATGAGGCACGAGGAAAGGCATTACCAGAATGCCGATGATATCTGGAACGATATACATGATCTGGCTGGTGTACGCATCATTCTCTACATGCCAAGTGATGATCAACGGGAAAAGGTGAAGGCCATAATACAATCGATCTGGGGTGAAGTTGAAGAAAAGCTACACGACGGCTCGAGAGAAAACGAATCCAACAGTCTAGGGAAGAACAAATCATTACCCAAGAATAATTACAAGCGCAGACATCTCGGTTACCAAGCAATACACTACAGGGTTACTATGAAGACCTTGAAGAAAGATATCCACAATTGCCGAGCGTCCAACTGGAAAGATAATGACAAGATAGAGATTCAAGTCGTTTCAGCACTCGGACATGCATGGGCACAAGCAGGCCACGACGTTCTTTACAAAAGCTTTGCCTATGGCGAACCTACGATTCAAGAGAAGCGCATTCTTGATGCTGTGAATGGAATTGTTCTTTCAGGTGACCTACTTTTAGAGGAATTCCATGAATTGGTCATGAAACGGACTTACACTCCATGGACGCACTTCAACGAGTTTGGCTCCTTCCTCCATCGATTGGATTTACTGCAAGGCCAGAAAGAGAACGATATGTTTGGAGCGGAAAGTCTGGATGTTGTTTTCAGGTACCTCACTCTCACGGATCAGCATTATCCTCTTGCTGTACGGAATGCTATCAAGGCCATAGGATATCCGGATCAGCCACAGCTAGAAACAATTCTCGCAACCTTCAAGCCAACCTTCAAGCCAGCACAAGGTATGCTTGCATCTGTTTGTCTCATACACCATATGATGCAAGCTGGGGAACAGTATGTGGCACAAAATATTCCTGAGGCAGGAGCACGGGAATGCTGCATCATGATCAGTGCTTTGACATTGCTGCAGGACTGTATGGGCGAGCCTGAAAACGCGAAAGAATTTCTAAGAAAAGAATTCAGTATGTCAAAGTCTGAGATAGCGAGTTTCGATTTTGTTTTATCTAGCTCGCACCGTCAAGTTGGCCTGGACAAAGACCTCGCCAACTTTCGTATATACGAAGCAGAAAACATCAAACCTGAGATACAGCCCGCATGGAAATGGTTCAAAGAGGAAGCAGGAAAGACTGACTCTATATGCGGTCTGTTTTTTCGACTGGCTGAGATGGGAGCTACCAGTGGATCCGCCAAGGGGGTAGCAACAAAGGATATGGACCTGAAAACGTTGCTGACTCGGCTCAACATCGGAAAGTTGTCAAGAACCAGTACTTAAAGCTTGGAGGAGTAAGCAGACTAGTACGAACATTGACGCCGGGATCCAATGAGAAATTGCAAATAACACTTACGGGAGAAGGAGCCATGTTTATGAACCCGAGATGCTGCAGCCTGCAACTAGATGATCAATAGATGCTTATGTAATGTTGTCTGGCTGCTGAGGTTACCTGTTATTTCTTGAATACATATTTATATCTGCTATTCTTGAACTTCTTACATTTCTCCACAAGCATCGCGATAATCAGCAAGGCCATGAATACTATTACTAAGCTATGTCCATATAGACTACTTGGTTCTTGTTCGTATACATGCAAGGATCCGCTCGGGCATTGAGAACAACGTGAAGTGATGCGAAGCTGGTTCCTTTCTTTGCTAGCTTTGTTTTGCCGCCCTTGTCCTGGGTGTAAGGAAAGAGCCCGCACAACTGTCTTTCGATTACCTGCTGTGATTTTACACCCCAAAGCCACGTAGTTTCCGGTCGCGGGCGAAACCACTAAGGCCGTTCAGTGTGCGTCACATGAACCTCATCGTATTTCCTTCACATCATTGCATCAACAGAACGGACTGTGGTGATTCAACTCAAGCACACCTTTGCTCGCGACCTATCCCCATTACTCCGACATACGAAAAAAACTCCTTCGCAATGTAAAGCCTGAAGCCACCGCTGCAAATACAGGGGCTTTCAGAGACATAATCGTTTTCAACTTACGAATGGCTCCTGATTTTGTTTTTGGAAGTAAGCAGGCGACTGGTGGGACGAAGGAGAGGTGTCGAAGCGATAGCGTCCGCGTTCATCTAAGGTAGAAGTGCAAGAACTGTATTGCATAGACTCGGCTATAGGACTTGCTGTGGGGAACAGACGAGCGATATAGTTCATATCACTTCTAAGATGTAAATTCACTGATGGCACATCGTAATAAAACGTGAGACAAATAATATGGCTCACAGGCCTTATAAGGCTGGAAGAGTGCAGGTGTGCAGCAGTGCTGGCTGGAACCTCGCCACAGATCTGCCATTTGCGACGATTAGATGCAGCGAGGTACTGTAACTTCTAACATGAGATGGGACACGCAGGGGTGCTGTTTCGCAAATTGCCTGGCCTGCAGATTTAGTTCCTCCCCTGTCTTAGTGCTTAGTCGGGACCATGGTGACATAGGATCTGCGAGCTGATTCCGCCGGGAAGGCTGACCCCAGCCTTATGAGCGGCCGCCTAGGGAAACAACTGTCCAGGGGAAAGCTCGCCTGTGCTGCACGAAGGTGTACTAGTCAGGGTAGCACTTTTAGTATCTCTACTATGGTGCCTGGCGAGAGGGAAATGGATGTTAAAAATTGGTTGTTTTGTTTTTTTCGCATCTCGTGATTTGCTTGTAACTAATTTTTAGTCTCACAGGAGGTATAATCGATGATGACGTTTGCGGACCCTTTGCGACTCCACGCAGGGGGTACTTGTTGACTGGGGTGGATGTGGAGCGAGTAGTAGGGGCGCAACAGCAGGGCTAATGCGAAGACGCACATTTGAAATGGTATGCAGAAGGAGAGGCGCTAATGCTGTGCTGCCTTGGTCTTGGTTCGCAGTGTCGCAGTGTCGCAGTGTGAAAACCTACAAGGTACAGCGTCTTGTCTGTCTCGCGACTGGGCGTCCTGTGCCCTTTGTTTTGCGCGCGGCATGGCTTGCCACTGGCTGCACGGGGGATGCATCTGCCGGCGAGGAGGTTGCGGTTACGACACACATGAGAACGCGGCCGCAATGCTGAATCTGGATATGCTGAATCTGGATCTAGATTTTACGGAATTTCCAAGTTCTGACTTCCAAGGCACTGCCTTTCGTGGAGTATAAGGATTTGCTGCGGAGCTGAAGCCGAGCCCGCAGGCAGAGTGTGCTCACCGTTAGCATTATGCAGTCTCAGCGGCGCGTCGTGTCGTGCTCGTATCCAATGCCGTGTTCTTGCACGCGGAAGACAGGAGCTGGCCACAAGAGAATCAGGGGATGATGCTGAAACCCAAGATTATAGCATCTCGAGACGAATCTTCATTGAGAGATTTCGCCCAACTCATGGCAAGTTGCGCTGAAGCACCCCCAACATTGCAACCACAAGGCTAGTGCAAACAAAGAGATTATTCAGGCAAATCCGAGGCAATCATGAAGCTAGTCACCATAGATTGTCTATAACAGGTTGACATTTGAGCATTGAATTAAAGGTGTTTCCGCATACATTAAGGCACGAGCTTGTGACGTTTGGCAGTTCTGGCCCGTGTGACATCCCGCTAGTTCGTGACCGGAGATCCGAGATGACGAAAGATGATGAGGGAGGAAGAGCACCAAGGTGTGGCCCGCAGAACAAGAGCCCCTGGTCCTTCAAGGCACCGATCATTCACTATCCGCTGTCCTGGGAAGGATGCTGTTGGATTTGACTGACGCTTGTAAGTTATTGGGGGTCAGATGGCCTCCGACCTCACGTTTTCTCAAGTTCGTTTCAGATACGTTCGGACAGATAAAAAATTGTATTGTCTACTGCTGGAGAGCGCGCCTCCCCTTATTGCTCCCGATTCTGTTTCTCCCATTATCCAGTACAAAAAGCGCTGTCTAAATCAATCATTTTGCTGGAATATGGCCGACAAAGTGCGCTATATTCTATCAAGTGAGACACGTCGTTTCGAATTGAAGTTGAAACACCAAGACGTCCTTCAAATTGGGGACGAATCAGAACCTTTGTTCGGGAGTGACGATCTGTTTAAGACGGCGAGTCATTTCTCGTGACGGCTGCGATGTGGACCATCTTGCCAATTGCGCCCTGTAGAGCAGGGGGGACATAGCAGGTTGATATGTAGCCTCAGTCGTTAGTAACTGGATTCAGCATTCCGACCACACAGACTAGTCGGTATGCGGAAGAAAGCTTCCACCCCGTTCATTACAGGACCTGCACGCGGTTTCCGTGATGGTCGAAGCTGATGTTGGCGTTCGCTTGAAGGGAGTCGGGCCTACCTTTGCAAGCATCAAGCTTGGGCTTCCGGGAAGGATGGTGAAGTGTACTATGGTAAGAACTAATGCCAGTGCGTGAGCGGGTGTAAATTAGCCGCTCACGGCCGTCGCGATTGGCAAGATCATGCTGTTGGCTTAGCTGCGAGTGGTCATTCTCGTCTATCGCCGCCGGTCGATATGATCTTCAATCGTCAGCCCAGTTGCTCGCGCATGGAGCGCACATAGTTGTCCCATCTACAATTACTGACCATAATTCTTTTGAAGCTAATATCTTATTCACATCCCTTTGCTCCAGCAATCCATCACTCGGCTACACGCATCCTCATCCTCTTCACAGCATCATAACTTCAAGTTCACTCAAGTTCTATTATCGAATTTGATTGTTATTAGATCATTCCCCCGAGTAGCTAAACCGGTCACATCTTATGCGAGCCTTTACAATTCCTCACACCAGTACGATATATCCCCGTATCTATGGACGTGCCGATGCCATCTGGTGTCAACGTTCTCACACTCGTTGCAGCGGGGTTAATTCCACATTATAGGATCTGCCCCATCTCGAAACACAATAGTTGTTCCCAGATACGTTCGAACACAACATGGCCTCGTGTCTAACCACTCCTCTTGAAGCGACTCGTAAGCACAAGCTCCTCTTAAACTTGATAGAGAATCAAAGTATCAAAGCAAGACTCGATCATATCAAACGCTTCTCCAGGATCAAGAAGTCGGGACATGACTGCTGACGCAAATCTAGGCCAGGCGACTCGAAGGGAAAGACGCTTTGTCAAGCACGCCTTAGCTAAGAATTATATCAGCGCACCGCGTGAGAAAATGGCTATACACATTTCGATGGCTCTTCCGAAGGACGTTCAGGGAAACGCTGAGATTATAGCTAAGGTATTCCGGGAGCTCATGGAAGGCCCTATGAAAGAGTGCAGCAGTGATGATGAGCATTGCCTTCAGCGTGCCATGGAATTTCTCGTCTCGAAAAAGGGGAAAGTGTGGAGTGAGTAACTTACTTCATGATGAAGAATTACGAGTACGTGAGATACTGACAAGACACAGTACAATACTGGTTTCGTCCAGTCACAGCCGCGACCGTGTCTACGTCAAACAAATCCAGTTCGCACGCAAGTACTGCAACGAGCGAGCGAGCAGAGCGCAATAACGTCACATGTGGCAACGCCACTATCGACCCTCAGCCCCATGAAAGAGCTCCGTCTCAAAACATTCAGGTTCCTGCAGTCCACGCAGGAGACAAGCATATTGTTGTGTCCGTCCAAACCCCATTCAATAATTGGTGTGGCCCGACATCACCTCCGTTGATTGCTGCAATTTCTCCGTCTACTGGACGACTTTCAAGTGTGAAGCAACACAAGCGATCGCGCAGCGATCCTGGCCAACATCCCATGGACCCAGTACTCTTCTTTTGTCCGGTGTGTCACACCTTTCACTGCGTCATGACGTGAAGCATTTTGCTGATCGGGTTGCGACTCGAACTACCGAAATTGAATGATGATGAATGACCCACTGGGGGTATGACGAGGGACGGCGAGAAGTTCGAAACGAGTTCGATAATCCAAGCTACGGCTGAAAGGTTCTCGGTCAGCTTATGAAGACTCTATAGGAATGAGAGACAGGCGTCTGGAGTTCTGGTATGCTTGGAGTGGACAACTTACAAAATCGACTAGGGTATATAGGTGGACCATCTGCCATAACTTTATTGATTAGTTTCACGTTTCCATACCGACACCCTGACCGCAACCCTCCTCTGTACATATTTTCGTAGGCGAAAGGATTCGTGGCCTAAGTTGTGACCTATCATGTGAACCTTGACCGGTGAGAAAATGTCCACGGGAGGTCACCGACGTCAAATCCCAATCTTAAAAGATAGGGAACGGAACAACGCCATGCAGCAAACTGTAGGAAAGAAGATGGTGTCGAGGCTGAATAATGGCGAGCCTCTTTCACAACAAGTCGCCGAAGAGGAAAACGGAGAGTGTGAGTCAAATGAACAACGGGAGCGAGGGAGGCACGGCGACGTCCTTAAGAGCCTCAAAGGGCAACCAACCGTGGGGTCCTAGTTTCAGCCCTCAGGAAATTCCCATGCAACTTGGCGTAAGCCCCATTTATATTGCCTTCCTCTGGTTGGCCGCAACCTCAATAAGCGACATCCAGTTGGCCCCATTTCCTTTACCATGTGCAGTGATCCTTCTGATATGTCCATTTGAAAGCGAATAGAGCCCTTTACTCGAACGGTAGGATACGAATGGACTCCGCCTCATCCTTTTTCGAGCGAATAGGCAATCTTGCAGTCCGTTGGTGCCGAATGTTCAATGTCTGACTGGCTACATACAATCACTATTTAACGCGCTCGCGAGCATGCAACCTTTGAATCAAAAGGTTCCTCGCCGAATGCTCGGCATGTTTCTTATTTCTGTCTCTCGAAGGACGTTTCAAGGCTAACAACAATGCACAAAGCCGAACAACCTTACCTACAAGTCAACTACACGTTGATGAATGTCATAGATCATGCATCCGGTCAGATACTACAAAAGGTACAAAACAAACGACATCGTTGGGACACAATACCGAGAATCAAAGCGATACCAATAAAGTAGTCATATTGAGTAATGCCATTCATGTACTATCCACGCTACACAGCCTTTTAAGGGGCTGGTTTTTTTGCTTCTGCTGAAAATTAGACATCAGCTAATAAACAGGGGAATTCCGCAAGGCTACGTGAAAGCTATGCATGTCATAATTCCAAGAAAGTCTTCCTATACTTCATGATTATAAATTAAGAAAGGACAATGTGAGATTTTATGGTATATCGGATCAGATTGTAGACTCAGGTCATGCTGTAGACCACGAATCAATCAAATCAACTGCGTAGACGAGCGTGTGTACTACTAAACGATGAACCTCTGCCTAATTACGACGGTTCGATTCACTTACGAGGTGATCGACATGGCCACCAGGGAGAGCATTATTCGAGGAAGGAGTAAAGGATACAATGGCTGAAACGCGTATGTGTGCTTGAGGCTAGACAACGCCCTCACTGTTTGGGCACAAACCAGAGTAAGGTAGAAATATGAAAAGGAATACAATATCGTTGTTATTACCTGTTGCCATTCTTTGGACTTATTTGCCTTCCCATGATTATATAGTTCTCTCAATATCCGTTGCGAATCACAAATCGCCAGCGGGTGTTTGAAAAGATTTCACCAGTCCTTTGGAAATGATTTCCATATGTGCTTACCTTGCCTTGTTGTATTGGACATGTTCAAGACGAGGACTCAGTTGCTTGGAACAATTCTGCAGTAACTTTAAGCATTATCTCTATTGAGCCTCTATCCTAGACGCTTGCTTGAGCCACACTTAAAGAACTACTATTTCAAGCACAGTCTACTCCTATAACTTTTTTACCATTTTTGATAAGTAATATTAGACTATGTGTTAAGATTCTTAATAAAACACTAGTTATAATAGCTTAGAAAGCTTTTGAACAAGTACTGTTAGCTAATAGAATAAGAATTAATTCTCAGCGTATAAGTAAGGCAGTGTGATGGGCCGGGCCATGCATGTCCTCGGGCTAGAAGCCCTCGGCACTGTTACCTACAGCAGCTCCGCAAGACACCATCCTTATTAAAGCTAGCAAGCGAATGAGCTCCGAGTACTTAAAACTTTGTAGTAGGAAGCGGAGGCTTCCTTATCAATTCTATCCGTATTCTACCTGGCACTTTGGTCCTCAGGACTCGGCCTCTTACACACTCCAAGCTAAAATTAGAATAGAATGTTCTTCTGTAGAATTTTTAGCTGATACGTACATATTTTAACAAATCGCCCGCCTACACACAAGAACACGGCTTAATCAATTATATAGCTGTTGTTATATTGTAATTAAAGGGCCACAAATAGACGTATATCTTGTAAAAGGTACCTAAAGTTAGCTTAAATGGCGCCTTCTTATACTATAACTGTATCACGATGTCTAGTATGACATTTTTACTATTCCTCACAGTACAAAACTAATTCTAAGCGCTGTCAAGCCTTAACTTGAGCAATTAATCGGATTTCAGGAACAGTGCTAGCCAGCGCTGCTACCCAAAATCCTATTAGTTAGACAAGCAACCTCGGCACGACCTAATGAGGACTAGTTCCACACAGGCCTCTCTCTCTGGACACAGCTTTTCTTGCTGAACTCTATTCCTCTGTTTTCGTCCAGGCAGCATGTCATCTTCCCATGACGGCTTACCATGAAACGTGGTTAGCGTGACAAGTTTGGAACACGTTCCTAAATCTTACCATGAAAATCTTGTTCTATGCCGTTTTGGGCACATACATAGGGAACAAGCTCATAGCTTAGTACTCGCGCGCTAAAAAGAAACCTTCAGGCCTAGACATCACCAAAACTCAGGCATTATAGAGGTATGTTGAAATAGTCTCTCTATGCAAAACAATATAACACTAAACTGTAAGGAACCACCCTTAAAAAGTAAATATAAAACTAGCTCTTGTAATTCATTATGCATATATCTAATTCTATCTAATTTCAGATAAGTGTTGCAGAGCTCTTGCACTTCGCAAAGGTGCGATTTGTGAGCCCAGCTGATCTTCCTAAGCGCGTGAGACTGTAGCTCGGCCGAGTATCGTAGTGCTGCTAAGAGATCGGCTAATGCGTTGAGTAATACTTAGCAATTGATGTCTGCAGAATTCAGGCTTCTCGGCCAGTGTATTAGTTATACTGAAGCTCGTACGAACTCGATGGCACTTGACAGCAAATTTCAACGTCATCTGTCCATGGGTCTCAGAAATTACAGCGAGAGACAACACTATTATTGCATATAAAGGCTTCTCGATCCATCCGTGGAAATCATCTTGAGCATCACAGCAAATTACAACACTCGATCTTCGCACAGCTATTACAGGATCTTCTGGATACAACAAGCAACCCTTCGCACCTTAAAACGAAGCATGCCAGACACCCTTTACACAGACGTTCTCATCGTCGGGGCCGGACCAGTAGGAACCCTCATCGGTCTTGGTCTTGCTCAACAAGGCCTCGACACTCTTATCGTTGGTAAGTCCTCTAGTACACCTTCCAACCGCGTCGATGCTTCATTAACTCGTTTTCGTCTTACGACACGAGAATGCACACTGACATTCACCCTCAGAGAAACGCGAGCGTGATGTCCAAGCCGTATTCGGCCGCGCAACAACCCTCTACCCGCGCTCCCTCGAGCTCCTCGAGCTCCTCGACCTCACCAAAGACCTTTGCCAGCAAGGTTTCGTTGCCCGCAACGCCGTCAATTACTGTGATGGCCAGCGTGTGAACGACCGGGGCTGGCAGCCTATGATTGAGCCTTTCCGGGGTAGTTTCCACGACTACGCTCTGAACATCCGCCAAAAGAACTCGGAAGAGATCATCCTCAGCAAGTATCTCAAAGATGCTGGCAAAGATGTCTGGTTCGGCTGGAAGCTTGAGGGCTTTATGATTGACGAGGAGAAGGGCGATGGATACAATGTCTCTGCGACGTTGAGTCATCATAAGAGTGAAAGTGTACAGCTTCGATGGTAAGTTGCCTATTTTTCAGCACTCAAAGTACACGGCTAACTTAGTATCAGCAAGTACATCGTCGGCGCAGACGGCGGCTCATCCACAGTCCGCCGCCTCGCTAACATCCCCATGGAAGGCAGTCAAACAGTGTACCAATGGATCCGCATCGACGGCAAAATGAGCACCTCCATGCCAGACGCCGACATCGGATTCGCTGCCATCGAGTCCCCACGCCACGGAAACGTACTCTGGATAAAACTCGATGAAGACGCGCACCGCATCGGCTTCGCACTGAACGAGTCACTGCTAGCTAAATACCCCAACGGCCTCACCGAAGAAGATGCCACCAAGGAAGCACAAGAATCCATGAAGCCATTCACTCTCGACATCGAGAGATTAGATTGGTGGACACAGTACAAGATCACGCAGAACGTCGCTAAGACTTTGCAGAAGGATAAGTACGTATTGCTAGCCGGCGACGCAGCGCACAGGCACTCGTCGGGCTTCGCACAGGGCATGAACACAGGCATCCACGACGCTCTCAATCTCATCTGGAAGCTATCCGGCACGCTCAAAGGACGGTACAAGCCCTCGGTGCTCGCCACATACTCGTCGGAACGCCACGCAGCAGCCAAACACCTCATCGCCATCGACATGGAGGCCTCGGCGCTCATCAGCGGCGACATGCCAAAGAAGTACGCGAGTCTGGGCCTCAGCGCACACGAGGTCCTGTCCAAGGTCATGGTCGAAAACATGAACTTCTCCTGCGGCCTCGGCGTCAAGTACGCGCCGTCGTTCCTGAACAACCCGCTCCAGTCAACGACGCTGCTCACCGGATCGCGAGCCCCCGATGCCCTAATCCGCGGCCCGGGCCCAAACATTCCAATCCGTCTGATGGAAACCGTTCTCAACGCAAGGCCATCCTCCTGGACGATCCTGGTCTTCGCTGGCTATCCCTCTTCAACAGCCACTCGCGTTTCCGCTTTACGCGAATACTTGGCCGGCCTTGAGGAGCAGAGGAAGGCGATGTTGCGTCTTGCCACGATTAGTGCTAGTCCGATGGGCAATGCGTGGGCGGCTTTTGGCGGACCGGCGGTGGGCAGTTTGTACTTCGATGCAGATGGGTCTGCGCATGCGAAGTATGGGGTGAATATGACGTCGGGGGCTGTGGTTGGTGTTAGGCCGGATGGGATCGTTGGGTTTGCAACGGGAATTGAGGATGTGGAGAGGATTACTGAGTATTTTGATGAGATCTCTGTTTAGATTGAGTGAATGCTGGTGGCTGTTGTATGTACATAGATCGTTTGCCAATTCTTTCGTACAACTCAATTTCATCCTTTGTTGACCGCAAGACAGTGGCTACTTCTGTGCGAGAGCCAGTCTGCACAGTATTCTTATGCCCTTAATCACAAATAGATTGTCGCTGAATCTGCAGTCGCTGAGCAAGAGCTCCCACTGATGTTATTTGCGCTGTTGCCCCTATGTAGTCCCGAGATGGGTTCGCACATCTCCTGCACGACCGCGAGGCGTTCGTTGAAACTCAATATCGGTATGCCGCTTCTTTCTAACTTTGAAACTACTTTTCCTTTTTTGATAATTCTCTGCGCAAGCACCTTCTGATTAACAGTGTTTTGGCCCCTCAAAACCAGCTCGTTCCCTGTTTCTATAGCAAGATTTAAGGAGATAGCGGTCCCTTGTGTCTTTTTCTCGCTGCAGACTCAACTGATATGCCCAATGCTAACGGTGCAACAGCACCGTTCGCTGGTCCTTCGTCTGCCATACCGTCTTCATCGCCTAGGTCGCCGCACTGCGGTACAACACGACCCTACGCAGGGGTATTAGTTGCTGATATATAAGCCTTAATTTAGGGAGATACTATCTTAAAATAGGGGCATAGCCTCCACTTAGAGTTTTCTATCCCTATTGCAAATGTCTTATTGCCTTATTGAATAGGTCTCTACTACTAATATCCTCTTACACCCACAACTTTCTTTAGCACTTTTAATGAGTCACACCGGACTATGAGCAACTGTGACATGAATCGACGAACCTGCCTTTGAAAACTCTTCCTCATTCGCATATTTTCAGACAAGTCAAGTATAGACTGCCTTCTGCGTTATGCGAAAGCGCAAGAACACTAGAAATTATATATAACAACTATAATAACGTATGTAGTCATAACCATAGAAGACATAGAGGCAGACGACTCATAATTAAAAGGCTATTGCGAAAACGCATATCAACCAACTACCATGCAACCAACGCGCAAAGGGACGCCCTCAATGCCAATGCGAAAACGTGTATATATGCATATGCCATCCAAGTCTCCACCCTAAAATATAGAGTCGACATCCCTGCCCGACATCAGAATTCCCAGATATCCAAACCCTTTTCCAATCACCTAGATACAATCTCCTCTCCGCAACACTTAATCATCAGCAACAATCTTCTCCCGTTCCCTACAAACCACACACCCCTGCCCGACCGCACTCTTTATGACATGCGCATGCGCGACCTTCGCACCCACACTTCGTACCCACCGACTGCCCTCCACGGCATCATTCGCGAGTGTAGCTTGCAGCGTAGCAGCCACGCTCGCGCTGGCGCTCGTTTTCGGCAACAAGCAAGAAAGATGGAAGACATGCCCGCAGGCAAACCCTACGAGCGTGTCCCGACTCTTTGGGATAGGGCTGTCGGTAATGCTGTCCTCGTCGGACGTAGGTAACGTGAAGGGTTCGTGGCAGCCTGTACAATGACCTGGGGGCGCATCGCCCTCCAGATCAGGGACTGGGACAGGATCAACTTGCAAACCGACGGTGGTGATGTTCGTATCCGCAGTGGTGGTGTTATCTTCTGTGACTTTTGCGGCGGTAAGGGGATCCACGCCCTTGGGCCTGATATCGACCTCCCTCTTGTTTGGTGGTTCCTCGTCATCGCAGTGTATGACTTCAAATTTGACCCCCCTTTTCTGCCCCGCGCGCAACGTGTCCATACCCATTGTCACTTCGCCTCTTAGCACTCTTGCCACGCCTTCGGAGATTGAGTGCTGGATTTCGTACTCCCTGACCATGCGGCCTATACCGTCGCGAAGACCCTCAATCTCTAAGCCCTCAGGGATCCGTTTCACGAGCTGTATCGGGTCAATAGCTGTGCCTACTTCTTCGAGCAGACCGCGGATGAACTGCGGTTTATCCATTGAGTAACCTAAGAGGTCGTTCCAAAGGTCAGGATCGTCCTGTTCTTTAGCGAAGGAGATGGCGAAGCTGACGTCGCCGAGATCTTTAATGATGAGGTAGAGGGCCCGTTTAGTTTGTCCAGACTTCGACAAAACATGTCTGTTTTCCAAGTTAGGTAGAGTTCAAGAGGGTGGAGAGCAGTAGAGGCTTACACAAGTTCAGGAATGTACTGTCTCTCTTCGCAGATGGCGGTCGCTTTCCCAAGATCGAGAATCTGTGACTTCTTGAGATAGTCCATCAACAGTGGCCGATCGTATTCCGCGAAAAGCTCCACCATGAGATCAGTGAACTCTTCTGCCACAATCTTGCCATCAGCGGCTAGGCGATCGGCTGCTACGCGCTCCTTAGCTGTGCCGGCCTTGCGTTCGTGGTTATCTGGTCTCCACAGATTTCTCAGGTAAAAGAAGAGAAAAGGCCTGAATCGATCTCGATTTTCGTGCTCTTGCAATTGTTCGACAACTTCAGCAGCTGGAACAGTTCCGCGGCATCCTTCTTCGACGAGAATATTAATGGCTTCTGAAGACGTTTCTTCTAGCTCTGACAACGACGCTGACTCCAATTGCTCTTTCGAAACTCGAAGTAAAATGAATCCTGGAATATCATCCCGCACTGCATCCATGAGATGAAAGTCTCGTATGAGGGTCAGAGCAGAATCGGCGTTCTGCAGTCGAATGTAGCACCGCAATGCGTCTCTTTGGTGACCGCCGGCCAGATACAGTTTGGCAAGCGAATCTTGAAGAATTCGCCAATCTCGACCTTGCTCGTTACCTTCGACGGAGTCTTCCGTGATATCGCCGGCCGACAATTTGCTCTTGATTGCTTCGATGACGCTACTAATATCGAAGAGCTCGGGGTCCCAGTCTTCGAGGAGGTGTTTGAAGCGTATCCGGTCGTGGATAATATAGTGGCCAAGAACAACCTCGTACACAAGTGATGGTAATGGCGGAACCATTGGCTTTTTGGGGATGTAGGATGCGATCTCGTTGAAGTGGTTCGATTGAGCAAACTTCCACACCCAATGTTCCCATCTTGCGGATGTCCCTAGTACGCGACCAGCAATTTTTCCAGCTTGCTTCCAGTCGCCGGCAGTCACGAGCTGTTGCACCCACAAATCTCCAATGCGCCTTTTATCTTTCTCAACGGCCGAGTTCTGGTTCGATCGATTTGCGGAAATTGTAGTTTGAGAGGTACTATCATCGGCAAAGAACTCCTGGAGACTGCCTTGCTTCTTCATTGGGGTACTCACTGGTGATGACTCCAAAGCCAGTTGCGAATTAGAGGTGATAATTTCCGGATGATCGTCAAGAAGCTCCCATGCATCCTTGTAGTTTTCGTGCTCCAGTTCCCAGTTGAAGTGATCTGTGAGATCCCGCTTTATCGCCAAGACACAGTCGTATGGGCTTTGAATGAAAACCTTAAGACCCGCAGTAGCAGCATTGGGGTGAAGTTGCAATTGTCTCTTTCCTGGAGTTGAGACGGAAGCGTTACTAGCACTCGCGTCTCCACTACCGGGAACACTGAGTACACTTGCACCGGAGCTGAAGATGCGCGCAGCGCTTATGCCAGCATCCCAAAGGCCGCCGCCTATTGCCTCGAGTGCGCTCCTTTGCGCTGGAGTCATAGTCTTCGGGTGCGGAACGTACAATGTACTCAGATGGTAGTCAGCGGCTGATAGACTCTCGTATCTACTCACTGTCAGGGAGTCCACTTCCACTTCGTCTGAGGTTGCCGCATCAATGAGCTTGAGCTCGGGAGAGAGTCCATTCGTGCGTCGGTGCAATTTGCGTCGTGGAGTAGTCTCATTCTCGTTGGATGAGATCGGGTTGTCGTCATCATCGCGTGTCCGATATGCAAGTACAAGAAGTAAGGAAGGGGTATAAAGCGAAATGCCAGAAACAATGCAGTCATCGAACCGAAGGCTGGAGTTGTTAGTGACTAGAACCTCCGAAGCAGTACCCCTGGAAGACTTACAAATTGATGATTTCGGCACTGCCAACCGATCTCTCACCGACGTCTTTACCGACTCCGGGCCCGCCAGGGTTGATGTGAACAACCCACGCAGCGTCTCCCCACCCTATCACGAGTTTCTCAACCTTGGTGCTCTTCTTCTTAGTGCTATGTGGGGTATGTGGGGTATGTGTGCCATGTATACCATGATGGGGCTTGTCGGCTCTCTGGTGTGGCAAGGTAGAGTCGACCTTTTCAGCAGCGTGGCCACCGTTCAGACTCATTATAGGATCGTCGTCAGACTCGAGTGATCTGTCGTCAACCCATTCCAAGCGGGCTTTCCAAACGCCCGCCATATCTTCCCAGATACGACGATTGGGTTTGTCGATGAAGCCAATTCTCCTCCACGCATAGTCGGAGTCAGCGCTATCCAGCTGGAGGTTGCTGCGCATGATTCGAATACCATGCTCATTAACCCACGCCACATATCTTCCAGACAGGGACCATTTGATAACGCTGATGCTCCCCTCTCCCGAGTGCAGCACGGTATCCTTCCCAGTGTTGCTCCCCAGCCCAATTGCCCCAAGCCACCCTTGAGCCGACGCAGCCGCATGACTCGTGTTGGCGTTCGAACGCACACCTGGCTGGCCACCACTGGTGAGAATGAGCTCGCCGGCCAAGCCTCCTGAGAGATACGATCTGTCTGACTTGTACTCGGGCGACAAAGCTACAGCTTGCACAGGTCGGCCAAAGTTCCGCAGTGTGACGTCTTTCGGGTCGACCAAGGAAGAAACGCAAACATGGCCATCTATTGACGAAGTTCCAATGAAGATCTGATTTGATGGTGTAGGCGGTACTGGTGCTTGACGAGGAGCTCGAGGAGAGGAGGTACGGCCAGCTGATGTCAAGGGTTGTCTCGTAGGTGTATCTGGCAGCTCGACAGACCTGCTGGGCGAGCCAGCAGGGAGTGTGGGTAATAGAGGCGGGAATGGTGACACGGATACGGCAGTCACAGAGGCGGACGGATGCGCATTGTAGTTTCGCAGCGGTTGGAAGGCCGGCACGGTCAAGACATGCTGCACAAGTCAACAATTGATCCCTGAAGCACACGGGAGCTCGATGGGGGACTTACAATATTTCCACTATGTGTGCCTACTATCTGCCTGCAGTTCAGTATATGCACCACGATAGAGGATAGCTGTTGAAGCTAGGGAACATGGGCCGTACCATTTTATCCCCCGCGACCATGAATGCGCTCGTCGCGTCGCCATTGCGATACACGGGGCCGAGGCTGCTCGTCAGGCGTGTGTATTTGAGCTTTGGCTCTTCCTCGGTGTCGTCCTCATCGTCGTCGTCGGATTCCTCCTCGTCGTCGTCCTTCACAATGTCCTTTCCCCCAGTCGCAGTGCGCTGCTGGAGAGCCTCGTTGCGGGCAGCTGCGCTCAGCCCTTCTTCATTCGATTCCGCAACCATGCTCGAAGCATGAGCGGCGGTATATGCACAGGGGGCGCGCGCTGGAAATGGCGAGAGCGAGAGTGTTGGAGCTTGGTGTCGGAGCGCTGCAGGTGTGACGTGCACGCCAGGATCCACGATCGCCGCCAAGCCAAGTGACCTCGGGCGGGCATGCTTGAAGTTTGCTCCGCAATCTGATCCACCTTTTCCCTCCCCTCGTTCCGCTTTCTTTTCAGCACCATGTGCCGCGCCAATTCCTTCTGGCGATGACTCTGCTTCGACAAAATGCGCTGAACTGCTTAAAACGGAGCTCTGCTCCTGCTGCACGCGCCTCCCACCGAACCCTACGATGCCTTCCCGCATGGCAGCACTCGTCAAGCAGGTCGCTTTCTTCGACTGCAGCCCTGTGTAAAAAATTAGACTTTACACAGAAGCAAGACCAAAAACAAGACCCGAGGCAAGAGCCCGAGTCAGAGGCAAGCTCGAAAGAGCCGTCTCAAAATGCAGAGCGCAAGGGACCGAGAAAAAATGCTGGCAAAACATCGTCGCTCAGAAGGGTCGCCGTAGAAGCTCAGCGATCACGAGGCTTCGTGAAGGGGAAGGGGAACAAGCGATTTGTAGACCCGGACGTGGAGACCAAGGTATGCACATCAAACTACCCAGCCACGCGTATCCTTCGCTGATTATCAATCAGACTGTTACAGCGTATTGTGCTGCCGAAACATACAACATCTCCACTGCTGCCCGGCTAGTCAAGGCCCAAGGCTACGAGCTCGATCCCTTCCAAACCGGACTCTACCCCCAGGTCATCCATGTGCGGACTACAGAGAGGCCGTCTGAAGTCAAGGATTTCCAGCAAGGGGACATCTTCATCTTCCCTTCTGGAACTGTGGTGACATGGAACGTCAGAGAAAGGGAGGCCTTGAATCTGGTGAATCGCGTGTTGCCTGCGGCGGCAGAAGGGTCGCACTTGCACTCGCTGGAAACAGAGGACCTAGACTATCTGGAAGACCCATCGAGGGAGAGCAGTGAGATAATTGGGGACACCATCATTCTGGGGACCAAAAACGCATCTGACAGCGCTGAAGCTATGAAGGAGACGAGGACGGATGAACCAGAGCAACACCAGGAAGTTGATACTGCTCTCGCGAAGATCGCATTCTCATCAGGTCTAGCTAGGTCCACCAAATTAGCAGTGCTGGAAAGCCTGCTCGATGACTATCAACATGCGACCCGACTTATTCCGACCATGCTAGCCAAGGGCGATAATGCGGCACTTGGCAGGAAGAAGCTGCCATTCACAAGGTCCTTCATCTTGCGGAAGACCGGAGAACTGCTAAGCATTCGAGCCCAGCTGAATCTCTACTCCGAGCTCACAGATTCACTGCCTGACATCTTTTGGGACAGCCGCCACGAGCTCGGACTCGGCGAGTATTACGACCAGGTCGGACGGGCCCTAGACGTCGGCGTACGTATTAAGGTCTTGAACGAGAAGATCGGGTTCGCGCAGGACATTGCTTTAGTGCTGAGAGAGTCACTTAGTGAAAAGCACGGCCTCAGGCTAGAATGGGCTATCATCGCTCTGATTGCTGTCGAAGTAGCTCTTGAGTTTTACCGCCATTGGAAAGACTCCGTAGAGCGGGAAGACCCAGATAGTACCGAGCAGTTGCTCAGACAGTACTTAAAAAAGGTGAACAAAGAGGCCAAGTAGTGTATATAAGATTCATGATACCCCGCTCAATCAATGATTGTTCTTTTCTCTTTATGTCATCTCTCGTCTTCCTCTGCTCATGTCTGATCACCGCTCGTTGTGCTCCTTTCCCCCTATTATACCATTTGCTATGTCAGCCATATTCCTAAGCATACTTCTAAAGCCAAACTACAGGCTAGCTGGACAATCGTTCTTCCGGACTAAGACTTATGCATCTCCTCTTTGCCAGACCGACAAACAAGAGATTGGGGAAATCAAAAAGGTAGGAAGCACCATGATCAACCATACCATACCTACTGGAGAACGAAGAAGCCTATCTATATCGACCTGCCCGAATTTCATATATTAACTCGCTCTAAAGCGAAACTACCCCCACTCGCACATTCCCTCACTAAGTCCGTACCGGCATCTGCAAGCAGACCCCATCAATCACACACTCTTCACACCCGCAATTCCATCTCCCAAACCCCAAACCCTCAGTCATCCCATAACTATCCGCCTCAACATGCCCCTCTCCAGACCTAGCCACCCTTTTCATCGCACCTTTGGTCACATACCTCTCCGCCGTACCCACACTCAACCTCCTATGTCCCTCTACAAACGTACATCCTCTCTCCCCAGCGATAGCTCTGTAGCTAAAACCCGCCGGCATCGGTATGTATTGGCCGGCGCTGAACTCGATAAAGGTGCTCTCGTGTCGTGTGGATACGCCGATGAAAAGCGAGCCTGAAACGATGAGGTGGGTGTTGTCGCTGTGGTGGCTGTGGGGATTGAGCTTTTCGCCGCTGGGTGAGACTGTCAGTTTTGAGATGTGGGGGTATCTTGAGAAATATGGAAGGATAAGAGAGTTTGGCTGGAGACTTACGCAACGAGACTGTTGGTGCTGACGAATGGATATCCCTTCCTCACCACTTGCATCTCTTTCGTACGTAGTGTACGAGCGTAAGTGTAGAAATGCGTCGGCTTACCTGCCGAATTTGGGTTCATGCTTCCGAAGGTTTGCTGGACTAAGTACTATGTTCCTGAGATGTGTGGTGTATGGCGGTCGCGCGACTTGCTCGTTTACTCTAGATGTACTGGAGTGTAATGCCTTTCCCCTCATAGTTTATATCTACGCACTGTCTTAGCAACCATTCCTCAACTTCCTTGTTTCACAGTCACGCATGTCTTGCCTCTGCACTTCCGCTCTGTCCCAGCCTCTTTGTCTCATTCCTCTCAGACATTTAAACTAAACAATCACACCCAAGTACTTCAGCCTTCTCGTTTTACATCTTCTCATCATAAACCCACCCCGCTTAGTCCTACACACCTCCAACCTACTGCACCATAGCTTATCCAGAGTAGCACCCAAACTTTCCGACCAGAAACCCTGAGAACTTCTCCGGATCCACACACCAAGATGTTCATCCAGCTTTAGCCCAACTCCCTTCCACGCTTGACACAGCATTGCAGCCACACCACCCCGCCTATATTTTCAGATGACACGCTTTGGACTCCCGCATCTCCACCAGCCGCATCGAGGAGTGCCACGCACCATCAACCATCTTTCCTACAGAGTTCTCGACTTCTTAATCGGCTGCTTGATTGGCGGTTTGATCGGCTACTTACATAGTGCACTCCTAAGATTGATCTTGACAAACATCCGCTCGGCTACTAGGCTACAGGATATCGATGAGATGGTCTGGATGCTTGTGATATCCAATACTCTCATGGCGGTGGGGTATCTGGTATTGTTGCCCGTTGCTAGGCGGTCAGGGTTGGGGGTAAAGGTGTCCTGAAAGAAGATAGTGCTGGTGGGTGGGTGAAGAAATGTGAAGGATGTATGGGATAGATGGGGTCTATGGACCGCAATTTGGGGCGAATAGAAAGTTGGTTCGTGATATCTGTTGTACGGAACGTACAGGTGGGTGCGGTTGGCTACGAATTGTTCTTATCTTGCAATTTCGTGGTAAATCTTTGTGAACTCTCGTTCTAGCACTTTGGTGCTTCAGCTATTCGCTTTTAATTTCAAGCCACCATGTACTTCTGCGGTTAACTTGCGCCTGCCACGATCGCTATCTGATCTCCACCTCTCCCAAACTATTTTCTCCATTGGTGCCGTTCCACGTGTCTCCATATCGCCGTACATAGCCAATCTAAGTATATGATTACAGTTTGATTTATTTCATAGGCGTCGTTTATTACGTGTGTACACTCGTCAAGCTTGGCCAGCTCGATTTGGTTCTATGGTGTATGTAAATTCTGTAAGAACCAAGGTGCGGAGGCATGCTGTTCAATCTCCAGAGCGTAGCCCACATATTCTCCACACAAACAGTGATACTTGACCCCAATCAGGCTTGTTTCGTATAGATGGGGCTAGTATTATTCGCGGCGTCAAGGTTAAGTGCGTTAAAGTCTAGTAACTATAAGGCTAACGAAGATTAGGTAAAATCATGTAACCCCCTAGTCTGTATATTCTTAGATTGCTGCAAATATTCTTAAGCATCTATTTATCTCTATAAAATTCGATACTACAATTTACTTTGCTCTATTTGCTACAGTTTCATCAAGCTAAGAAGACACGTCTCTTGAATCTTTCAAAAACAACCTCGGGCATATCTACAGAATCGGATAGCCATGCCCAAATAAAAGCAGCATATATTGATACAGCCCAGTCTGGAGCGCATCTGCTGTTTGTATCGCCACTCAGAAATTTCGTAATTCTAGTCGGTACGCCAGGCTCAGAACTCTCTAAGTGCTTCTCAGCGATCTTTGCAGCTAGAGTAATTCGTACCTGGTCGACATCTAGGTGGCGAGCATGGAAAACTAACTCCATAGCCTGGTAGTACCAGCGGCAAGTGTTTGCTGAATGGCAAAAAAACTCTGTTCGAATATCACCAGTAAGGTTGAGAGCCTTGGCCTGCTCCTCGACGGTTTCCCATCCTGTTGTTGGCCCCGAACAATACAGCTTCATCATTCCCTGTAAACTAGAAATGTGACTTTCTCGGTCCCCAACGTAAGGTAGAATGAGGGGTTGGAAAGCCAGCACAAAGTTCCGCGGTAGAACTGGTAACACGCTCCACGGTCGCAGGGCCGCCATTGCAACCCCCAATTCGATTGCAAGTTTGTTTTTGGTGCTATGGTTGATGACTGAAGGCAGAATATCTTTCAACACAAGCTCGAGCCAATGCGAATAGGCATCATTTTGTTGAGAGTAGTCCATTAACGGGGCACCCGAAATGCAAACGATCTGCTCGAGGAAATATCTGATTCTTCTGAGATGCGATATCCTTGGCTTTGTTTCCCATTGCGGATGCAAGTATGACTCCATGAGTTCTGGCTGATATTCCGCAGGTATGATATACGGACGGTGCTTCGAAATATGAGTTTCTAGGAACCCCAATGCATAGTTGATGCTTCTTCGGATTGGTACGTCGGTGAGATAGCGTGCTTTCTCATCTTTGACCCGGAAAGCCCGTATGCCCTCGAAGGAGTCGAATTGTGCAAGCTGCGCAAATGGAACTGGCTCCGTGTTCGCCATCAAGACCGTGCCTAAGTATTTTGTAGATGTTGCGCCAGCCTCCAGTGAGAACACTTCAATCGCATTACCCGTGATAATCATCAAAGCCACAAACTCGTATCTAGAAAAACCGTAAAGTATCCTCCCTTCCTCCACTATGGTATCAGCGAGGGGAACAGGCTTCGGGTCCAGTCTTCCAGTTGTAGCTGGCGTCATTTTCGCATCAGAACCGCCATTAGCCAATAGATCCTGAGCCGTAATACCGCAGTGAGCGAACAGCTTACTCCAACCACTTGATCCAGACGCCAGGCGGTCATCTTGTGTAATTCTTATTTGCAGGTCGTTTGTATAGGCTTTCTGAACCCAACCAATAAAACCGGGTAGGATCCCTTCGGCGAGACCCTTCTCAGGGAGATAGCGGGGTAAAAGTGTAGCCCATTCACCGGCGGACCTCTCCAGAAGGAAGCGTCGAGAACCTCTCAGGTTCTTTAAGAATGCCTGAAGTTGGGAGATGACGGCTATCAAGCCGATGGCGGTAAAGAAGGTACCCAGCCAAGTCCCAGCCATAGATACGGTATTTATTCGGTCTCCATAAGATATGGGGGCCATGGCTAGGATATATGCGAGAAAGGCTGCGGCTAGCATTAGTAATTGAACGTTTGGATCTTGCGACGTCATGGCTTCGGAGTTCTTTGCGCTTTCGTCGATATCACAGGGGAAAGAAAAGTATATATCTCCTTACCTCTCGATGAAGCATCAATTCTTTTAGTAAGGTGGGGTAGATCTTGGCGTGTACAGATGTTGGCAGGCTTTTCCTTGTTTGCGCCTTTCGTTTCACTACTATAGTAGTTAAAGCTTCCGACTTTGTGTAAAAATGAATGGATAGCTTCGGTGCTAAAAGGTACTATACATTGCACCTACGCTTTGCTGGGTTTCCCTTTATATAATAAGTGGATCATTCAGCCATGTATTAAAGTTAGCTGAACCTTACAATAACCTAGCAGACTATAGTGCTTTCAAAGTCAGAAGCTTGCATACCAACTATAGATTTAGAGAAGAGTGTGCACACATGTCGTATACTAGTATGCTGAATGATTGGCTTTCATCTCGCCCCCAACTACTTCTGAGTTGACATCCAATTGCTTCGCACGACCGCCGCTTCTAGGATGACACATTCTTTCTTTGTGCATCATCTTATCGGAAGAACAAAATATGAAAATCGATGTGGAAAATGTGTGGCGCCTACACCGGTGAAAAGCTGAACGCAAGGGAACTCTTTTGGAGGTCGGTGTGGACCCTTCACCGGTCCAGTAAGAGCTTTGATTGGTAGAATAAGAGCAGGCTGGGAACCGAGCGGAAGAAGACTTATATGACTCGAGTTAGAAGGATTCTTGTGCTTTTAGTGGCGAATAACGATAAAGCAGAAACGACCATATTGCTGGGCACATTCATGTGCTGACAATGTCTAGGAAGATAAACATGCAGAGAAGAGCGGGGTGTCTGTTTACAGCGAACAGAACAGGATAGCTGTGCAAGTGAGGCTGTTGGATAACAGACAGAAGTCTAGTTTAGGTATTTTGAATGGATGTGCGAGAACAGGCTGAGTCTCGAACGCGCAGGCGTTCCAAACAAGGTGAACTAATGTCTTGGGCTGTTGAACGCTTTCTGGCACGTAAGCTCAGCGTCTATTGCAGTGCGAGTAATCTTCCTACAACCAAAAATGCTTAATTTCCCTAAGCTGTTAACTCTGTGCGCTTAATCCATTGTTAGTTTCCGCGCTCTAGAAGGCTACGAAAAAATCGAGTGAGGGACTATCTTAATGGATTGTCCATCAATAAAGACGCAGTGTACTGTGAAAACAAGATATGAACACCCGAGTACTTATACTATAAGTCTAGGACACTACTACATAAAGGTTCATTTATTTCGATGGCCATGGCTAAGTAAACGAGGGCGCATACGAGTTTAACTAACTTGGGACCTGCGCATGTTTGAGATACTTAGATACCGGTCCTTGATTGAACATATTTTTCCTCTTGCAGATTCCTGCAATACTTTCAACTATTCATCTCGACCTTGTTTGTGCTTTAACTCTGGCAAAGTTAAGCGATTAATTATTCAATCGTCGAATAATGTAACTCTCCAGACCTCAGTTAGGGTTGTGCTCTTCGTCCTCATTCTCTTCAACATCACTCTTCGCCCCTCATTTTCCCTCTTCACTCGTTCTCCCCAAGTGTATAAAGCTGCAGCCAATTGTTGCTTCCCCCTTGATTTTGCATGATCATTCGTGCACCTCGTTTATGACACAGATTATCATGACCAGGGAAATATTTAAAACGAAGATCTCCCTAATCTCCATTCCATCACGAATCTGCAGCTTAACACTAAACTTGACAACAACTCATCTCGGCCCATTCTCAAAACAATATGTCCCATGCACCCCCCAAAGTCGTACCCGATGATCAAGCAGATGTCCAATTTGTGTATGACCAAAGCTCAGAGAATCGCATTATATTCATTGTCTGCGTTTTCTTTTGTACAGTCGATGCTAGTGATACACATCCCCTGCATCCTCTTGGGACGTTCTTACGGCATAGATGATAGTGCTTGGATGTTGTTAATACTGCTAGTGACAGCGCAGGTGAGTTGAAGCGGGGGAGGCGTTGGAATTTAGGAGTGATGAGACGATGGGAAAAACTCATGGGAGATCAATAGGTCGAACAGCAAATCGATGGGTAAAATGTGATCAGAAAGAGGGCGGTAATAGATAGAAGCCTTTTTGTGTTATTTATCCTTTTTTTTTTTAAGAACTTAGTTGCTGACAATGGTCAAAACGACGCAAAATGGTGGTAAAGTCAGATAGAAACGGATGAGATATAAAAATAGAGCTTGGAAGTCGGAGACAATCTCAAAAATAACAGACAGTAAGAGACCATCAAGCTAAAAAGAACGATTAATTGATATAAGACATGCCCCCTTTCCATAAACAGATTGCTAGCGCAAATCACCGTATCGATAGAATTTGTAAGGAAAACGTATAGTCAGCGTGTATCCACCACCACACTTATAACCACCCTACTCTCAACACAAAAAAGCCCTTATGGTACTTCCCACTAATAATACCCGCTCACGCAACCACTACAAGATCTTCGCTCACAAGATCTTCGCTCATGATCTGAGTTGGATAGTCACTAGGACCGAGGACTGGATTAAAAGGGATGACGTTAGAACGAAATGAAAGATCCAGTTTTTCAAATGAAACGAATGGCATATCATAATGCCCTTTTGATGGGCGAATAGATGGGGATGGCGGCTCTGACCAAGAGGACACCGATGATATCAGACTTGGAGTTGGGGAAGAAGATCGAAATGCCGAACAATCTTGTGTTGAAAATTCAGACGATGTAAGACTCGGGGTTGGCGAGACAGGCTGTGTCGCTGAATGGTCAGGAGTTGATGGCCCAAGAGGTGTTGCTGGATATATTGGAGTGTCATCATCGAGATTGATAAGAGGCCTAATATTCGTTGGTAAGAAATTCCTTTTAAGACCGAACTTCTTCCCCCTGGTTCTGCTGATCGGAATAAGAAGCTGCGGCTGGAATGCTTTGGAAGGGTCGAGAGGCGCGACTTGTACAAAAGCCCCACCTCGTTTCTTAGCGATCTGATCGAAAACGTCGCTAATTGGCGTGAAGATTATGATTCCACCAGCATAAGCCCAAAGAAGTCCAACAAGTTTGTGGTCTTTTTTGCTGATGATCCAAGCTCCTGAGTCGCCTTGGACCTCTTCTACTCTCCCAACTGGTATCGAGAGCACGATGAACCACTCTTGTGAAGTTCCTCCCGAATGTTCGAAAACGCCAAAGGTTCTGTTGATGACTCCCTCGCGATATCCACTACAACTTCCAACGTAGTAAACGGTCTCTCCAACTTCGAACTCTCTCCAGCCCTCACATGCCTCGCCCGTGCCGTAGGGATTAGTGATCTCGTTCTCTATATCTTCTGTGAGTACCTTGACACCCATTCCCACAGGATGCCGGAATCGATTCTTCCCCTCTCTTTCTTTGTTGATCTCGTAGATAGCCCAGTCCATTTTATGTTTCATGATATTATCAAACCCCCCTCGAACACGTATCGGAGGCACTACATCATTCTCGGCTGAATGGTCGATGACTTTTCCCAACTTGTATTCGTCCTTGGGCTTAGCCAGATGGGCCCGGAAATTCTTGATATGTTTCACGTGCATAAGTATCTCAGGGAATTGCTCGCTTACGGCATCCACACCAATTCTGTCTGGAACTGACCCTGACCGCTGCATCATTAAAGTCAGCTCCTTCAGATGCCTCTCCAGCTCTTCTTTCAAATCGCTAACGTCGGATCGGGCAGGGGAGCTCAAGCTGTTATCCAGGTTCCCTGCTCCGCAACCATGTTCGCACTCTTGCACACTCTCTATAAGATGCTGTACCGTGAGCATTACGGTCTGGTTATTGACAAGAATATATCCGCCTAAAGTGGCGCTAGCATGTTTACACTGAGTCATTCCAATAGATACACCCATACCTGGTCGCGCGTAATACCGCAACTCATGTGGAATATCTCTGTCGTCAGGATCGTCCTCTGGAAACTTTTGTAAAGACGAACCTTTGACAAGCGGAACCATTCTGCCCTTGGAAAACACGACTGGAATATTGGATCGATGATTCTTCGAGCAGATATCATCGATTCGTTTGCGAATGGTGTCTCTGATTATTTGAAACTGGATGGCAGATTGAATTCGAATGACGGGTTCGAAATCACCAAGACTCCCTTTTTGGCGCACCAATGTTGCCGAACAGGTGTCCCCAATAGTAGGGTTCTCAAGAATATCGGTCAAGACTGGAGCGATGTAATTTTGCCATGTCCCAATTGCCTCATTGTCTTCGGAGGCATCGACGGGAAGAAGTTGTATCGAATTAATAGTGTTGGATTTCTTATAACGAAGCAAGCTTTTACGGGGTTTATCCGATGGCGTTGGAGCATGCTCAACTTTCGCCGGAAGCAAAGTCTCAAACAAGGTTTTTGCTTGGTTCATGTCTGCCAACGAACGAGCTCCGCATAATTGAATGGCCATGATAGATCGGATGAATACAGCGGAAACCTTGATCGCTTCGAGTTTGTGAACTAAACCTGGGAGTCCTGCCGAGGGAGTTAGCAAAAACCTCATAAGATCAGCGAAAATACGCACGAACGTCCTCCACCAGGTTGCAAATGTCTAAAAGCTTGATCGGCTTAATCAAAGTCATATCGAATGGCGCAGTCGAGGGTTGACGATCAAGCAATGCTCTAGCTTGCATACCCATATGGCGCTTCGGTTGCGGCAGTGATCCTCGGGTGAGGTTGTGTTTCCTGCGGCTATCCGGGAACGAGGTGACATTTTGTGATAGCGACGCTACGTTATCATCAGTCAAAGTCCCTCGCAAGTTTGGTCTCGACATCAATCGTTACTGACCATGGTCGTTATTATCAGAAGATGAAATGCCCCCAATTTCGTTCGCATGCTTAAACTGAGTGTGCAGCTCTAGTTCAGATCTCGATGTGAAGAATGTCCCTCCATTGGAGTCGGGAAGACAGGACGTCTCCAAACATTGGAAATTCTTGAACACAAAGTCACTCGATGTCTTGTGAAGGGACTTAAAGTGACCTTTCAGCTTCTCGGGTCGAACGAAGCGCTTCTGTACACCTTTGAGTTCACAACTCCCGCACTGGAATCTAAGCACCTCGTCGCCATGGGAATCTTCATGCTTGTCCCGCTCTATTCGTGTTCGAAAGGTCTTATCTTGACAGCGGCGAAGGGCACATTGGTGTTGTTCTTTTAGGTGACGCCTAACATCAGGCAAACGTGCCAATGTGGCTCCACAACCTTGCGGGCACTTCTCGGGGCTACTATGTGTCGATACAGACGGTCTCTCCGTATTGTCGGGCATAACAACCGACAACTCGCTGTTTTCATGATAGTCTGTTGCTGTAGGCAACCCCGTGAATCCAGGTCCATACTCGGGATAGCTGTAGAGCTCATCGCAATCGCCAAGAAGCGTCTCCATGAATTAGCTATGTATATTAGGCTATATATGTGAAGAAGTAAACTAACAGTATTGTCGACATGGTATGTACAGCTATCGGGATAAGAGGAGACGGTGGAGCTTCTCGAGGCAAAAGCCGAGTCCGCTCTCTCTATACTCATCGTAGAGTCTGTCCACTGTCGCGCAGGAGAATTGAAGTTTCCTTGAAAGCCCAGGAGCGGATCATCTGGAGGAAGAAAACCCGGGAAGGTAAATTCGAAATCAGGGTCCGGAAAGTTGGGCGTAGCCAAAGGTAGGTTCGTCATCTCTGCTATATGCAGTGAAGGTTTCTTCAGCCTCGGTGCGATTGTATGTAGAGGCAGTAGGTGGTAGGGAACATATGCGCATGGACACGCTTCAAAAAGAGGTCTTGCGATTCTTTATAATGATCTAAACATAAGCAGCAGCCTGGCTTGGGCAACTTTATGAAAGACAAAGAAACATGGCCTGCAAGCTGAAGGTAACAGAACCAGGAAACACGCCCAGTCAGGGCTCAAATTTCGATGGTAAAATGGCTTCAGGCTCAGACCATGCACGAAAGATGATAAACTGTTCCACGGGAAGCTAGGGTGACGTACAAGATGATTGAATGATCCAGAAATTGCCCTTAAGGGTGACTTCGAAGCCCTAATTTGACGCACAACTTGCAGCCGCTGATGAGCAGAGCCACGTCAAGGCTTGATGCGCCATGCAGCCCAGAAAAATGTCGCTTGCGTCAACCAACCGGGCGAAAGATATCGATGCCCGCATATTTTTGTCTTGTCAAGATGACACGGATTCAACCAGCTCCGTGTGCCCTGTGAAAATAAGCGCTGTGCCCTCGGAGGGCACATCTGAGCCCTCCAGCTGTTGGTCCTCCCGAACCCGGCTCTCATCACGTTGCTTCCCCCCACATATTCTGTTGTTATTAGTATGATATCGCTTTTCGACTGAAACCTCGCAGTTGAAAATCGAAAACGAAGCTTGATAGAAATGAGCTGGTGTCGTGTAGGAGGAATGTGTGGCGACGCCACAGCTTCGTGAAGCCTTGATAGGATATGACTCACGCATTACTCAGCTAGCGTCCCATTCTAAGCTAACAGACTTATATTCTCGTTTTGGGCTATTTCATGGTTCTCGTGTACTGTGTACACATATCGAACAGTCTATGTTCGACTGGCCTCATCTACTTCCTATAGTAAGATCGGTCCCACTTTCTCACCACATTGCGTGAAGCAGCGAGCGATTGCTTATCTTTCCTTCTTTCTGCATGGCCACATGTCATGCTGTCCGTGGTGCGCAAACCTGACAAGACTTAAAGAATCTACAAGTCCGTGACCTTTTTATCAATAAGAATCATTCCGTCGCTTTCTTATCCTGCCAGCGAACTTTGTTCTAGCTCACATTGCACTTCCATACCATCGAACCACTTGCTGTCGACTTCGTCTTTCACAGTTCCAAAACGATGAACGCAAAATAACTTGCAGACGATCGGGAACGTCAACAGGTTACATCTGTATGGCCATCCTTGCCACGGTACTAGTCACGGGACTCAGAGGTCATGTCACAGGCAACCCGCCGACGACTTTTTCGAAGACGTCATTTATTGACGTAAAAGCTGTGGTCAGGGCCTTTTAGATGACAATAAATGACGCCTTGTGAGGCCGAGGTGGTCGGTGGCATTTTAAGTTGGGTGCGATAGCTGTGAGATGAATAGCTCGGTGCTGGCGATGCTGAGACGGGGAAGCTAGACAATGGTCAGAATCGCGAGAGGTCAATTCCAAAAACATCTGGTCGTTGTGACCAAGACTGCCATTCTATTGCTTGATGATACTTCGATCTTCCGAGTCGTAGCTTCCGCATTGACTTGAGAATTCATTTCGGAGTTCGTTTTGTGTAGTTCTTGTTGGTGAGTGCCAGGACTAGGTCGCTCTTTCCACTTTCCTCGCGAGCACAAGAACTTCTTCTGTTTCACTTCTCACCGACAAGTCATACCACTTTCTCAGTCTGACGATCTCTTCTCATTTCTACGTCTTTCTTGCGGGCCTTGTTAGCAAAGTCTGTTACCACCATGCCCAGCACAGTGAAGAGTATGGCCTCTCGTGGTATGCTTCTCTCTCTTCTCCCTCCCTTCATCACCGAATTTCAGCTACCTCCAAACCACCAAAATCACTCGCGACACCGCTCTTTTTTCTTCGCCTGAGCAAAATGTTAACTCAATCTGCAGTTCTAGGCACTGGCACCTCTCATGACAATAGCGAATCTAGTGGGACCTCCACTGCTAAAGCTGGATCCACTTTGTACCTTCCTTGGTCGGGACCTGCGCTCCATGGAGGTGTTCTTTCGCATGGATACCTCGAGGTCGGCCAAATTCCGCCGTGGCCAGTCAAGCAGTCGCCTGTCTATCACCTCGCTGCCATCGGACGCTATGGGGTCAATACGCCGATCTCTGGTTCTGTCCATCTGCAGCCTGTTATCGGATACGAGCCCTATTCGTGGAAAGCTCTCGGTATAGACAATGATGAGCGTCCTACTTTGAGCCCCGAGATCCGAGAGATACTACGAAAGTACAGCCCTAAGACACAAGGGATGTTCCGCAAACATCTCCCAGTAAGTGAGGCTTCCACTGCCGCTGGCCGCGATGGCACTGTTGCCTTGGATCCTAGTGATACACCTATTTCTGAGGGCCAGTCAACATTCTCCAGCTCAAATGCAATAGCTCGACATGAGAGCTTCCTTCCACACAATAAGGCGGTGTCGCGCGAGCGTGGCCATCGGTATGATTGCGAGACCGCTCAGAAACTAGAAGGCTCAAGAGACCCCCAATGTGTCCAAGTATTTCCACAGGAGCCAGGCGAATCTACGTGGCCCCACGAAAAGTTTGAGCTACCCTATGTGGGTTACAAGCGACGATTTGGGGATACGGACGCTAGCTCAATTCAGCAGGAACGAGAGAGGGGGCCAGTCACGCCAACTAGGCAGATAGCCATAGCCAAATCTAGGCTTCCGCCAAAAGGTTGGTTCTCTTCTTTGTAACGATGTGAATTCTCTAAAACATACTAGGTCAGAAGTGTCAGAGATCTCCGATTGTGATCCCAACTTCAACGTCCACATGCGAGCCCATTGCACGCAGTACAGAAGTTTTGATATCAAGGCAGAGCCCAAAGGTACAGATTCCTCCTCCACGAAAGCATCGGAACATAGCACTCTTGAGCTCCGACAGAATCGACTCCGATACCTACGTGCCCACGCCACTGCGTTCTAGCACTGGAGAGCTGCGGATCAAGGGACTGGCGAAGGTAGTCACACCCGAAATGCCATCCAGCCATCCCGTCAACAAGGTATCTAATGTGGTGGACGAGAAACCAAAGGAAACGACACCGAGAAGCGCCGGGTACGGAAGGATTTTGCGTCCAAGAAACACCAAGAACGATGTCCAACCAACACCCGCTCGTTCAGGAACCGGTAGGTATGCACTTCGCAACCGAAGATCAGCACAGAAGCAGAGTACCCCATCACCAAAGCTTAACAGCCCAAAGAGCAAGAAGCAGAAGACTATGCGGGGAGGGAAGTCCCAGGAAAGTGACTTTAGGGGAAAACAGAAGTAGATAGTTGAGTCATTGACCGTCATTGACCGTCATTGAGGTCATAGGTTTCTTATGGGTGGTATGAATCCAAGCAAAGTGAGATATGGCAACTTGTCGAGCTATCAGGTCTGCTAACAGAAAGTTACAATCTTAGCGTAAGGAGCCTAGCACAGTGTGTGCGTGTCTTCTCTATGACAACAGAACATGAGATATGAGATGCTTAACGAACCTGTTTCTACGCCTGTTCCTCGTACCTGTGATCGTTCCATCTTACAAATCATTCCGCTGCTTTTAATAATTCATATGGTATAATACAATACGCTCTAGGTAACCCAAATCCATCACTTCATGCTGTATACCCTTCCAGACATGTAGATTTCTTCCACATCCAGGGTCAAGCAAATAGACCTCCTGAAACGACCACGGACCCAGCAAACCAAGCAGGCCACCAAACCAACCAAACCACAACCTGCGTCCACAACCCCCAAACATGCCAACCCTCCGCCGCTTTCAGCAAAAAGTTGACAATATCGACCCCGAAATAAAATGTCGCTCCCTTGATCAGCACAACCGGGTTCAGCACTGCCAGTAGCACCGACGTCGCCGCACTTATCGGCACAGATTTCGAGGGCCGGATGAACGTCAATGGTGAAGTGGCGATACCAATCAGGAAGGAGAGGGAGAAGTTTAGGGTTGCGAGGGCGGCAAGGAACATGCCCAGCAGCAGGAGGGAGAAGCATTGGATGAGTGTGGTTTCCTGTGCTGTGGGTTTTCGAAATTTAGAGAGAGTGAAGGCAACCAGGTGGGGGAGAAGGGTGGTGATGAGGGCGATGAGTGTGAATGTGGGCGAGAGGAGGGAGGAGGTGGTGTTGTTGAATATGTAGAGGGGGAGTAGGCCGAGGAAGTGTGTTGCTAGTACGAAGGCAAGGGGGAGAAATAGAGCGCGCTCGGCGGTGGTGAGCAGGGCGGTAGGTATTAGGGCTAGGGCGCCGTCTTTAGAGGCCAATGTCATGGGTGTCTTTTTTCCCGTGCTTGAGGTTGATTTCTCGCCTAGTGTGGAGGGTGGATCTGTGGATGCAGGGTTTGGCACCGCTCCGGCGCGACCGCTGGCAACCCAGAGTGCGATTGAGGTGATGCTGAAGTTGACGGCGATCAGCATTGCGCTGGGGAGGTAGGTGCCGATGCTGACGAAGCGATTCGCCTGCAGCAGGAGGTAGAAGAAGAAACTCTGGTGCAGGTGTTCGAGAAGGTTGTTCAGACTCCTGAATAAGCTCTCCACAGTGCGTCCTAGGCTCATCTCGTCGTGCCAGCCATCACCTACAGTCTGAAGCGTGATAGCATCGACGTGGTACGGGATGAAACTGGAGTGAGGTCCTGAAGCGTGGCCGAGTCCTTGAGATATCATGCCCCTAAGCATAGTCTGCAGCCGCTCTTTGTACGAGTCGTCGTGCTTCCACATCCGCTGGAGCGTGCAGCCTATCCCCATCTGGCCCGCGGCAACAGAGACAGCGGTGTTGAAAAGGTCGAGGTTGGGTAGCTGGCCGTTTATGCCATCGTAGTGGATATGCAGTTTATCGTACCTATGGCCCCAAGGTCCGGCCGGATAATCAATGGCAATAGCACCTTGTAGCGCGCCGCTCTTGATAGACAGGCTCTCAATAGTCTCCGGATCATGCGCGTCATGGTAAGCATCAACCCAGGCTTGGGGCCCTGACGTGCTGTCCCCTGAGATCAGAAATATGATGTCCTTGGACCACAAACTCCATCTCTTGAAGTACCGCGCGAGGGTTAGCAGTAAAGCGACACCGGAGTGGTTGACCACATCATCCATGTTCCGCCATGCCGCGACTAGCACAATGGCTTCTGTGGCGTCGGCGCGTGGGCCTTGGAGTATGGCGTATACGTTTTCATTGGAGATGTTGCGGCCCGAGGTGCTGTAGGAGTATTTCTGGGTCGCGACTTTCAGGTTCGAGGAGCGGAGGATCTCACTGAGTCTTTGGTTTCGCCTTTAAAATTTGTTAGTATGTCTCTTTACAGTTACTCATGGAGGGGGCACTTACTCAGGTATTGTCTTGTCCGCCAGCGCCGCAACCTCATGTCTATAAGCTCTGAAGATGTTGTGCTCGCTCCCTGTGAAGTATGTATGCACCTGGCCAGGAAGCAGCGCATTCTCAGACACATATGTGTTCCGCGAGTATTCTTGCAACGGCAGCACGAGCAGCCAACCTATCCCAACGAGGATACATAGCGCGGAGAGGTAGGGGGGTAGCTTGAGGATGCGGGCGTCTTTCCGGAGCGCTAATATCGTTGCTATCCTCTGTTAGCACTTCTTCAAATCCAGAATGAATGTGGAAACTCACATATCAGAGCCATGCTGTCCTTCTTCCCGCTCAATAACACGTTGACGTGGTGTTGCGGCTCTGCCCCCTCGGAGGATCGTCGTCCCTAGCGCCGCATCTCACTCCATCGCGAAAAGTGTCCAACGTCGCGCGTTGACCACTACAACACCACCCACATATCGCCATGCCGTCGTTTCCACAGCTTAACCCGTTGAGGCTGCGCTCGTATATCCTCCGACTTCCGCTCTGTACGCGCCTACTACTTGTTGTCTGCGTAGCGCTATGGGCTGCGGCGATTCCGTTTCCGTGGTTGAGGGATTGGGCGAGCTTGGAGCCGGATAAGATGGATTTCACGCAGAGTAGGTTGTTTTCTTTTATTTAGGAGGGATTGGGTACCAAATGGAGGGGAAAGATGGAGAGTGTGCATGCTGCGGAAGTCTTGCCTTGCGATGCCGGAAGAGCAGCTTGGGGACCACGACAGTCATTGGCATGGAGGCATCTCTGAACACAGCTTGGGATCAGGATTTCTGCTTTGATCTATGCTTTCAGGAACAACATGAGCACTGTGCTAATACATGCCCTTTCCGCAGTGCACCGTTTAAACGCCTTCCCCTTAATGCACCTTAACTGGCTCCACCTAATCTTCAACATCATCGCCCTCACACCCCTCCTCGAGCGCTTCGAAGCAGAATTCGGAACCTTGGTCACGCTGGCGCTGTTCACCGGACCCTTTGGTACATTACCAGGAGGCATATTCGTACTGCTAGAGAAATACGTGTTTAGGAGTAACACTGTTGTCATGGGGGCCAGGTACGCTACATCTCCATCGTAGTCATAGAGGCATGCTAACAGGGACAGTATATGGGTATTCCTTCTCCTCTCCGCCGAAGCCATGAAGACCCACAAAACAAACCCAAACTTCAGCATTGGGCCATACAAAATCCCGACCTGGACTACACCTCTTATCCTCGTCCTCATAACCTCGTTTGTAGTCCCCAACGTTTCTCTCATTGGACATTTGTGCGGTGCTGGGATTGGATACCTGTGGGCTTCGGGCTATATCAAGTTCCTTGTTCCTCACGAGAAGATCCTCAGGTGGATTGAGACGAAGCTCAACCTCCTTGGCCGACTTCCACACTACGTCTCAGTAGATCAAAAGACATACGGTCGATATGGCGTTCTGCCTAGCTCATCAGCAGGTGGACCTAAAAGCCCTGAAACCGGGGTACGTCTCGGGCCATAGAATGGGAGAGCGTCTTGGCCGTAGATGAAGATGAAGATTAAAGAGTTTGGGTAATAGCTTTGCATTGGCTGGAGTTTCACGAATCGTCGTTATTGATATCATGCGGGGACAAGGACTGTATTGGTGATGCTTGAGTGGGCATGTCAATGGCGTTCTGGGCATTGCATATGGCATCAGCACTAGGCGTCAAAAGTTTTTGGGGCTGGGCTGCTATTTTGTAATCCTATGTACGTACGCTTAAATCCTATTGTTAGTAGAGAAGTATTTTCTGTTCTCCTTACACTACGACTGACCTGCACTTCTCATTCGTCTTGAACTTGACCGTGTCATGAGTTTGCGCGAATAATGGAGAACAACACATTCTATTGCCAACATCCATACATCATTAATAATATATCACTCTGTCACGCCGTGCTATTCTCTCCTCTACACCACTTCCACATCCACTACCATTAGACAACCCATCTTTTCCTCTTAGCTTCTCCCCTTCGCACACACTACCCGTCCCTCCACCAACGTATCTCCCTCTTATCCCTCATCTAATATCCATCTCCATAATCAGCAGCACTAGCGCTCTCGAGATATCCATCCCCATAACCAACCGAAGCCGTAGCACTGGCACTTACGCTCTCAGGCTCCACCACTGGATATCCCTGCCCTAGTCTACGAGTTGGACGAGGATGATGGGGATGCTGATGATGCTGATGATGCAGGTCTACGCCGTCGCCGGCGGGGTAAGGAGGGCGGTTGGGGTACCAATTCGTCCAGTGGTGGCCACCATTGGGGTTCTCGGGGTACTAATAATCGTGAGTGTTGTTCAAGAAGGCGGCGGGAGGGCACAAGAAGGGGAGGAGAGGAGAGGACTAACTGGCTCAGGCTCAGGCGTTGGCGTAGGGGATGGTTCTGGGTCTGGAGTTGACTCTGGGTAGGGGTTCTGAGGGCAATGTTAGGGGGAGAGCCTTCGATGAAGCGTATTTCAAACATACCAATGAAGACGATGTGTCTACATCGCAAGTGCCGAACTTGTCCTGGCATCCAGTTCCACAGTACGACTAGCGGTGGTACATATGTTAGCAACGTATGAAGAGCTCAGGGGACAAATAAAACTTCGCGAACTGTATAAAACATATCTACTACATAACAGATGTAGTATCTTGTACATGGTCTGGAGCCAGTGCTCGAGGTTTTACTGCGGACTTCACTTACAGATGTGCTACCGCAATATCCGCTCGAAGAGCAGCAACTTCCAAATATCGAATCGAAGCAGAAATGCCCGCTAGTACTGCCACAAGTTCCGTCGGGAGTTAGCGCTAGCGACGGCGACGGTGATGGTGATGGCGACGGCGATGGCGGTGACAGTGATGGTAGTGGTGATGGACTCTGGTTAGGACAGTTCCGATCTTTTTTATCGTATGTTGTGTTTCTAGAGAGCAGCCTGTGAGTAGTAAGCCTACAAATGGCTGAATATGAGCTAACCTGAAGAGCGTGATGCGGTTCCCTCCTCCACATATCTGATTGCTGTTACCACCGCATCTGAATTTCGTTAACAAATCCTTCCATCCAATTTACAAGATTAGGCACTGACTTCCTGTTACACAAACTCAGATTGTCATCGATCAATGGATGTCTGACATCAATTCCGCAACGGCACTGAGTACCACGCTCGATGCCAATGTATTTGTATGGACCACCGCAGGCGTCATTTCCTTGGGGAGGAGCGGTGTCGCAGTAATTCTTACAGAATTCCCACGTAGTGTTTAACCCTGAGTTCTGAGTAAAGGGGTAGCCGTAGAAGAGGCGGGTGCCAATGTCGAGGTCAATGTCGAGAAAGCAGCCCTCGTATTGGAGGGATAGGAAGGATGGAGATGTGAGCTTTGATTTATGTTAGCGTACGAGGGGTTATGACAGTAAGTAGGTTGTCAGTGTGATGTGCTCAAGACATGTGTTCAATGCGTTCGATGTGTACTGGCCATCCTTCTCTTTGACTGAAATAGGAAATATAGGAAATATAACCATGCTACTGTGCTGCTATATTACTATATAAGTTGAAAAAGCGGATGCGATTATAGTAAGAGAAGGTGGATTAAAGGAGAGAGGGAAAGCGGCAGAGCAATTAGAAGTGTTCCTAAGCCCCGAAAGAATGATACTCGGCACCAAGAATGCGCGATGGATTTACTTTTCTCGCTCTCGCTCCCGCAGCATGATCATACTCCCCTCACGATTCGATGCTCCAGATGTGGCTAGCCAGCTCATCCCTTGCAGTCACCCTGAAACATTCTGCTTGGACGAGAAGAATAATGAGGAATGTAACCTGAACTATTTCCTCAATTAGGAAGCACGTTCTATAGCGCAAGGATAACCCCTGGACCCGAGGACATTCCATAAAAGTGTAGACTTGCCACCCTTGAAGCGAGGTGACCGGGGTGCGTTTGAGACAGTTGATTGAGAGGGATGGAGAAGCATAATGATCAGAATCTGTGTATTGTTGAAAGATGAAGAAGCATTCACGGGACTTTCTTGTTTAGTCACTGATGGAGATATAGAAGAGACATTCACATTGCATGACGTAAAGATTGTGTGGAGAGCTGCTACGGTCATCTCGCAGGTGGTCAGAAAAATTGCTGTATGCTACCGTTTGTGAATGAAGATCTGTATTGGGTTCTTAAAAGATTGTGATAAATATGCAAAGGAGGTGGTTGCAGGTGCGTTGAGACGTGAAGTTGAACCGCGCTTGAACCAATTAGACAACCAAAACTAGCCTCTATGCCAAACGAACGAACAATTTTAGTAACTTGAGTTTTGCCCCTCACTCACTTAACCCTTCGTTTAGCCCCGCACCTCTTGCGTACCTCTTCCGTTTCGATTTTATTAGTACATTTATGGCTTATTTTGAAATTTAATCATAATTCAAACAATTACAGGTTGTTTTCCAGTCTCCTTGGTGTAGTTGGTTATCACGTGGGTCTCATAGCTACCATACTATGACTGCTGTTACAGTAGGAATCCCAAGGCCGCCAGTTCGAGTCTGGCAGGGGACAAGATTAATTTCTTTTTTGCACTCCTTTTGTGTACTTCCCTTGTCGTGTTTTGTATCCCCTCTCTGTGAATAGCAGCCAGCATGTGTCATTTTTGGTGTTTATGTGTCGCTTACCTCTTTTCTTACCTTCTAAATGATTCTTAAGGTATCAAATTGTTGAAGAGGTAAGATGGTTTTGCTGGTTCTACTTCACTGGACGATTTATACTATTTATCGATAACCACCTTCTTTCGTGGGCTCTAGGAAAAGCAATAATGCTGCAAATAGGAATACCAAGCTATACCCTGACTTAAATACTCAGGTACCCATGCTCATACTCATGTTCATGTCTTAGATCCTTCAGTTGCAACTATTACGCATTGTGAGAAGCATCGAAACGAGTCGTGTATCTCAGACAGTCAAGATATGATGTAGATTATTGTGTTGGATTCGTGATGCCTTCTCGCTATCATAGCTGAAGGACATCACTAGAGTGTATGATGTTACATATCTTATGCTCGGGTGTTTCCTCGACCCTCAGCATGCCGCGACCACTCGACGTCGACTTGGAGTGACCAAGAAGTGTGTCGCAAGTGTCAGCCTAGAGCATTGTATCCTTACCACTTGAGAGGCTCGATATCTAGGCGGCCCAAACGTCCTTGCCAACCCCCTCAATCCAATTGCCAAGCTGGTTGACACTGCTATCCCACTCCCTCAGTCTACCCCTCATGCTCTCGATTTGCTTCATATCTAGAACCTTGGGTTGCACCCAGTTGATCCTCGCGATCTCCGCCACCTGGTCGATTGTGCCCCTCAATAACCCCAAGCTCAAAGCTTTCATAATCAAGTGCTCGATCTCATTCGACTGGACCTTCGTCTCTTCGCTAATCGTCGCAAACGTCATAGCACGGTCGTGCGGCGGGCGTCTGAACACGGTCTCTGTGAGTGCCGAGAGTGAGATCTTCTGGTAAAGGAAGGTTTGGTGTTCCTTGAGCAGGGGTACTTTTGAGATGTTTCCTGCCAACACATCGTACGCCCTGAGGTCGCCACGATTGAAGGCGAAGAGAAGGTCGCGCAGCCATGAGTGGGGCGTCTTTTCCAGAGTGTCGAGGATGGGGTGCAGTAACAGTTCACCGAAGTTGTAAATGGAGTCTGAGACCAGAGCAGCAATGCTGAGGTCGTAGGCGCGGGCCTGGCGATCGCGGAGGTCGAGGGTGGAGAGGTCAATGCAGGCGAGGAAGAGTAGGGCGTTCTTGTAGTAGGCGGCGAACTCGTGCTTGGTCTGTAGGTTGTCAGAGAGTATGAAAATGGAGGGTGGAGATAGGGAATGTAGCTACCTTGTAGTACTCAGCATTTGCCTTGTAGAATGCCGCATGGACGACTGTTTCTACGGAGTCGAAGCCGTCTAGTATCTGCTCACACTCGTCCAGCTGTTTCCGTGCCTCCTCGAACTCTCCTAACCGCAGCTGAATTTGTGCAACGGCGACTGTGGCGTAGACATAGGCGTCTTGTGAGGCGGGTTTGTTGACGCTCTTTGCGAGGCCTTGGACGAAGGTGAGACGCTCATCCTCATCTGCCTCGGTCAGTCTATATCCAAAGCCACATATGCGACGATTAATCCCTTACCCTTAATCTGAGGGGCAGCACTCAGACCCAGTGTCACGAGCTTGAGCTGGTTGATCTTTTTGGCGAAGCTCTTGATGAAAGTCTCGAACAGCGGTATCCGCTGCTTGGCGCTCTCGGGGTGTTCAAAGTACTCGATCAGTTTGTCCGTCAGCTCGTGCCAAAGCTTCCGCTCCCAGTAGTCCTCGAAGTCGATGAAGTAGTTCTGCAGCTCCTCCGGTGCCTGGTCGCGCTGGTCGCCGAGCAGATTCGGGATCGTATCTGTTTCCATCGCCATGGTTGCGAAGTTTTGTTGCAAGTTGGGGTTATTCGGGAGAGTATATGGTGGGTGGGGGAGTCGACGAGAGGGCGGCGGCGGAAGTGAGTGGTGTGTAGCAATTCACACTGTTGTGGATGCGGGACGTTTCCATGAGCTTCGTCTTGGCGTGATCGCCGGCGCTGACATAACCCGATCCGACGTCGTCCCGCAAGTTCAAGCTTCACGTCAGGTACATGCAACCTCTCGAAAGCAATTGAACGCCCTCAACATGGCCGCAACCCGTCTCTGTGCTCGCTCTGGAGCGACATTGACGGCCCAATTGCGCCCCGCGACGCGCGCTAAGCCCCTCCCTACGATATACAGGCGGAACATTGCCCATGATGTGCGCATCACAAGGACCGGCAAGCCCATCTTAATCACACAGGGTGGCAGGTGCGTGAATAGAGGCACGACTTCGTGTAATTTAATGCTAACTTGGTTTTAGATCTTCTCTCGGGGGTAAATTCAGCATCAGCACCGCATAATCCAACATGCCACTCACATTCGAATCATAGGATACACCGCGACCGTATTTGGAGCTACTGGTTTCTTGGGGAGATACATCGTCAACCGACTAGGTACATGAAATCACTCTAGTGAGAAATATGGGGCTAACAAG
Organism: Herpotrichia juniperi; assembly: GCA_014905255.1. Lineage (NCBI taxonomy): Eukaryota > Fungi > Ascomycota > Dothideomycetes > Pleosporales > Melanommataceae > Herpotrichia > Herpotrichia juniperi. The sequence continues at coordinate 224,769 of BLYF01000082.1, forward strand.
AACGTAACAGCACGGCAAGGATGCAATGTAGTTATCCCCTTCCGTGAGGATATGGCCAAGCGCCATTTGAAGGTCACTGGGGATTTGGGCAGAATCACTTTCATCGTGAGACCCTCCAAATATATGGCCTGTGGTAATGCTGAACCTCTCAGGAAATGGATCTCCGCAATACCGCATCAATTGAGGAATCTGTCCGCCATTCCGATATCGTCTACAACCTTATCGGTCGCGACTACCCCACCAAGAACTTCACCCTCGAAGACGTGCACGTAGAAGGAACTTCGCGTATCGTTGAGGCCGTCGCAAAATACGACATTGACCGCTACGTGCACGTCTCATCGCACTCCGCAACCCTCGATTCCCCATCCGAATTCTACCGCACAAAAGCACAAGGCGAGAAGATCGCGCGAGAGGTCTATCCCGAAACCACCATCGTGCGACCAGCGCCTATGTTCGGCTTCGAAGACCGGTTGTTGAATCGACTCGCTAAACCTAGCCATATGATCACCTCGAACTGGAACCAAGAGCGCTTCTGGCCTGTTCACGTTATCGATGTCGGTATGGCACTTGCTAAAATGCTTCACGATGATACAACGGCGGCGCAGACCTTTGAACTATATGGCTCAACCGAATACTCGATGAAGTCACTTGCGGAGCTGGTAGACAAAGAGATTATGAAGCACAGGCGGCATATCAACATTCCAAAAAGGCTTCTGCAACCCACCCTTAAACTGATAAACAAGTTACTCTGGTGGCCTGTCGGATCGCATGATGAGATCGAGAGGGAGTTCCTCGACCAGGTATTCGATCCTAATGCCAAATCATTCAAGGACTTGGGCATTGAGCCTGCAGAGTTGAGGGCTTTGACATATGAGTATTTGGTAAGTCTACCATCTTCGTTGTCTTTCATATGATGGGGGTTTTTTTGCTAATAAGTGGTTTCAGAAAGGATATCGTTCCGAGCAGTACTACGATCTGCCTCCGATGACAGAAAAGGAGAAGAGGGAAGAGAAGAAGTATCTGCATGTCATTGATGATCAGTAGTCCTTAGACCGAAGAGAGGATGGAAGAGTGAACTGTACATATGAATCAAAGATTCCAAGGTTCACGGGATCGTAGAAGAGTATCATCAAATTTTCTTGTGTTTGAACTTAAATGGTAATCGTGGTAATGTTATGTGGCAATATTAAAAGTGTGAAGTGTTTGTCTAGGGGATCGCCGAAGGGGGTACGTAAAGTGTCTTTAAAATTGCGAGCCCCAGTAATATCGTGCTTAAAGGAACTACAAGGATTCACATTGTGTTGGAAGGCTTTACGGGCGGTTCTAGATGGTGGGCAAGTGTATTTGATGAGACTTACAATGTACTCCCGTGTTCGTTATAGTGCTGATTGTTTTGCTGCCCAATCCTATCGCCAGTGTCAAGTCCTTCGCACTTCATGAGCAATACGTACTCAGTACATGAAATAGCAATTTTATATACCGAAGTGCAAGAATCTGCACAAGCAGATTCGGTAGTGCGAAAAATGCTCTGTGGGGAGCGTAGGGAATCCCGTCTGAAGGATGTTCTAAAAAAGCTCATGACAGTATTCAAATTATTCCTCGATCGTAGAGCCGTTACTAATACTCCGCTGCTTTCGCAGCTCGACCCTTGGTACAGGCATTTCCCCCTAAATAATGGGAAATCTCCGCTTTGCGCACCGAACTTGAAATACAAGGCTAAATGCGAGGATGAATATGCTTACACGAAGTCTATCAACATGATGATAACCAGACTTGTGGAGGCGAAGCAGGGTGGCGCTCTGGTGCACGGAGTTTTGCAACGTATGAACGAGGACGAGAGTGAGGATCATAACTACGCGCAAAGAAGGAGTCTTTGATAACTATTGATACATTCCACATGCGGGCTAGGTTCATGATACAGTTGATAAACAACACACGAAGCTTCGTGTCAAAGTCTGTCTCTTCAGGCGACGAACCAGATCGCTTGATGAACAAACCTGGACGGACGAACTGGATCTTTGCTGCTTCTTCAAGCCTTAAATTGAACGAGGGAGAGAATTTGAAATGGATGGTAGATCATAGCCTTATATGGGAAAAGTTATAGAATCGGAAAAATTCCAAACCCTTCGAGAAGCATACTCTGATCAACTAAACCTCCCCCCAACTAAATTCCATCCACCCAGTACATCAAGGTTTATCGAAATCAGCTTCACGTCCAGGCCAAATTTTTCGAAGTTGCGTGAAGGAATTTCACGAGAAGCAGAGGAAGACTATCAAGGACGAAATTCGTTCTTAGTTATCATTAGTTCAAAGCAGAAGATAATGAACAGAAGCAGTAAGCAAGCAGTAGAACAAGCACTAGAACTCGACCGCCTGAAAGTCGCCGTCCTAGATGTGGAGCTGAATTAGATGTGATAGTATGGGGAATCCCCGTAGATATTCGTATTTAATTGAGGGAGGCTGTTGTTACATGTGATTACATTCAAGTTGGGCCCAATGTAAGTCTTATTGGAAAGTTTGGCTTGGATCTTACCAATTGACATGTGTTAAAACCGCTTTTTACTACCGTGGACAATCAACATAGTCTCCCCGGCCCCATCCTTAAAGCCAGTGAAACTTTACTCTACTGCTTCGCTTCCTTGGTGTACCTGCAACACCGCAGAGCCTTGGTCGTGGCAAACTATTTTCTCTTCCCTGGAACAGCTTCAACAATGCTGATAGAGTGAAACTGATCGTATACAATTCGTTGTATGAATCTGTGTCCACGCCCACCCAATCATCTTTCCAGCCTAACGATTGACTATCTGTTGAAGAATGTCCTAGGCAATGAAAACTCCCTTGAGATGGAGACTGTCGCTCCCAGAACAGATGCCCGCGTATCTCATGGCAGACGAAAGAAAGGCAGAATATAAGACCAGTTTGATATTTCCATGACCTATCCATTTCAAACTGGCAAGTCTTACACTGGTGCGTCTCCCGATAACTGGAAGGGTTCCAGGGAATGATGTGTGTGGGGTCTACTGTAAAGCTGACAAAATACTTATGGTTCAAATCCTTCCTCGAGATTGCATTAATATTGATGCCTTGGAGAGCAACTTCTGCAGAACAAAGGCACGGAGAGAGAATCGAGACTTCCAAGATATTGCGGAGGAGGCGTTTATCGGAACATTTGTAGTCAACTTCCAAAAGCGATCCTTCATTGCAGATTGACAGCAGAGAGAATATCCGATCTCGTTCAAGGGAGCATTGCTTCTCTCGATACCGCGAGAGAAGCTCCAAGAGAGGTCGTTCGGCTTTACGGCCTTGATGGACTGTGCTCCAGAATAGAGCAAAAGAGATTGGCCCATTCGATTCGAATACCCCTGCGACCTCGCGCGCGTGATCAAACGAAAACGTCGATATATCCCACTCTGTATCGCGTGCTAGAATTCGGACACGGGTCGCCAATGCTATTTCTTGTGTTATCCATGCGCGACTCCAATACTTGTTGAATGTGCCAAGGAAGTCGACAAGCTGTTCTTCCCTCTTCTGCTTTCTACGTCTGCTCAACGCCAAGATGAGAGAATCCAAGATCCACAAGGGAAAATTACGAGTCCTCGTCAAAAATCTGATGATGTCTATTGCTTTTTCGACAGTTTTTTCATCTCCCAGCCACGCGATAACTTCTTTCGCCTTTGCATATATCATACCCATCTGCTGCACCTGATGATTTCGCTCAATCGTATTTGCCTGGTCTATACAAAGAGCATCAATCCAGAACTTGCGCTTCGGAAATTTTGATTTGGCGACTCTCAAGAACGTATGCAGGTTGTAGCGTACTGCGAAGGTCTTGCCATTTACAAGAATGAGGAAAGGGCCACCACAGTCATGTTCCTCTCCCCACACGTATGAGAGATAGGTATATTCATCCGCGTTGATTGAGTGGAATATCTGACATTGCAGAAGTCCATTCACTGACCGCTTCGGTAAGACTTTGACGAGTCTTATTGAGGAGGTCGGATCCGCCAGTGGTCGATGCTGGAAATATTTGCTACTTTTTACGCTCTTGCTGTGTGCCGATGCCATGGAAGGAAGCGTAAATCGAAAATCTTGGGAAATCCGAGGACGATAATTTGAAAGACTGCGCTGGACGAAATGTAATATGCTCTGCTTACGGGGCGCTGTAGGGCTGAGCCTTTAGGCTGATTACAAAGCTTACTCCATCAGTCCAGATTTGTCCTCGTCCACCGCACTGCGGTGGAACGTTGTTAGATGTCGTGCAACAGTTATTGGGGTTAATCGCTTTCTAGTGACTATTATTTGACTTGATTTGGACAGCTACTCGCTGTGTTATGGGCGAATAAAGTAAGTGACTTTCGATTTTCAAAACTCAGAATAATTGTTGCACGAAACCCAACAACAGTCCACTGTACTACAAACATGAGAATTACTCGGGCTAGAGAGGTTGTTTTGTGCCTTTTGAAAGTCGAATCCGCTTTGTGAGTGCAAGATCACCCGACATAGCTAGAGAGTTGAGTATTAACAAGGCTTCACGATGATGTTGGCGTTTTTGGAAAGGTAGCTTGCCGAACAAAATGATGCGGTCGAAAACTGGGTGCCCCTCGTAGTTAAGTGAGCAAGTAGGTGCGAAGGCGCATTTCTACCGCAGGAGGAAAGAGCAAGCTCAATACACTAGCCTTATTGGGGTCATTATGCTCCAGGTTTGGTAACCAATAAGAGCGTGTCGTCTTTCATTTTATCTCCGGAAAGATAAGTAGGCGAGAAATATTTCAAGGTATCATACATACCCTACATCCAAGCCAAGAATTGTGTGAGATCTGATTGATCTGATATAATTTTACCTACATAGATGTTTAGTAAGTGTTGGTGAAGCACTTCTCTATGTATGTCTGGATATATGGATATGAAAGGCATTTTATTGATATAAAGACATCTTACTGGAGCGAATGACTACGGTCAATAACAAAGGAATTAGAGCTCACCAAACGCTGCTTGAATCCAAGCCCACATCGTCCTACGATCGCCCTTGTCCCACTTTTATTCCCACTCTTTAATCTTTGCAATCGATTCTAAAATTGGGGAAACTTGCGATTTGTTTTAACACATCTTCTACTCAAGACCTGCATGAATATGAGTCTGCTAGCCGAAGAGACAGGTGCACCTCACTTTGCCAATACTGTCAAGAGCCAAGTACCGGTAGTGATTGACGAAACAGCTGCTGGAACAGGCTGGGTGAAAGCGGGAACACTACCTTTTAGGACATCCCTTTCGTCCCGGGTTGTAAAAACTCTGTAAGCCTACCGCCTGGAAGCTGCGCATCACTACCATCAGACGCCGGGACATGCCTTGAATGTGTATTTGAGGCACAGGCGGATAGCACAGAACCTATCAGCAGCGACGATGCTCAAGTTACCTGCTCAATTGAGGATAGGGGACCCCTAGTGAAGTTGATGATCGGGATGGTCGAAGGTGCGACCAGAGTATAGATGATGCAAGATAAGTGGGAGCCCTACAAGTATGCACACTAAGACTAAGACCGCCTACCCGAGCGCCTGGGTAGTCCTGAATGATGTGGGTTTCCTGAATAAACGAAATCCACAACGCAGACGTTAATAAAGCAATCTAATTAACTTGCATGCTCTGAAAGAGCGTATACAGTATATCTAACTACTCTAACCCTTTTCTCTGTGTTGTCATGGCTGTTTTTGTCGCTATCCTAAAGAGACTTTTCAGGATTTTGATTGAGGATCGAGACAGAGCGTGCAGGTGATTCTTAGACCATCGGTATTTACTACGTTGTATGAGTAAAAGCGGTGCCGGAGCGCGGATCGACCCCAGATCAGGAGACTGCGAACCATATTTTCTCCAATTGGCTCATACGGAGTGAGTAGCATGGAGGTTGGTTAACTTCAAAGACTAGCCATGTAAGGTCCGTTTCTGTAAGCGTGAATACATAATCTACAAACAGCTATACTTGATTCTAATACCTAGTGATATCAGGTCATCCAAGGATGTGTCAAGGCATTAGCTGTATGTTCCATGAGAACACAAGACTAGAAGACATCCCAGAACCCTTATTCTTCCTGTCTCTATTAACTCCAATCCCCCTTAGGACTATTTGCACTTTTCAGTCCCACTCCACCCCCTCTTTCCGGGGTTTTGCCACACCTCAGATTATAATTTAATTTCATGATCATTGCATCAATCTTTTCAGGGTAGCCATGTGGGTCAAAGGAGGAATTTTTTTGATTGTTAACTAAGCGCAAAGAAAGCAATTTAACCCTGGACCACTAAAGCAAATTGAAGCAAACTAAAGCAAATTAAATCAAACTAATCACAATTTGACAGATCTACGAATTTTGGCCGCTTTGCGGTCATCGGGCGTGACAATGGCAAAGTTGGGGTCGCCAGGATCGAGCAGGCCACGGAGACGTTCGAGTGTAGACTTGTCGCCAGTAATCTCGATTCCGTCCCTTTCAAGCGCGTTAGGGTCAAGCTGGTCAATCAAAATCGCAGGCAATTGGTAACTTGTCGTAGTAAGAGTTACTTGAGCATTGGTCGACTGGCTAGCCTTGGTGTAGATGAGGGCGCCATTGGACAACCACCAGCGATAACGCTCGCCTGTATCTTTGAGCACCACATCGATTGTAATCTTCTCATCCCAGGCATTAGGACCATTGATCTGAATGGCGAAGCTATCGAAGAGCATCTCAGGCTTGAGCTGCCAAAGCACGTCGGTTGAGCCGGTTACAGTTGGCGTGCCAAAGTTGCCATGACGTAACTCGGTGGTTCCCGATATGAAGAAGTCCCTCCAGGTGCCATTTTCGGCTCCGTATCCCAACTGCTCGTACGTGTCGGCTAGCAGAGCACGTGCCTTTGGATGATGGACCTCAGCGAATATGACATGATTGAGGATTTCCGCTGCCCAACGGAAGTCGCCATTGTCAAACGCCTCTTTGGCTTTGGTGACAATCACGTCTGCGGAGCCCGCAAGGTCGATATAGCGTTTAGCCCTCTCTGTGGGTATGTGCTCCCAAAGGTGGGCTGGGTTACCATCGAACCATCCGATATAGCGTTGATAGATGGCCTTTACGTTGTGGTTGACCGAACCATAGTAGCCGCGGGAATTCCAGGCTTTGTCGATAGCTGGGGGCAGAATCATCTGCTCTGCAATCTCTGGACCGGTGTATCCTTGATTGATCTGTCGCAGTGTCTGATCGTGCACGTATGCATAGAGATCTCGCTGGCAGGCGAGGAAGTTGACAACCCGGTTGGGGTCGGTGTCTGTGTTCCAAGTAGGCCACTGGTGAGAGGCAAAGACAACGCTGGCCTCACCACAGAACAAGTCCATCGTCTCGGTTAGGTACTTGCTCCAGTTATGACAGTCCCGGACTACAGCTCCTCGTAGCGTCAACAAGTTGTGGAATGTGTGAGTGGCGTCCTCAGCCGCGCAGAGTGCTTTAAAGCCCGGGAAATACATGAGCATCTCGGAAGGCGCTTCTGTATCCGGTGCCATTTGGAACCGTATCTCGACACCATCAATGACCATAGAAGGATCACCAGGCTGCGTAGTCTTTGTAATGATTTCATTCGGCGCAATAAGAGTGATTTCCCCAGTAGAGGTAGTCTGTCCGAGCCCGGCGCCAATCTGGACTTGCGGTCCGTGGTCGAGGGCAGCACCGTACATGTAAGCGGCACGGCGAGCCATAGCAGTGCCCACATACACATTTTCAGATACCGCGTGTTCGAGAAAGCCGTCGGGCGCTATAATTGGTATCTTTCCCGATTCGACCTCTTCCTCGGTGATCATGCCTTTGACGCCGCCGAAGTGGTCGGCGTGAGAGTGCGTGTAGATTATGGCCTTAATAGACTTCGGGCCACGATAATTTTGGTATAGGGAAAGGGCGGCTTTACCAGTCTCTTTTGAACCAAGTGGGTCGATAACAATGACACCCTCATCACCTTCAATGAAAGTAGCATTCGAGATGTCAAGGCCTCGGACTTGGTAGATGCCCTCGACAACTTCGAAGAGACCGTTCAAGGAGTTGAGCCTCGACTGGCGCCACAGGCTTGGGTTGGCTGTGTCCGTGGAATCTCTTACAAGGAAATTGTAGGCACTGGTATCCCACACGACCGTACCGGCATCATTAGTGATGGTGCTGGGTTCGAGGCGGGCGATGTGGCCTTTCCTCGCGTCATCAAAATCCTGTGTGTCGTTGAAGGGCAGGCTCTGCTTCACCTCATCCTGCTGCTTCTTGATCGTATCCGTGGCTGGTTTGGGGTCTAAAGACATTTTTTGCGTTTCAAGTTGAAGTCAACACGTTAAGGATTTAACTTGTCTTCTTTTAATGAAGGCCTTCATCTATGAGGAGGGAGGGAAATTTATATTAACGCTTAGTCAACACTGTGTAGCATTTGAACAGGTTATGCCTGGTCTAGTCAGTGGGGAGGGGTTTCACATGCTCAAGGCTTCGTAATGTTGCATAGTGTCTTGACCCACCTGCAGGGAGAGATTTTCGTATACCCAACAATCCATGTTGTTGCATTGCTAATGAGCAATCATTTTCGTTAGATGATCATACCGACGAACAGATTCGCACTCGCCTCTTAGATTTCTAGTGCAGGTGGAGGGCAGGGTACAAGACTTGTACATAACCTTATACTGCAGAGGGATGAGATCAAGTCCATCCTTAGAGTCGAGAAGAGCGGCTTGACTACAATCAGCTATTTGTAACTGTTGAACAAATATTTCAACTGTGGTCGTCCTTCAAGTGGAACGATGCAGTGCATCCATCCAATAATTTCATGGTAGCATTTAAAGTAGCATTAGACAACTATCGCCATACGATCATCTTGCTTAGGCTTATAATCATATATTTGTCACTTCTCTGCATTTCCACCCTCTACCCGTATGGTTAGAGGAAGTTCCCAACTCATTTAATGCCTGTGCTAAAGCAGCCACGATGTGTTGTCCCCTCAACACCAAGGACAATCTGCAATGTTGGGTAGGGGAAGTTACATAGCATGGAGAATCTTTTGAGCATCACCCGTAGTCTCGCATAGATATCATGCCAACAATGATGATTAAGCTTCGTGCAGGAAGAGGTAGTCTGTGAGCGGTGCGTATGAGGAGGTGTGTGAGGAGGTGTGTGAGGAGGTGTGTGAGGAGGTGTGTGAGGAGGTGTGTGAGGAGGTGTGTGAGGAGATGAGTGAAGGTGCATGTGAAGAGGCGTTTGAAGGGGCGTGTAAAGGGGCGTGTGAAAGGGCATGTGAAAAGGCGTGTGAGGAGGCGCCTAGCAGCGTTCGCCAACACAGTTTACTATTTTCCATCAGATGTGAACCTTATTCTTTTTAATTCAATGGAATAGGGGCCAAAGGCCCATTTGTGTGTGTCCAACCCAGCTACTTCGTATGCTCCTAAAGAAGATCACATCGGGGTTTGACCGTTCGAAACTACAAAGAATGGGATCCCTTTACAGAACCTTTGCGGCTTTCAGCGCCCTTTCAATTTATCTGACAGATTTAACGACGGCTTGTGTCGTCTTTTGACTATATTCTATAGTTTTGCAGCAGGTTAGAACAAAGATAAGCTAACTAGCGTGTTCGCGTATCGTAATTTTAGATCGTACCTTAGCGCCTAGGCAGTCCTACAATCACGTTGATATCCTTATTAGGTTTCTTGCTTAGATAAATAAAGAGGTTAGCAAATAGGTAGTAAATATTCCAAACTTTACAAATTAGGTAATTACAATTATAGGAACTAGGAAGTAAAGAATTCATCTATTTATTATTTACTATTAACTAGAGATATACTAAACTTGTAGAAATATAAAAAAAAAACACAAGCAAATAACATGTGTTGCTTTTTGTAAAATTTTACTCTACACGTAATTCTTAGACTATTAGTATGTACTATATTACATAAGTAGCTTAGTTTAATAAAGATTCTAGAAAATAAAGAACTCTTAAAAGCGCGTACTATATGGTAATACAACAAATATAGCCTTTTTCTGCTATACTTTCATAAATAAGTAAAGAAAATAGCAAAAAGGTACTTACTGAGTATCTATTGCGCCATGGTGAAGAGCCTAGCCAATAGGATTTCAGTACTTTAGGTACCAGAATCTAATTGGATGGATTGGCTCATAGGCTCAGGAGAGGGAGGTGCAGGTTGCTGCGGCAGCAGCAACCATCGAACATCGGACACCAACCTACCTTCACCAACATCTTGAAAAGTTGTATCATAGTATTAGCAAGCATGCGAAACCATAGCATCACTCTTCTCTCATAGGAAAATACAAAGGATTGCCGTAGTTGGCACCACCAATCTTCTCTCTCTTGATTCTATCTACGGTTTACTCTCTCATCTGTGTGTCGAGTCTCTAGTTATCAGAATGGCTGCGAGTCGATTCCAACCACCCTCTTACTGCACCGCATTATGTATATGAGCGTTATTATTTTAAGGCTATTATTTCCTAAGGTCTCTGTCGCACTAGAGCCTAGTCGTGGGCTGAGTTTGGTACCCCGCTCTATGCAACTTTTATTGGACGACTCTGCAGAGTATGCCTAACAACACATCGTAACGTGTACCAAGAAAGTTTAAAATTCTGTCGGTTACACAGAAGTGAGGGGGTTGAGAATTGAAATGGCTAGCTCCCTGTTGGCATCACGATGATGACGTCTCTGACCTGAATTTCGGCTCCAAACTTGTTAGATTGGCCGCGTTATGAAATCAGATGATTCGTGGTACTAAAATAGACAGGAAGCAGTCCTGTGTCCGTGTTATAGTAAGATAGTTCTCGTGAAGGACGAGGGTAACCACCTTAACCTGAACGCTAGAGCACTACCCTTTACCAATAATTCTACAGTCACGGCGAACAACCATTCACCTCATATTCTAGAGCCGCCGCACTATTCAGTGCACTCTCACGAATATTCAACTTAGCCATTTGATCGCCGGCGCAGTTGTTTGGTGCAGCAACAGCCGATATAGGTAGAAACGTGTAATTGTGGAAACTGGGATTGCTTGACAGCTCCCATTACGAACATTAATTAATCTATGCAGATTAGACTCCTTCACTACATGCAAGACCACCTACGGAAAATTCAAATCCTGTCCAACTTTGATCTGAATGATAAGACTCATAAGGGCAGGCAAAGTCTGGTCGAAAGGGGTGATTTGGGACATAGCAAGCGTAAAAAAACAGAAGGGGTTTCATGGAGTTGAGCCACATAGGGGTTTGAATTGAAATGGAAGCAGGTTGTTTGAAATGAACCGTTTGTAATATAACGTCGAAGGGCGTCGCCCCACATTATAGTAGATAGAGAGATGTGCTATGAAATGTTACTGTATGGAATTGAGGAAATTTCTAATTTCAGTGATTTTGGGGGTTTCGTTGGGATGAGCGGGGTAAACAGTGTAGAATTCACTCGTACCGCCGATATTCATTGAGGGGGCTCTAGTCCTTACGTTAGGAGGGAGAAGACATAAGTCCAATTGAAAATCAATGAATAGAATGAACAGAAGTTTCATAGTAGAAAATGAAAGATAGAGAGTCCGAGTGTCTGATGACTACAGATGGTATAATAAGAATACGAAAAGGTAGAGTGGATGTTTGTGATTGACATTGTGGCGGCGACAGTTCGTCTTTATACTTGCCATTGCTACCCTACACATCTTCTCTGTCCAGTAGATCAATAAGGCGACTTTGTCTAGATCTTCTCGACTCCAATGAAAATCGAACATGTCATAGGAGGTTGCTCTGCCGCAAAGGAAAAGTACGCGCAGACTGCTTGCCCTGGAAGCGACGAGAGTAGATAAAAGGGTGGACAGTGAAACAGTACGAGGATTTGATGGCTACGGCACAGATTGAGGCGAATACTTGCTGTAGAGATGGGACACGGTTACATCTGTATTTAAGAGATGATAGACATAGGATAGCGATAGCGTAGAGACGAGTGAAGACAGAGCTTCTTCCGTAAGGAGCCACGACACAGTAGTACAGTGATTCTTACCTTGTTGAAGCTTCAGTCATTGTGGGCTGGATGATTTTTTAGAGTTGTGCTTGCGTTCGTTCCTCAAATGTGTAAACCAGCCCTCTACTGTCCGAAACCTAGGCAGCAACAGCGTAGGTATGAACTCCCCAGCCAATCCCTAAGATTGCAGGGATATAATACGCGCTATAGAGGATATTGCAGGAGAATAATAAGTAATGTAACATATCCAGTAGCAAGGTGTCAAGATTAGCTAATTTATTAGTGGAGAGAAGTCCATCTCAGAAGGCTGGGGGATCCAGCTAACCCCGCTAAATGTTGCGTGGCATGAGGCAAAGAACCCTCATGACGTAGAAGTGCTCCCGCTTGCTTGGCCGAAGAATATAGGCGCCCAATGAAAATTTCTGTAGAAAGTCCATAGCCGACCATAGCCTTGCTGTCTGGGTGCGTGCTTGCACAATGAACTTCACGGCTAGGTTAAGCCCGAGAACTAATGTGTCTACGGCTCCGCACACTGCTCAGAAAGCTCTACTAGAATCCCGGATCCAGTCTCCTCCGTCCCCAGAATTCCAGGCCTTTGGGTCGTACAAAGCATGCAGTCCTTGAACTCCCACCTGCATCCAATCCATTACTCCGATTACTTTGAACTGGAGCAGCATACCTAGTAATCTAGCAAGTTACCAGCACCATCGCCAACACATGCAAGATTTTTCTCGGGTAGTCCCAAACATGGCAATCATGCCAGATACCTATGGGCCAAATCAAACACTACTCTGCCACCTGCCCTTGAAGGAAGCTTCGCCACCTGTGCCACCCAGAACAAGCGACCTCTATCCCGTCCCAGCACAGCTCCTCTCACCCAGTGCTCATCCAGTGCTCACTCTCTCATCTAGTGCTTCTGTCCGCCGAGACATGTCCCAAGCTAGTACATTACCTTTTGATTCTTTGTTGCACAATCTTTCACACCAGCGGAAACAAAATAAAACGATCGCACAATTTTCAGCAAGGATAGGTAAATATAAAAAAAAATAGCAAGGGAACGTGACGCAAGGTATTATTGTTATATGAAATTCTAATTTAAAAACTCAGAGCGGAAATCTCCTCATCTGGCACGCTAAATACAAGTGAAACACCTCACAAAACTGAGGCCCTGTACTTTAAGTTTCTGCAGTGATTAATCCTGCACCGTTTGGAATATGTGAAATATTTACACCTCTACTTGAAGTAAATTGGATCGAATTCCAGACTTGACCCTGTCGATAGGCATAGTTCCGACAGCTCTCGAGTATAGCCACTGGACACAGAGCTCGAATGTATAAGGATTGTCGTCCTCGAGCTCGGCAGGTCGTGGAGTATCACCTAACTATCGCAGCTTCATCACGTTCTGGAAGAACTGCGAGTTATCCAAGGCAGTTTTGTGGACACAAGAGCTGTTCAGTCCTTCGCTCTCGAGACCTCGATCGACTTAACATATGAAGCAAAGTTGTTGGTTCGGCGCTCCCAATGCATCCACTGACTCTAACCTCGAGAGTATCGCCTAGCTTGCTATCAGTATCAATCGTGTCAGTGTTTGAGTGGAGGCAGTGGTTGCATACTTGGTAACATAGTCCGTCCAGCTATTCAATACCTCCAAGCTAGTCACTCCCTCGCGTCAGGTCCTTACCCATCTTCATCGGTATCTTCTCTCACCTCACCACTCTAACTAAGTAATCAAACAAGAACTACACGATCCTTGTAATTTTATTGAAAGTTTCCTTCCTGAGTTAGCTATTTGACTTTATCATACCTGATCTCTCAGCAAAGCCGCATTCAATCAATGATTACCCTGTATATGAGAGCCTTTATAACCTGGATGATTAGGTAGCCATGTCGGACCAGGTTTCACCCGCAAAGCGCTTGCAATTTTCTTGAGAATCGAAGAGAGTAAAGGTAATGAGGTTTCTTCATCTTGAATACTTCGAGTGGCACGCAACATCAGAAAATTGTACCTCTAGGAGGCTATACATCGTATCATCTAGGCGTAGACCGTCTTTCTAATTCTTTGTATTTATCTTTTCTTGGAGCTCTTTAAAAGAATTTCCGATCTCTACCTTCTTCACTTGCTTACGGCGTGATCGGTCGAAGGTGGTAATTTGAGTTGAATACAATACAATTATCAGCTACATTTGTAAGCTCACATGGAAGTCCCTTATGCACATCCTTACGCATGTATCTACAGTACCACGCTGATGAGGGTAGCGGTAGGTCTGATATAAAGCAGGATATTAATCCACCAAAATTTCCGTACCAGGTCAATTTGCAAGCAACGCCTTCATCAACTACCACTTGAATCGAAGTCCATGAAATTTTTCCGGCATAGGCGGCCAATCGGCAATCATGCCATCCTCGCCGGTATAACGCTCTTGGAGCAGAAAGCAGGCGGCGCAGAGGTGCTCTCCGATGGCATATTCTCCCATCCAGGCTCTTCCATGAGAGCGATACAGCAGTGTAGCTATATCAGAGAATATGTCAGAGGAGTGCTGGCCCAAAGGAATGGCATTGCTGAAGGGATATGGTTCTGCGTCATGAAAATCTTCATCGATGTCCGAGTCTTCTAAATCGCTGTCACCGAGGCATACTCCAGTGTACTCTGGAAGCTCAGTGTACATCGTCGCGAAATCTGATTCGTAAGTCTTTGGACAGACGCAATCAAATTTGTGGCCGGTCCGGACACATTCCTCAGCAGCAATCTGGACGGGCGCAACAAGACCACCTGGGAGAGAACTGTAGTTGTTGTCACAGCGTGTGCAAGCGCTGTCAAAGGGTCGGCCATCACCGCTCCCAGCAGTTGTGTTTTGGTGTGAGATTGCGTTAAGGAATACATCTCGCGTCCAACCAAGTTGTCGCAAATACTGCTTGAACTCCAGTTGCATGTAGTCTTGCTCATTCTCGGTGCATTCAAGTAGTGCATGGCACCATGCTGAATACATGATCGGAAGAGCTTGCAGATACTCTCTGTGTGTCATATCGTCTTTGACCCAATCGAAGCCTCTAATCTGAAGAAATGATCCTGCGGACACGATCATTGGCAAAAGTACTCGTCCACTCACCCTGAAAGCCATTAATAAACCAATAGCGTCCACGTGCCGATGGCTGATTGCCTTTTGTTCGTCATCTGAGAGATTCAGAATCCGTGCTAGAAACCGACTGTGTCGCTCGTGGCAAAGAATGGTCCTTAGGGTATGTTGCAAAGCGGACCATATATTCCGAGAACTAAGTTCGATATACGGATCGTTCGCTGTCGAATACAGAAGCCAAGTAATGCTGTTCTGTGAGATTGGAACTCTCTCTTTCGCGTATGTTCTTTTTAACCACTCACGGACCTCCCAACCATCACTATTGGAGTCTGCCAGGTCAATGCAGTCGGAGAATAATCTAAGCATTGAAATTTTGACCTCAGCGTGCAGGTCGCTAGCACACGCGACAAAGAGTGAGATAGGGGAACTGGGATAGTCAGTGTGGACCTTTGTGGCATTTGATAAATACAACTCACAGTATGGATGCAGTAAGTCCTTCATAGACTAGTGCAGTTTTGTCGGCACCAGCTTTAATTAGCATAGCACATAGATCAACATGACCGTTAGCCGCGGCAAACTATATTCTTTGTTAGTTTGGGTGCTTTGTGGTACTAAAATTGAGTACATTGTTTAGTATTACTTACATGCAAAGGCTTCCATCCTTTGGGACTAGTGTCTACAACACTTCCTAGTCCTTTACTAAGAATAATCTCTACTGCTCGAGTTTGACCAGTCTGACAAAGTTCAAAGATTAGGGAGTCTTCTGGCACAGCGCGGGTTACTGTTAGTTTACAGTTAAGAGACCAGCTCTGGCCAGCGTGGGCCATAATGGCTTCCAGCCCGGTTCGAACACCTAATTGCTGTATCCATTTTGTGGGATAGAAGACAAACGAAGTAACGGATTGCGATCTTTCTTGCGTATCGCCAGCCTCGTTTGGAAGATATATGATGGTTGTGCGTATCCACACACACCCGAAAGCAGTCCGAAAGCTTGACGCGTGATGGCGAACGCGATATCGCAAGTTCTCTGAGTAAACAAATGTCCTTGATTGGATAGCTCCGCTACTATCCATCGTATACCCATCCTGAGCAAGAATCTCAAAAGAATCTGACTTGAACGTTGCGATTGCGGTCTTCCCTATTGCATGGAGCATGAGCTCCTTGATCTCTAGGCTAGCCGTGGCTTGCTTGGGAACAAAATTCTCAAAATTTGTCAGTACATTCTTTGCAATTTCGTTTGCTGACACTGGCAGATGTTGGAGGCCACGCTGTTCCATATACATTGGAAGAGTGATGAACTTGTGCCTAGCGGCAGGTTCGCCTTCAATCCATTGTTTGGGAAACGTGTTTGGGTCTGCTCCGGCGGCAATAGAGCGATACTGTGAGCTTTCAAATACATTCGTTCCCGTTGAGGTGGCGTAAGTATGTGATCGAGATTGTACAACGCTTTAGCCAAATTAGCTCAATCACCATCGCCCACGGCGAACAATAAACGATTTCGAACGCACCATTGATGCACCAATGCAAGAGTCAAAGTCGACTTTGTCTCACTCAGTGACTCGCGGAATCTTTGGACGTTCTTGCTTTGAGTGGCAGCTTTGAAAGCCGTCCATTTCCGTTTCCTCCGAGATAGTGATTGGAAGCCATCATCGAACTTCTCAATAATCGCAGTCAGTTCCTAGATTGTCAGATTGTGTTGATTATCGAGCAGAAAGCTAGCGGCGTACCAGAACTTTGATTCGACAATGTTGTATTCCCTCCGCTATACAATCGCCAACAGAATTGTTGTTGGACTCGATTCTCTTGAAGATCGAAATCAGGTACTGTAGATCCTCCTTGATGGTTGCAATTTCCTGCGGCGCATCTTCAATCGACTCCCAGAACTTGTAGAGCTTGATACAAGCTTCAGTAAGCTGAAAAGCAACTGAAACAACAGCTAGGCCTAGGATTGATTAGCGAGGAAAGCAATGTAAAGAAAAATATGTTACTGTTTGCTGCAATCGATAATCCTTCCATTGCTCTGGTGGGCTCTCGATTCGTAAAAAATATGATCGAACATCTCTTATATGTATCATGATAGACGATATTAAAGCATGGATAAGGGGCGAAGTTCACTACCCCAGCTCCAGTGGCTGCGCTAAACCGTGATCTCTGACGCCTCCGAGGTCCCCGTTCCGTGCGTTTCAGTTGGCGTTTGTGGGGTTAAGCCTTGCGCACGGTTGATGACATCCCAGGCGATTTGTGAAGTCGGCGATCGGGCGTAAAACATGTTCAGAATACTCGCTCAGGTTGCCCGACTGCCTTCAGCACTATTCAGCGACATCCTAGAATATTATGCTTTGCTGGAGCGCAATATTTGTTCCGCTGTTAGGACTTGCAAGCTGACCTGATTAACAGTTTATGGCGGGATAAGCTTTAGCCCTCGCACGATATAGAAACAGGTAGGCACAGGGAGTCGCGTCTAAGGGGCTCCAGAAGATGAGGCGTAGGTCGATAGAGTTGAAGCGGGGAGAGCAGGGTAGGAAATGAAAGAGGAAAGAGCCAAGGCTACCAGTACCCTATTTGCTAAGGAGACAAGGATGGTTACCTGATGCGAGGAGCGAGTAATTAGCGACCTTCTGTAAACTTGTTTTTGCATGTATCTCTTAATCTTAGGTTATTCAATAGACAATTGTGGCCGGTTTTTGCAAAGCGTAAAATAAGCGGCAGCCACCACGCGTTCGCACAGCCTGTTACTATGCGCACGAAATTGAAAGTTGCAGGAAAAAAGAGTGATGTATGCAGCGCATCTCAAGGCAGATGGTTGTCCCAACGTACCCCACACTCCCTTGTATGCCCTTGTTTCCAGCGCTTGATGGCCCTCACGTAAATCATTTGGGTGTGTGGGAGGGCGACGAGAGCGGCGGGGCGGTGGTTTATGGCTGTGATATTGGAGGATGCTGAGAGACGCGGGAGAGCGGGAGAGCGGGAGGACGCGAGATCAACTATGAAGCGACAGCCTAAAAAAGATGCGGTTATATAGTCGTGGTCATCAACGATTGGGGAAGAACGTGGCGGAGCACGATAAGAAAGAAAATCTGCGCTGGCCAGCCGCCAATTCTTTCTTGTTATTGCCGTTGCTTCTATCCTACTGCTCACTTTCGTAGAGCTCTGTCAAAAATGTGGTTCGAGAAGTCCGCGGCATTCTCGGCGTTGAGGATCCCCTTTCTGTAACGCGTCTAATTAGCGCGTCCTGTAATCCGAAAATATACCCGGTACCCCTCTCATACGACTCGGATCCTAGTGCGACTTGCTCGCTGGTGAACTACTCTACTGCGATTATGGCCAGTTCAGAGGCTTCATGTCTCGTAGATGTCCGCTGCGTATGGAACCAAGTGCACGCCAATTTAGCCTAAGTAACAAACGTATCTATTGCAGGCTAGACCAGCTGATCTACTTTTATCACTCGTCAGTGCGCGTGCCGCACAGCCGTCCTTTCATGACAACAGAGGGAGCGCCGCTTTGTCATTTAGTCCTCACGCGCATCTTCTGGAGTTCACTCGCAGTTCCAAACAGTCATGGAGTTCCTGGACCTGAATGTCGATGTTCTCGGTTTGATTTTCGATTACCTTCCCAGGAAAGACATCAAGTCTCTCAGACTCACCAGCAGGGCCTTGAAGTCCCTTGCTAAATTCACGATTCCAAGACTATTCCTCTCTCCAAACCGGACCAACATAGATGTGTTCAGAAGCGTGCTTGATCACGAAGGCTTCAAAGCCCAGGTTCAAGAGATAGTATGGGATGATGGCCGACTGGAAAGTTATTCCTCGGATAGCAGATTTTCACGCGAGCAGAACGGATACATACCCGACAGAGAACTCAAAAGCATTATCGAGGTTCTCGAGGACAATGACATGCAGAGTTTACAGCGCGAGTACCCAGTCCTCGAACAGCGAAAGGAAGAATTATGGGGCACCAATGCTGAAGAGATAAGCCTGCTAGAGAGCTGTCAAATCTATCTGAATTTGTGGGACGAACAGTACCGTATCATGGAAACAGGGGAAGACGCTATAGTCTTCCGATGAGGCCTACTAGAGTTGCCTAATCTAAGGCGATTCACTCTTACAAGCGAGGCGTGGAGGCTGTACCCGTTGTTTCCATTGTATGAGACCCCGTTCTTTCGATCACTAAAACTAGGTATGCGCATGCCTTACCCGTGGCCCTGGCTCGGTCAATATTATGCGAGCGAGTACGATGAGCCGGGGAATCATGAGCAATTGATGACGCCATGGGATCAGCCTCACAAGGAGTGGAGGGGATATGCAAGCATCGTGTCAGAACTGCTATCGAACGCATCTCATCATAATGTCTGCGAATTCGTAGTAGATGTGCATCGAGAGGCAACCGGAATATCTCAGCAGCTTTTTTGTTCGCCTAACTTGGACCTCACCAACACGGAAGCCTTGTTCCAGAAAGCTGCTTTGATACGTTTGGAACTAGCGCTTAATATGGAAGGTATGGGCACCGGCGACCCTAACGCGTGGGATAACGCATATTTCTGGACACAACCATTCTTGAAACGTGCTCTTTCATATCTCGGCAATTTAAAGCACTTTCACCTCCATCTAAGTCCTATGGAAGAGGTCTCAGAGATCTGGTGGGAATCTTCCGCAACCCCGTGGATAACATTACAGAACATTCTTCCTACACCGCACGAGACAGCTTGGCCGCATCTGCAACATCTAGGTTTGGCCAATATCATCACTACTGAAGATAGTCTATTTGAGCTGCTCGCTACCCTACCAGCACTGATAGATGTTGATTTGGACTCGCTGGAGCTTTGTAACCACAATATAGTTGCTCGAGGAGAAGCATGTTCACTTCTTACCCGTATCAAGACTTCACTCGTCGACTCCGAAGAAGGTGCTCGGAAGATTCGACAGCCGCGTTGGACACTACGCTACGCAAATGGCATTGAAAATAATCGCACCACTTATTATAACAACATCATTGGCGGCTACCTCTACGGAGATCCAGACAATCCTTTTTCGCCACTACCCCCTGGCGCACCAGGAAAAAAGAATATAGCATGGAAGGTAGACGATTTTGAAAAGGGATATATGGTACCAGATGGTATACATACAAATGAGGGTACGGAGTGGCAGGAGCAACAGAGGTTCAAGAGCTTGTTGTTGTATCCTCCGTCCTTAGTACCCTATCTAAAATAAGAAGAAGCTATGTACGCACAACAACGTCCACATTGTCTTTGATAATAATAATAAAAAAGAGCCAAAGAAGCAATTGTCACGTGTCGTATTCGACTAGATCACGTCAGCATTAGCTATGTATATATAGAGCCTCTATGCCTCTCAATATTCATCACTTTTGGCTCTCATTTCTTGCCCTCTGCAATAGAGAGCATAGAACTTTTCTCTATGTTATTTTCATTCTAACACCATACAATATTGCCAATACTCAAGCCTTCAAATAATGTAAATAGCCCTTGTTTCCTTGCCCTACGACTTTCTTCGTATATATTTCATCATTCTCAGTGTCCTACACAGTAATGATGTTCCACCCAGATGTTGCATGTGGTCATTATGCCAACGTCTGGATTCCACTTCATGAAGTTATCCAAGGTTATCTTTTGAGCGTTGACAATCCTGGCGCAGTATCCCCCATTCGTGACAAGTTAGAACTTCTTGCATTCGGTTGCCATGTTTGCCTTACGATGGTTAGCCATGAGAATATATAGCATCACAATTTAGAAGGGTAAAATTGTTCATGTGATTGTGATGGGAGTGGAAGATATGATGATATGATAAACGCGGCAATTGCTAGAGGAAACCTCGTCGAGCCGCAACTAAATGTTCGAGATGAGAAGACTCTTGACAAGTTTCATTTCTATAGCCAAATGAAGATCTGAGTTCATACTACATGATGCCGAGCATACAGTCGCTACAATCAGCATTGACGGAGCTTGTAGTTCCATTCCTCAACTCCTGAAACCACAGGTCTAGGCTATACTTAGCTACATCCTATTGGCTACACTACGTATTAGCTACTCTTTATTGGCTATACAATGCAAACACAACAAACCGGCGCCTTACATAAAGTAAGATATTAAAAAGAATAGTGACTAAAGCAAGGATTATGTGTAACAAATATTTGCTTGCATCCTGTTACCATCCTATAGCTCGCCTACTATTAGGAAATAACGTTTTAGCTGTAAATTTTGTGCAAGGCTGATATTTTTATTCATGTGCCTAGTACTAGACTTAAAACGAGCGTAAATATTAAGAATCACCAATACTAAGTTAAGACTGTTGCACTTTAGAGTGGAGAGCTTTATGAAAAGGTAAACCGAGAGTGACACGAATACGAAGTTCCCAACCTTGAAGCAGTCTAATGTTCCCTCCTCTCTGGTGAAGAATAATCAGTATAGCCAAAGGATCTGTGTATACCTTGCGACCTATTCGCGTCCCTATAACCCCCTACCTAAAGATGCAGTGCTTCTAACCATGACTTGAGCGATATCTCTTTGCCCCAAATCGTCATAACGTCCTCCTTCAGCCTCCATCCATTGGGAGGGACTTTGATGTGTTCGTGCCTCGAACTACACACTGAAAGGAGCCTCCCCTTTTTCGCACATTTCTCCGGCGTCATGCCAGTGCTGTTGCTAGCTGCGTAGGTGTGCCTTACATAGCAGTCTTCGCAAAACTGCATGTGGACACAAGTCATGCACACAAACAAGGGGGACGTCCTAGTCATGGTCTTACGATTGGAACAGTCGTATAGCATAGAGCATCTGAGTACCTGGGGCCCTATCGGTCGCTCGACTATTCCGATCATAGGCTTTTCATAGTCGCTATCGCTGTCGTCCATG
Source organism: Herpotrichia juniperi (assembly GCA_014905255.1). Lineage (NCBI taxonomy): Eukaryota > Fungi > Ascomycota > Dothideomycetes > Pleosporales > Melanommataceae > Herpotrichia > Herpotrichia juniperi. Next base: position 246,684 of record BLYF01000082.1, read on the forward strand.
TCATCGTCTTCTTCTTTTGGTGGTTGCAAATCTTCAGCGCTTTCCTCTTTTCCTTCTGTGGTCTTGATTGCGTCATCCTCTACTTCGTTTCTATTTGATTCTTCTTCCTCTTTCTCTTCCTCTTCCGGCTGATATCGAACGTAGCGACGGAGAAATTGTGCAATAGTAGCATTCTCTTTCTGATCGCAGGCAAAAAGTATTTTTGAGAGAACATGCCAGCCAAAGCCATCATTCCAGTCAATGTCGTCACTGAGAAGCTCGATTCCTCGTTCGAACTGTTGTATCAGTAGCTCCGTTGCCTCTTCAACTTTCCCCATTTGACGGTATAGGTTTGCGAGAAAGAGGTTCAGGTTTCTTTCATTGGTGAGGGAGGTTTCATCACCGTCATACTCGTGGAATACGTCATGTCGGTAACGTAGCCGCTCCAGTAATTTGACAGTTTCTTCGTCAATAGTGCCATCGGGCCTCAGCGCATCTTCATAAAGCAGTTCGGCGAACATGCCTACAAACATTGGAAGTGTGTCGTCGGAGTACTGAGAAGATACATCGCCGAGTCCGAACACCTTAGACTGCTCGAGAAAAACGGTCGTCCACAGGCGGAGAGCAGCCTGGGAGTCACCGCGATAACGCTGATGGAGAAATGCCAATCGACACGTAAGAAGCGCAGTACCCATCGAGTAGAATTGTCGTCGGTTGAAAATCCCGAATGCTTCGTCCACTTCGCTCCAGATACTCTCGTCTCGCGGATCGTTCTCCGTGCTTATTGACGGTTCAGTCCAACGTCTGGCAATCTCATTCTCATAAGATTCCACTATAGCCTCCATCTTCCCTGACTCCCTTGCTGCCAGAAAAAGGATGTCTTGGAAGTAGTCACTGTCGATGCAAGCACGAATTCGACCGCTCATAATCTCGGCGTCTTCATTCTCAAACAGTCCCAGGATACCTTCAAGGTCGCCTTCATCCCAAAGCGCGACAAGTAATGCCTTCAATACCGAATGATCTCGGGGCTCTAGATCTAAAGCAGCGCGGAACCCTTCAATGGCCCCCGTTCTGTCGTCGAGATGCTTCAAGCGGGCTAGCCCGAGGCACGCTTGCATCTTGTAATTGGAGGAGTCCATTGCGAGATATTTCTCGGCGAGTCGAAGCACCATAGGCTCGCACTGCATGACGCGAATATTCGTCAGGGATAGAACGAATTGGTAATAAAGCTCCTTCAGCCTCTCTTGTTCGCCAATAGTTTCGGCCAATTGAATAGATTTGTTCCATTCCAGTTCGGCTATTGTAGATCTGCCGATAAACGCCATAGTCTTGGCGATGCGACAGTGCACATCTACTGTGCGATGCGCATCGATTACATCCGCCAAGCGATTGAAAGAATCGCTGCTTCCGAAACTAGGATATTTCCCGTGCCACGAAAAGGGCTTGCATGGTGGGATGAGATCTGTCTATTTGCAGTATTCAGCATGCTGGCTTTTATAGGTGTTGCTTTTCTAATACTTACAGCTACAAGACAAAGCCAAGCGAAGCGATATCTCCAGTACAACTCGCGAGGCTGATCATCGTTATGCAGCCACTCATGAATGCAGACTTTCGTCAAAGGCACAAGAAGTTGCAAAGGCGTTTTGGCAACATTCTCGACCCATTTGCGCGTTGCTGGCTTCAGGTGAATGACATCGGGTTCGTTGGCTCTTTTGATCCATTTCTGGACAGCTTGGCGGTTGATATGCCCCAGATCCGTGTTGAATCCAAAATCCAAAGTATCATGTAGAGGATATCCAGTTGATGTTGTATGATGTCGTGAAATGTATTTGCCAAGGAGTTCGGAGTTGAAGAGTTGCCACAATCTTTCAATCAATATCTCGGTCTGTTGCGGAGAGATGTCTTTTTCGGAGAGATTGCGTAGCTGGTCGAACACGTTAGTCATAGCATTTAGCCAAAGATCTTCCGAAATTATAAGCGGAGTAGAGCCACCTTCACAAATAATCCTTAAGCTGAGTTCGAGGGTATGGAACGCAGCATCTTTGTGGCCAAACAAAATGACTGATGTCTTCAGCACTTTACTATTCAAAAAATCTCCGACGGATGCATGACGCACTTTAACTTGAGTTTCTTTCTGGCGGTCTTGGTCCTCGCGTTGGGCGGTGTCCTCATCCAGAAAGGACTCCAAGTCGGAGTCATGTTCCGCCCCATCAGTGTATCCACTGCTGCCATTGATACTTTGAACAGGATCCCGGGCCTGCTTTTGGTTGTTTTCTAAGTTGATCTTCGTTCGAAAAAGCAGCCGCCCGGTTTCCTCGCAACTCAGAAGCGAGGCGCAAGACTCTTCGATAACCGATTCGACATCGAATTCAGGGTCTTCGGTAACATATTGTATGACTTGGTTCAAGAGGTAAACGCTCGGGGGCTCCCTGAACTGCGACAGGCAGCAGAAAAGTTCTCTGAGCTGCGCTGGTGGGTTCAAGTCGGACCCCGTGGCCGCCATACGAGAGAAAATCCTCTCGTAAAGCGTGAAGAGACCGGCGGGCATGCTGTCCAAATGCTGTTTCAGCACCTTGACGTTTTTGATCTTGGCCAACTCTTGGCACACGAGATCGACCCAGAGGAACATACCATTGGCTTTCTCGCGTAGTGAAGTCGTTACAGTCTCCCGCAGACCTCGAACCTTGTGTTTGGAAAGGTACACTCCATAGCTGTAGTTAACAAATCGCGAGATGTCGTTAGAGTTCAGTGTACTCGAAACATCGATGTTGCCTGCAGAGAAATCCTCCAATCGAGAAGTAACAGCTTCCATCTCGGGGCGGCCAACCAGAAGAACCTGAATATGAGCGTCAGAAATGAGGGATTCCTGAATCAGGCTGACGAGTTCAGCCATATCTTCTTGCACTGCTTCGTCGATCCCATCAAAGATGAGACAGGCCTTTTCAACAGAGTTCCCATCGAACTTCGATGCAAAAAAGTCATACCAAATTGAGGCGAGCGTCACTGCTGAAAGGTTCGGAGACTGCTCACACCATTCAGCCGCGCTCTCCGCATAGTGTGAGTTCTGCTCGGCAAGTTGATAAATCATGGCGCAGAGTGCCTTTTTGACGGACCGTTTGGACTCATCGTTGTCGTGAAAGTAATGGTAGCCGATTGTCACCTGCTTCTCGCCTTTTTGACGCTTATGTGTTACCACCATGGTCGACAAGTAAGACTTTCCACAGCCTGGGCTCCCTCGAATGGTGAGTAAAGGTTTCCGGCCCTGGCTCCAGTTCTCGAATGCTTGTTGCTCAAAGATCCAAGTCGCTGTTCCGGAAACAAGCTTTCTGGTCTTGTCCCTATATTCCCTACTAATTTCCTGTGTTGAAGGCAGCTGGAGGAGTTTTCGAATGGTGGTGAGAGGGTCTGCTACTGAGGAGGCCTTCAGGACTTAAGCCAGAGGTTAGCAAAAACATGCGATGTCCCATGCAGGGCTCAAACGGAAAGTTATCTTACTAGAGAGTATCTTTTTAGTATCCCCGGAAATCTGCCCTACAGCGGTATTGGTATTCGCCAAGACAGCAAGATTCCGTTCCGTCATATTGTTGATCTCCGTAAGCTGCATCACTATTGAGTTCAACGGTTCTTTCCAAGCTATAATAGCTGAATGATGATAAGATTAGCGGTCATTTATGAGATGGATAAGAACCTCGCTAACCTTGATTAATCTCTCGTATTTCTTCATCCGAGGTTTGCTTGTCGATTAAGCGCGCGTTCTGTTCGATATGGCCTCGAAAGCTTTCCACGCTGGTCATCATATTGCCCACTCCATCTTCACTGAAGGGAGCTGACATCATCCGCGCTGCTCTGAATGTTAGCAACGACCCGAAAAAGAGGAGAAAGAGGCGCATCATGATCCATACCAATTGTGTGCTTGCGATAGTATGTGTACGCGCTAGCTAAGTATCTTAAAAGGCTACCGTAAGTTTGTACAAGCGTACTTGCGAGTTGCTCCGCAGCTTCTGATGGGGTTTTCAAGTACACTGCTTCGAATAGGGTGTAGAATCGGATCTCGCGTGCCACGAATTCCATGCCGAGCAACATACTCCCGTATTTTTGGAAGTCATTTCCGGCAATCTTAGGCCTAATTAGTCGAGCATACATATCAGCAGGGACGAAATCATGGGGTACGCACCTCTAAGCAGAACTTGACACAAGCCCACGGGAGCGCAGCGTGACCGGTAACATCCATGGAGACGGCGAAGTCGACAATTTGCTTGAACTTCTCTGCCCAAGATATGATGTTCTCCAGGACATCTCGTACAAGTATCTGCTTGCCCTTGAAGGAGAACGACCACTGTTTGTCCTCACATCTTTGCTTCTGCCTTCGAGTTTCCTTCAGCACAGCTTGAACTACATTTCCTCTTTTCAGATCTTCGATGTCGAGGACCTTCTTGTCTTCGTCGCTCAGCGTGGCAGCTGCTTTTATCCAAAGGTCACTACTCTTGATTTGCGACGAACGGATAGGGTGTTGAGTCGACATGGCAACAGAGTACGCGGACCATAGACTCGGACCAGAATCGAGCAGCGCCAACACTCTCCTATATATGTGGAAAGCCCATGGGGTTGGGCGTTCAGCTGAGTTTAGCGGCACCAGCTGAAGAGCAGCTGAGCGCGCATGGCTGCATGGCGCCCCCTTCAAAACTCCACCTTCCCCCACTGTAGGCTACGCAGGATAAGTTTAGCGATAGACAGGCTCATTTGATTGGAATTTAATCAGTGAGTTTGCGTCGAATTTTACAAGCTGAAAGTAGATGGTGATGTGGGGCACCACATGGTGAAAAGAAAAAGCTGCGATCTCGATTGCAACAACCCCGTAGCAATTAAGCAGAAGATTTCGAGTCCAGCTCTAAGTGTTGAATCATAGCCGTGAGAATTCTCATTAACTCACGTAGATATGTATCCGGTGTTTCTTTAGATTTTCGTGACAATTAGCGAAGGCTTGAACCACATAGGTCGTTGTTTCGGTTATTTCTCAATATTAGGCGCTACCTATGTAGTCGAAATATAGTTTTTATGTGTTTAGAAACGCTCCAGGTCGCTATTGCAGCTATTTTCTTGGGTAGCCTACAAGCTGCGCTCGGTCACGGGCCCTCGCGTCACGTGGTGGCAATAACTATTTCTTCGCTGATAGTGTCTTTATTGACAGAAGGAGGCAGCATTCCAGGTAAAAGACTGCCTGGTTTCAATCCCGTTTGATTCTAGTGTTGGTCCTCAAGTTTTATTTGCTAACCTTAAGTTAAAATATATTATCTTAGACTGCTCTAATTTTACTAAGTATAAAGAAACATGAAGTAGAAAAACCTATATATGTAAGAGAAGTATAAGGAACAATCAATTATGCTAGAATGCTGTGCATTGAATGAGTGAGGGGGCCATACGGAGCCAGTAGCTCCATAGGCTCTACTATACTGTGGTATCAGGCATAAGTAGTGTACATGGATAGTGCGATGTGGGGATAAGCAAAAGCGCTTGCCGAGCATTCAAAGAAATTACACTAATGAGCAAGACTAATTCTGCTGATTTATCACATTATCTGCTCCGTGCGGTGTGACAAAATAAGCGATAGGGGCAATAAACATCTCAGTCACCACACTAGCCATGTACGCTGCTTATACCTGATACCACAGTATATAGGGTAAATTATAGGCTAACTATGATAGTGTACACGTGACAAATTCTCTGTGCTAATGAAGTGTTTTTATGCCAATTCACAGCTCATACTTCCTCCCAATATCGTTATCCATCCCGAGCCTTTGAACAACTAATAACTGACCTTGAAGGATCCAGGGAAAGAAATATCATAGCAATTCCTCGCATCTAAACTGGCCTGATCATCTGAGTTGCAACTCCTTTCACTTTGGACAGTCACTGCCTATTAGCTCTCAATTTCTATATGGATACCACATCTCCAAGGTTCTCACGGAAGCAACTTTTGCCTGCGGAATCGACATCAATTCCGCGGTTTCCGCGAGTGGTGTAGCAGCTGTCTTGTTCGTACTAGGAAATTATTTCTTTTTAGCAGTACAGGATAAGTCGTCGAAGAGCTCGATACCCTTCGCAGCGTGGGAGGAGGCGCAGTCGGTGAGAATGGCAATGGGATTCATGGTGAGAAGGAAGATAGATGAAGGTTGTTGGATATAAAAGGATGAGCTGGGTTGAAAGCTGGCGGCGATAGTAGTGATGGCATTGCGATGAACTCGATGCCCATTCTACAGTGACGGATATGCCACTAAATATTAAAACTCTTCTACCACGTGAACAATCTCTGTGCTTGCTCTCTCGTTCGGTATTGCATCTTTTTAGCCGGGTAACGCACATTGACCCCATAGAGTGAGCGTGGTTGAATGGTAATGAACTCAGCACTCACTTCAACCCATTTAAGCTCGCTGTTCTTTTAGGGTCATCACTATGAGTCTAAAAGTTGTTCGATATCCTACAATGTTGTCTAAAAGCACCGCAGTTCTCCGATCGCACAAGCGAGGATTCATTAGTCTAGTTAAAACTGACAAATATTCGGTGTCCCCAAGATGAATCGCGGCTCGGCATCGTCACGCCGAAATAAATGCCCCGTATAGTCAAAAAGAAACAGTCTTTTTGTCCAATCGACCAAATTCTGCGCTGTGCGTTTGTAAAGACTATAGCTACGGCCGTACAATACTTCATTGCTCTTCGCCTTGCTTATCAGCTACCTAGGTACACTCTCTTAGACTATGTAAATTTATAGAAAAAGCCAGTGAATAGGAACCTATGGCAGAATAGCAGCACGACGCAAATTTGCTTTACTCCATTTATTTTCCTCGTATCTTCAGGCGTGACGCAGAACGACCTTCGGAATATAGGCAACGGATTAATACAGGGTTTTTTGCCTCTTATGTATCTTCCGCAATCCCCTTACAAAGTTAACACCGTCATACCTCCTAAATTCTAAAAAAAAAACCTTAAGGACATTCTATGTTCATGCGTCAAATCCACTAACTATCTCATTTATCCAGAATAGTAGCCTCCTCTAGAGTCCCCAGTCCCAACCTCGCCTCCAGCATTGGCTTAGCCTCCTCGAAATGCAAGCTTAGTCCAGTGGATACCAAGTTATAAGTGCAATTTGATTTACAACTCAACGGATGTGTGAGGTATATTACCTCAAGCAACATTTGTTTGCCAATGCCAGTGCATTATATTGGGCCATCCATGAATTTCAGAAAGGAACGAGCGAGTGACGCTGTGAACCTATTGTGACGTACCGATGTTTTCAATCAGTGCCAGTCGTGAACATGGTGGCATGAAAGAGGAATTCAGCTGCCAATCTATCTCTACAATGATCAACACGTGAAGTCTAGGAACGGCGATTTCCTCGTTCGAATAAGCTAGCTGCTGTGCCACAAGATTTTCAAGTTGGAACATTGTCGCAATCGATACCAACCGTAATAACAGCCCAAACAAAGAACAAACACCACTCTCAGCATGCCAATATCATATAGGTTTAGTGGCCGAGTACTGAGCGAAAATAGAGCATCTACCTTCGATAATGGTAGAGTTCGCATTGCAGGCATTATTGCAAGAGCTGCGTAAGCGGAAAATGTGAAAGCGGTGAAGGCGGTAGAAATGGCGTAGGCAAACGCAACTGAAGTTTCCAACTTTAGGAGACTGTTGTTTTCACAGGACTGCGGTCGAGGTAGTGACAGTAGATGAAATGCGTGATGACGGCAAGAGTGGCGATGAGGAAACATACGATCATTTTGCAAAGGTAATTCAGCCAATTGACCATTCATGCACATCTGCGGACCCGCCAAATTCACCACTGCAGGGTAGTCTTATGAGAAACCCAAAGTGTCGATTTCTCGTCGCCATTGTGCAGGTCGTTTTGTAGACATCGCTAACACCAAGTACTATATTCTCTTGTTTTTCAACCACCGTCTATAGAAGTTCTGTTACTGTAGAAATTATAAATGGACGAAAGAAGACAACCGCTTGATGGCGGAGTGTTTCGTTTCTTGATGCAAATACGCTATCTTGAACGGTTTTGAACACATGTACCTACGCTCCAGACTCTGGGCGAGAAAAAGCTCCTATACCACGAGCCGCGTCATTCCTGTGCTCTTCTCCAAGGTAAACGAGAATAGCATTAGACGAGTTATCCGTAGTAATTTCCGGCGAACCCTTAGCGAGTTAAAACTACAGCAGCGGCCGGAATTATTTTGTGGGCGGAGCAGGCAAATGTAAACATTCTAGTATTGCACAGATATTAAGCGGCTGGGGTACACAGGTAGGGCAGAAGAGCAACCGAATGCTTCTTTAAATATTTCAGCTCAGCTAGCTGTGTTCCTCCACACTCTGTTATCCATGGCCTGTAAACCCATGCTCATGTCTCTCCGACAAGCGCTTAGGCGGCAATAGTGACCTCAACCTCAACACCAGCCTCGATGTTGATGATGATTTGCTTAACAACCTCGGTGGGGGCGTTCAAATCGATTAGGCGCTTATGAATACGCATCTCGTATGTGTCCCATGTCTTGGATCCCTCTCCGTTGGGTGTCTTACGGGTGGTGACCTTGAGCTTCTTGGTAGGGAGACGAACGGGGCCCTTGACGCGGAGTTCCTTGGTCTTGGCGCGGTCGATGAGCTCCTGGCAGACCTCTGAAATCAAGTTAGAGGGCTGTATAATGAAGTAGCAGTTTAGTGTTACGCACTCTCTAAGCTCTTGACATCGCGAGAGGTGAGTGTGATGCGGATTTTGTGGATCTTAGGGCCATCGCCGAAGTCTTTCTCGGGCTTGTCTACGCGGAAATGTTAGAATGAGGTCTCTCGTATGCGCGCGCAGGATAGAAAGCGTACTGTAAGCCATGTTGGTTGTTTGGGATTCGGTTTGGATTGAGGAGCTAGTCACGACCCGGATTCTAGATCTCTGTAATGTGATGACTGCGTGGTGTTGTTGCGACGGTGCGATTGTCGATGAAGTTCGACATCAATAATTTTGGCGATTGTGGGGTGTTGAACTCTTGGCGCACGCTACTCGCAAAGCGTACTAGCTCTATATATATGGGCATCACCTTCCCGCGTGATGACTCTGCCAACAAACTTACATTTGTCCCGGGGCAGTGTATGGAGAAAAAACAACGACAGGAGGCTCTTCGTGGACTCATGTCTGCTATCCTTGCTTCAAATCCAGTTACAGCCATGCCCGTCCCTACGTTTGCGCCATTTCCCCAAGCGAACGTTCGCAAGAGCATCCTTCCTCGCGAGTGGGAGATATATCTCGAATCGTGGACCTCTCTTGCAGAGCTCTATCTTCGGTTGAACGAGAAAGACTTCATTTCAGCTCTCACCGGGGGGAACTCGTTGACAAACTTCCTACTTAGCTTTTTCCACCAACTGGCTGAGGATGACAGTCTTGATCAAGAGGTTGCTGGGTTACGCAAGAAATGCTTTCTCCTCATTCACAGGATCTATTCCGAAAATCAAGTCCCTATACCCCTTCTGAACTGGCTGGCTCTTTCCAATATCTGCCATGCTTTTCCAAAGAGCGAGAAATTTCGAGCTCTCGTTCAAGGTCTTTGGAAGCGCAAGGGAGGGATCCTTGAACATACTCTGCAGGACGCAAAACACACCCTTATCAAGCAGTTGGAATCAAAGACGCCCGAGGATGCCGATCCTGTATTATACAGCCTAGCACCTCTACTAAGAACATCTCCAGATGCCGGAATATATTTGCTCACCGGATCCGACTTCCTGGATTCTCTAGGCTCGGCATATCCCAAGGTCCCCATCAGTCTCCAGAAAAAACTTATCGGTATGGCTTACATTGGACTAGTATCCCTACTAGAAGGACCAAAGCCAAACTACTCGCTTCTTTCAGATCATCTGTACAGTCTCAAGAACACAGGCGAGAAAGAACAAAGTGCCGATCCCACGAAGAAGACGTTTCTTGCAGATCTTGTCACCAACACACCTTTGTTAAGCAAAATACATGATGGCATATCTACCCCAGAAGAGCAAAGAGTGAAGAATATGGCTGCGTCTTTGAGCGTATTTCAGCAATCAACGTTTGCGCGACCTAAAAAGCTAATTCGCCGTAAGGTGGAGAAGGGTAAAGGCAAAGCTATCAGCAATGACTTTGACCATAACACATTTGGCGAGATTCACGTTCACCGCATGAGCTTGGTCAGTCAGATCCAGGATCTCTTTCCAGATCTTGGCTCTGCTTTCGTAGTCAAGTTGCTTGACGAGTATAACGAGAACATCGAGGAAGTCACTGGACATCTACTTGAGGATTCTCTACCTCCGCAGCTCGCCAATGCCAACAGAGGCGAGCAACTGTATGTACTACTCCAATGTAATCCGTCTTAGAACTGCTGCTTCGGGTGTGTTTCTTCGCTGTAGTTCTAACATTCATACAGACCAGACACCTCGTCATCAACGTCACATCCCATACCACGATCTACACCACCACAATATATGCCATTGCCGGAACGACGCAATAAGTTCGACAACGATGAGTTCGACAGGCTCGCTGTTGATGCTTCCCGCCTTCACATCGGTCGCAAGAACGAATCACTTACTGCCGATCACATATTGTCTGACCGTACCAGTGCACCAAACAAGTCTGCCATTCTCTCTGCCCTTGCAGCCTTCGACTCAGACGACGATGAACGTGATGACACCTACGATGTCGAGGATGTTGGCGGCACTGTTGATGCAGGTGGCGACGAGGCAGACGCGGACCTCGGAAGCAAACACGAAGAGGCGTTATTCAAAGCATACTCCACTGCTCCTGAAATGTTTGGACGAGACTCGGACACGAGGAGGGGCAAGTACAGAGCAGATCTGAAGAGGGAGACGGGCATGACGGATGAGACCATTGAAGGATGGGCACTTATGGTCGGGCGAGACCCCAAACGACTTCGACGCCTGGAGGCGAAGTTCTCTACATTTGGAGGTCAGCAACGCGAGTTGGCATCAACAGCCTACCGGGAGAGTCCAGTGGATTCAGGCGCTGAGGCAGATGGGAGTGGAGATGGACAGCGTGGTGGAAGAGGTGGAGGACTGGGTAGAGGGCGTGGAAGGGGCCGAGGCCGAGGTGGAGGTGGAAGGGGCGGGAACGTCGCTGGTCCATCTGACGACAAAGCCACTCAGCTAGCACGACGGAGAAAGGAACAGAACAAGGGTTCGCGAGTAAAGGGCCAGCGAGCAAACAAAATGGCGAGAGGAGGATTCTCGGGGTAGCCGACGCCTGTCAGACGACCGCTTGCAAGGACTTATCAAGGACCGATGTTGGATGTCAACTTGCAAGATGGGTGTATTTGACACCTCCCGGATAGGACTGGGTGCAGACTGGTATATTACCCTCCCGCTACATCTGCATTTACATTTGTATGAGCTTGCGTTAGAAATACCAGTCAGCAATGGCATGGGGAAGCGAGATAGCTACTATTCTTCTTTTCGATGATCTCAGCAGATGATATGTAGACCTATCATTGCGGGATTTGAACCAGATGCGTGAGATATTGCGACTATAATCTTTTCGATAGGTGGGTACAAAGCCACCTCTTCCTCCCTAAAGCCCATACCCTTACTAACTAAAGTTTTTCCTTACGCTAGAGGCAATGTGCTTCATTTTCTACCATAACAGGGAGATGTATGCGGGCTTCACCCCCGGGAGTATTGGTACCTAGATATCCTAGACCCACATGTTCGAAGCCAATGCCCGCAGCATGCAGCGAATGATGAACTGTATCACAGTTGACCATGCTCTTGATGGATCCTTTCGAGGGGTTCTTCCTTATGCGATACACTCCCTGTTTTCGACTTCGGAGGAACGTTCCTTTGGACAACGGGATAGTTGAACAGACACAACTCTAGGAAGGAGGACCGACCAAGCTCTGTCAAATAATGTTGTATCTGACAAAAAGCACCCATACTCTTCCCATTGTGCTGCAATACACTCCAGTTGCTGACATTAATTTCCGCCCCCGAGACTGAGATTGAAAAGTCAGTGACTGATCATCGGCTTATTCCCGACATGATGAGTTGTCCTTCTTCGCTTTCGCCTGCACCCATTTCCCCATCTCATGCAGAAGTATCAACCATTCGTCCCACCTCACCGCTCACTCTGCAACCCACACTTATACCTGATATTCACCGTCTCATTATGCATGCGCAGCCCAATCCTCTCGCTGTCCGACATTCACTCCTCATCTAGCAATCGAACGAGTGTAACCTCATACCCGGCAATCCGTTTTCCAATCGCATAGTCCAGTTATCTGTAAGCCGTAATCATAATCTCACAACATCCATCGCATTATGTATCAATCTTGTGGCCCATCCATATAAGACATCAACCTCCATCCTAAAGAGGTAAGGTTTAGCGAAAGGATCTGGGCCTGCCGTTGCACTAGTTTGTTTTCTCTCCACGGTGATTGGGTGGAGTTGGCGAACGAGCGACAAGGGTTAGCGAATGGAGACCGATTCGGGTTAGACTATGTGTAGTTCAAGGATAAATGAAGAGTCTAAGGGTGTGCATGTTCGTTCGTTCCCTCGAAGTTAAAGTTTCTGGAAGAGAACGCGATAGGGGGCCAAGCTTCTGCAACGTGGTTCACGGCCGCTAACCCCATCTTACCGGCCACTCGCCAATGTACTCCACTCCTTCTATATTCACGCTACGCTTGTACAATTTCAAACATCCTCGTCCGCTAGATGCCACTTGCGACACCGTATCCTGCGACAGACGGTATACGTCATCGTAACAAACAGTGGGGTGTTCGGCAAATGTCTTGGCCGTGCTGCTTCGGCACGCGCCTCTCGGCAGGCTTGCCGAAAGCTATATTTACCGGTAACTTAAGCCTTGAGCTTTTGTTTTACGCGAGTTCACCCGTATGAGGCTTGATAGAAGACGCAAGTGGCGCTCGTTGAGGGGGTTCGGTACTTACTTTCGGGTATTATAGTGGAGGCAGTGTAGATACTAAGGGGTGTAGTTTTAATAGTGGATGAAGCGGTCTGTAGTGTGGATTTGAGGCGAAACATGTGATGGAATGCTATGGAACTGTGCTGATATTCAGACACCAATTTGAAGGGATCAAGACTAGCCTCCGAAAGCGCATCTAGGGCAAGACCCCAAAGAAACGTTCGACGTTGATCTGCAACCGAGAACGAGCAATCTAGAACAAGTGGATAGCAGTCATGATGGATCGATTATACCGGTTATCCGTACACCGTATCCAGTATGCCCCCCAATATGCAACCTTATTTACCCTTGCTCCTCGCATTACTGCCCAAACCCAAACCCATAACCTGCTGATATGCGAAGACTGAAGACAACAACGGAAGACCCAGTGAGTGATCCAATTCCAGACGCCGAGTCTAAGTATGATCCTATCATGACACAGAAACGCAAAGTAAACAGGGTACGTATGCCAGCCCCAAAATAAGAACAGGCATTAGACGAATGTAAAAGAAAGTAGCGGCAAAAAAAACATCTCGCTCGCTCTCCCCAGTCGAGTGGCGTCGCACAAAGAGGAAATATCCCCGCTCGCCACGATTCTCGTCTATCGAAACGCGAGATGACAATGAACGGTGACGACCATAATTAGCGCTCATGGCCCTCGTGATATCCGCCTCTTGAAATTGATTCGCTTGTTGAGTCGAGCAGATGCTGAAATGATAGGAAAATCGACCATGAGCTGAAAATGTCGGATGGATGAATTGAATCGTAGTGTGCAGGGCTAAATGCTCCGTTGGATTTTTATTCGCGAAGTCGTCGCGAAGATCGTAAAGCCATAATGCAGACTCGCCAGCGTTTACTAGATCAAGCCTGAACTCGCGATCTAAGCTTCATACGCTCGGTTCACATCTCCGCTAGGCCGTTGAGTGCCAAGATCATCGAGCGACGTGCTTCGTCTTCGTTGATTCCAAGATGAGGCCGGAAATGGTGTGCTACTACCTGCACTGTGGCTCTGTATGTAGCGTACCTAAACTAACCGTTAGCTTCTTTTCATGAACGGGGCAAGGTGAGCAAGGGAGCTTACATTAACATTCTAGCTTTTACTCCTCCTGTCCGGGAGGGGCACTCTCCGTAGCCCTCGAAGAATGCTTCGCTGCCGTCTGCAATGCCTCCACTCATGAGTGGATCCCCCCAGATCACGTTTGAGAATCCCACAAGGCCTGTTACTCGCTTTGTATGTTCGTCAATGAGCACGTTCTGGGGATGGCAGGCATCCAAAGCAACAAGACGGGGTTCAGTGACTTCGTCAAGGAAGTGACTATGTCGTCCAATGTAGTACCGCACACTGTCGTACGGAACGTTTACCAGCATGTCTTCGGAATCGCGCAGAGCTGACTCCAAAAGAGCAAGAAATGCGTCTCTCCAAGATGAGCTGCCCTTCTTTGCAAACACTCGGTGTGTTAATCCAAACTGAGTTGCCGAAAGCGTTGTAAGATTTCGTACACAAGCTCCCAGTGTCCGATCGATATTCTTTTGCTCGCCTGCGGTAAGGCATGAAGAGAGCTCTGAAAGTGGTCGTCCTGGTATATGGCTCATCATGATATAAGGTGCGCCCAGCGCTCCTCCTTGGCTGTCATATTTGATGATTTGTGGGACAGGCAGTTGCGTGTACTCGCGGAGGGTCTCTAACGTTTTCCTCTCCGTCTCCAAGGTGTGCTTTTCGTGGCGAAGCGTTCTTGTGTTGCTTATTGGCGGACATTTCAGCACCAAGGAGCTTCCATCGGCGAGTTTTGTGAGATAGACTTGGTGGAGTCGTCCTTGTAGTCGTTCTGCTTGCCGAACTGTGATCTTGGAGGAGCGGAAAACGTGCCGTATGACCTTTTGTATACTCGAAAAGTCTGGCGTGATGGAGCAAGTATTGGATGATGTGGACGATACTGAAGAAGTTGAAGAAACCGTGGAAGAGGCGCGGGTCGACCGACCATCATGTCTACCGTAACTCATGGTGACAACAGGATAGACTGCAACATCTAGCGGGGGAAGGTGCATTATGAAGTATATTGAAACCGAAAGGCTGATGAAAGCGGTAGCGAATTTAGCAAGATTAGCGGAGACCCGTTAGCGAAGTCTTGGAGTATGCTGGCTGCATGATGGGGCCGGGCCGTCCAATATGTATTATTTCGGGTCTGTCATAGTTCCTTCGCGTAGAACTCTTTGGAAGGATCTTGAATACCAAATGTAGGAGGCGTTCTGGAAACGAATGGTAGGAGATAGGCGACCGAGCAAGGCCGACTTGAGCGAATCGCAAGAGATATGCCATGGCATGGATAGCTTCCCGGGAGTGTTTGATGGTGGGCTAGGGATGGCAGTGCTGCCATACGTTTACAGATGCCAGG
This sequence comes from Herpotrichia juniperi, assembly GCA_014905255.1. Classification (NCBI taxonomy): domain Eukaryota; kingdom Fungi; phylum Ascomycota; class Dothideomycetes; order Pleosporales; family Melanommataceae; genus Herpotrichia; species Herpotrichia juniperi. Next base: position 262,032 of record BLYF01000082.1, read on the forward strand.
AGTAGAGACGTATTACGAGTCCGCCATTGCATACACACCAACCGTGTTGGGTTACAAGATTTCGCCTGGGGATAAAAGCAATGCAGTCACGCATCTGTGGGGCTTAAGAGCGTCGCCGTGATATTAACGAATCCTCTGTCCGGGCGCCTGTGGCCACGGACGGAGTCGCGAGAGGCGTCAGAGGGTGTTGAAGCGACGGCGTTCGCGTTCGTCTAAGGTAGCCCCTTTGGGTCAAGTGCAAAAAGCGTACTTCGTAGAGTCGGCTATAGTACTCACTGGTTGGCCACTTGCTTTTGGAAACAGGCGAGCAAAGCGATATGACTTCTGAAATGCGAGTTCGCTGATGGCACATTGCGATGAAACGTGAGAGGCGAAGAATATGGCTCGCGGGCCTGACTAGGTTGGAAGAGTGCAGGTGCTATGATCCGCACAGGGGGACGGGAACCAAGCTAAGCGTAAGACCCAACACCACGACTTTACCTATGGACAAAAACACCACACTCCGGCCTACGCCCCCTCGTCACGCACCCTTAGCCCTCTCTAGATGAAGTGCCCATCGACGCCATAAAATCTTGCTAGCGTTCCGGTCGTTTGGAGACGATATACGCTATAATCTGTCAGGTCCATCTCACTGGTACCTGTTGCGTTGTACATTCTTGACCTCTCTCATGTCCCACCACGCCTGCACACCGCAATTCTCGCTTGGGGAATTCTCTGTTTCAGGGCACCTTAATGGAAAATGGCTTCGAACCTAAGAAACTCTGACACCAGCTTCAAGAAGCAACGCTTTGCCCTCAGCTACTCAAATACTGCCGCATTCACTCATCACGGTCGTGTGTCTCAACGAGGGCTCTATCGCCATCCTCGCCTGCATCAAGAAGCTCCGCGAGGTTATAACGCTTCAACTCTTCGAAATCCGGACCCACCACACTCATCCCTAAGATATTCTGCGGTTCATAAGTATTTTACCAGGATCGGAATGGGCTTAAATGCAAGCAAACATGTGTGAAGCGAATGCGAAGTTTCGTACCTTATAGATCTCCACGAGGATGAGAAGATCGTAGCCCGAAAGGTCTACTTTATGACCAGATCCCACTGCAGCCGCAACAGTTTTGATGACTTGGTCTCTTTTGAACTCCTTATTGTTTCGAATCGACGTTCGTATTGCGAACTGTATAGCACGAATATGTTAGCTTGTAACATGTGCCTATCAAGTGCATGATATGACAAGACCTGTTACTAGAAAAATTGAACCTACCTTCTTCCCCGCGCGGTCTGGACCATGAAAGTGCGGTGCAAGAACTTGCTGCGCCACGTCGTCAAGTCCTCTATCTGTCGCTTTTGCTGTGGCCGTGATTGGTGTTAGCCTTTTTACGAAGCGACAGAGCGGCTGCTGAACGCCATCGGCGGCATCTCGACAAATCTTCTGAACAAAGGCTACCGGCTCGACAGGCTGACGCGTTTTGAAGAAGATTACTAGTTAATCATTGAGTGCATGTTTTGACGAGCTGTGGCTTTCGAACTTACAGCATTGTGTATCCAATTTCACGGAAGTGAATAAAGGTTTCGTGGTAGGCCTACGAATGCTGTCAAGTTCCTTTTGGATATTGGCTTCGATATCGGCTTCGTCTTCGTCAGAGTCCCCCTCTTCAGCTGTCCCGTCCACTTGGTTCACATCGTACATTTTAGGAAGATACTGCTTCCGAGTAAGCCATAATCCAAAGGAACTGGTGGTCAGGTTTGCCGCGTGACGACATCATACCCACCTCTTGGAAGAGATCCCGCAAGTCGGCTACGGATTTGGCTTCCTTCTTCATAGCGCACGTCGCCCAAATGCCCACATCTCCAGGCTGTATTGCCCGAGCCTCGGCGTTTCCTTTTCGTGGCACAGTCCATTTCTTTTTGCCCTGCTGCGTTTGTTTAGCATTTAGGGTTCAGTGGAGCTGCAGGGCGAGAAAGAAATATTGGGGCCAAGGCAAAACCCTCCGGTTTATCTCAACGGTTGCACGAGAAAAGAAACTTACTTTAGCTTTCTTATTGCCGCCTTCAGACCGCTGCTCTGGGCCAGCCTTCCGCTTCTTAGATGTTTTATCCATGTTGTAGATGCTGTAGTCGAGGGTTTGAGGAATTTGTGATCTGGGGGACGTTTAGAGGTTGAGAAAAGGCGGAAGATCTAAGTGACGCTAGTCTGCTTGTAGATCATAGTGCGTTTTTCGACATCTTGAAGTCGAACGACAAACGGCGAATCCTGCAATACTTCTCAATCTGCAAACATGCCATCTCGGTTGATGTATTTGAGATGCGCCTCAATCACAGTGCCATGGAACCGTGGAACCCTATCGCCGACCTGGACGGATGCGCCTTTTTTTGTCCAAGACAGGCGTTCTTGCGAAGGGGTTTTTACAGTATGCGCGAGACCCTGAACCCACCTCTCGTGTGAGGATGATCTCTACCATGATTCTCCAACCAGTCCGTTCGTGCAGTCCTGTGCTTCGAGCAAGCAAGGGTAATTATGGTCTTGAAGGTGCCAAACAATATTCTCAAGAGACTGGCCACCACCACCTGCGAGCAGAGCATTGAATGAGCAAATGGCAGCTTTGGTGTGGATAGACCTGTGAACATGCCGTGTTCCATCATCAGAGACAGTCACTACACCGATGAACTCCGAAGACCTTCGCCGCACCAGTCACCGTTCAAGGAGGTAATGCACCTGGAGGCCTCAGCAATGTCAACAGCAAGACAAGTCGGTTGTGTCTCCACAGGATATTCATCATTCCGTTTTTGGTGTTGATTACTACTCAGAATTATTGACTAGTCAATTCTTGACTTCACGAGAAGTAATAAGGCCCATAGCATCAATATTCTGATTTCTCATACTGTTTAAACAACCATGCTCCACATGGACTTCCGTTGACTCTATCTCTTGTCTTTGGTACTCGGTCGTAATTATTCATGGGATCTATAACTGGAACTCCTCTTCACCTTCAGAGTTCATCTCAACTTAAGATAGCATCCCCGTGGATCTATACGTCAAGTACCAGCTGAACAGCTGTCGTTGAGGATTCTCTTAATCTTTTATCGAGGAAGCAGCGTGATTTGCATCGGAGCGCTTAGAACGACACGGGTCTAGCTATTTTTGGCATCAAAGAGGCGTATATGCACTTGATTGATGCTGGCTTCAACTAAACAAGGCTACAATGAGCCATCACTTCAGGTAGGCAGTGGACAGCTATTGAGACACAGTGCTAGAGAGAACTCTTGGCGGTGACATGGTTTCCTGGACTTTCGTAACCTTGCAGCTTTTCTTTATAGCTTCGAATCTATGCATATATCTTGTAGCTATAGCGTGCAGCTGGAGACCAGTCTTATGCCTGTTCTCACAATTGAAGCTTACTTGACTTCGTCGAGCCGCGATTCGGAGAATAAAGTTCGGTAACGGTTTCACCATACCCTTTCTGGAGTGACAGTTATTCTTAACTCCTATCTCATGTTGACTTAGCATCTCTGTAGCTAGGTAGGAGAAGGAGACCACGATGCCGCAGCACGTGCAACTGTGATGTTTGATTCGAGTTGTTTGCGTCCGATGAGGTGAAAGAGCGGTGGAGCGGTCGTTGTCCGCGATCCCTCCAGCGACGGGAGTCGATTCTCGCTAAGGATTATCAACACGCCCAATCCCTACCCACGGTTCTCTTAGCGCGTGTTTTGCTTGCCAGCGCGCAACTGCCTCGTCACTTGCAGCTCTCACAACGTCCGTCTCATTATGGTGGTGAACAGATCTTTGAATAATCTGCCTCTCCGACGCGCCTTCCTGCTACGCCGCACGCGCACCTGCCAGAATGGCTCCCTCTTCGAACGATGCGGCGGCCCCTTCCTCACCAGCTGAGGTTGCGAAAACAACACAACCAGCCGACCCAACAAGCTCCTCTCCCACACCTGCGCCCTCCCGTGATTCGAGCATGACACACAGTATATTGGATTCTGACGATGTGCGCTCATTCGACGTGCCGGACTCGGATCTACCGCCCCTCCCGACAGGGGACGATGACAGCTTTCTTGCAGCGCACGACTTTGGCGATAGTCAGATACACAGTGACGGGAGTGGACTCATGGACCATGAGATGAACCGCCAATTGATGGACATTGAGTCCAGCTTTCTCCCAGAGCCGTCGATGCAGGTCGACGCAACCCAAGGCCCGCCTGGTGTGGACGATACATATTTGTTTGGCGGCTCGCCAGGACGTTCACGGCCGCTCTCTTCACCCCCAGCTCAGAAGCAAGATGCGATACCAGAAGAAGGGTCACAACATGAAGACACCTCCATCTTGTCTGACGAGCCCCCAACCCCTGCGGGTGCTTATAAAACACCAGCGACAAGGAGACAGGAACTTGACATAGATGACTCGTTAAACGATACAAGCTCGACATCGGAGCCTATCCCCTCATCTCCCTCCGCGAGAGCCTCGCAGAGAAACTTGGCGCGCGTTATCCCAGGAAATGGAGCTGTGGAAGATCATGGTGAAAGTGAAAGCGAAAACCAGGAAAGCGAAAACCAGGTAACGGCAGGTGCGGAGCAGAAAGAGTCGGACGAAATCCAGCGGCCTACATCAAGCGCTTCAACAGTGAAAGCGCCAGATTTCGCTCAGCTGGAGGGGGCCTCGTCGTTTACCGACAACCATGAGCTTAGCATGGAAAGCATAAACCTACCTGTGTCCTCACATACGACCACCACCAAACGCGTCAACAAGCGACCGAGCTTTCTGCAGGACCGGAATTCGAGCCAGCGATCTTCGGTTTCATCACTTACCAATCAATCCGACATATCTGGGGACGGTACGAGCACTGCTAGCTTAGGTGCAGACTACGCTCTACAAAGTGGTGGCGCCGCTCCACCATTCAGTGGTCAGCAAAGGAACAGAGCCGGGCTTTCACGACTGCCTAGTATGGGGAGTATCACATCATCAATGTCTGGGTACAGTGAACCCAATCCTTCCTGGGACAAGACCCGAAGCATCAGTGCGCATTCAATGTCTGGATATCTTCACCCTGATAACAGCTTAGAGAGACTGGAGGAGGAAGCCCCGAATTCCGCTACTCCTCCTGCTACGCCCCGTGCTCCTAGCATCAGACCGTTGGCACCCACTGACACAGTCATTGCCAGACACGTTCAAGACATTCAAGTACCAGACACCGTGGCACGGGAGTTCCGCCAGAAACATGCACGGTCGCCCGAAAAACGACATATGGCGACCCCATTCACTCGCGGCAAGCACAACCTTACGTTAAAGGAACAAAACAGCAAAATCGACAAGCTTAGCAAGGAGAATTTTGATCTCAAATTGAAGATACACTTTCTTGACCAGGCACTCCAGAACCGATCAGATGAAGGCGTCAAAGAGATGATATCGAAGAACGTGCAATTGCAGACGGACCTGGCAAATGAAAAGAAGGAAAACCAGCTGCTGCGCAAAAAGATCAGGGATTTCGAAAGAAGGATAAAAGCTCAAGAAGACGGGGTGGCCGCAGCCAAAGACACAGGTAGTTCTGATGATGAAAAGAGTGACCAATCATCAAGGCAAGCTGACATGGAGGAAGAGATTGAATTCCTGAGAGATCGATTAGAAACGACCGAGACGATTGTCGAGCAGTGGAAACAAGAGGCCATGAACAAAGAAGCCGACAACAGGCGGATGGCCGATTATATCAAAACGGTCCGCGAACGGGGCTCCTCAGATGATTCTGTCGGCGTCAATGAAGCGATAGGCATCTGGAAAGACGATTTTGAAGAAGAACGCACTCGCCGCGAGCAGGCTGAAGCTCGCTGTGAGCAAGCAGAGGCTGATGCAGAGAAACTACGAGAAGAAGTACAACGTCTCTATGGCAATCGTCCACAATCGCAGCAGCATTCTACAACCAACCATAATATCAAAAATGTATACAACAGCACTCGACGAATCCATGCGTCGTACATGACTCAGTCGAACTCTGGTTCCGATGGGAATGAGCACGCTGCGACCCCATCAATGGGTGGCACCAGTAGCACTCTCGTAGATCAGTTGCATACCGAAAACGAAAAGTTGCAGCGCGATCTTCATGCCCAAGCCTCCATGCTCACTTCGCGGAATCGGGAGAACCTACGCCTACGAGAAGAAAATGAGGGTCTAAAGTTGACCATTCGAAGGGGTGACGTTGGTTCTATTGCGGGAGACAGCATATTGGAGAGGTCCATATCTCGTAATCACCAGCGTTCTGTATCAAGAGCTAGTGGAGGGACTCGAATAACTCAAATGAGCGATCCCGAACGGGACAATCTCGAGGGCAAATACGCTGAGCTAAGGGACGAGCTTTCGCTGGTAAAACTTCAAAACAAAGAGCTTGACGATCAGTTGAACGGCCACCTGGACCTCCTCGAGCAAACAGAAATCAAACTACAAGAAATGGAGCGCGAACTTGACCTCCAAACCCAAGATTTGCAAGGGCTTCAGACAGAGCGAGATGACGCTTTGCAAGAGTGTGAGGAGCTCAAGCAACAGGCGCTCGAAGCGATCGACAAGCTCGAGGCCGAAGTTGCTCAAAAAGAGCAAGAATACAACCAACTGGCTGTCGATCGCGACAACATGAACGAAGATTTCAATGCCTTGCAGCATGAGATGAAGAATGTGAGCGAACGCTTAGTCCAGCTTGAAGATGATCAGGAAGCTAGTGCGCGGAAAATTATCAACTTGGAGGCGGAGCTTGGTGACGCGAACCAAGAGTTGGGGAGACAAGACAAGATGCTTCTTGACGAAAAGTCAAAGAATGAGAGGATTGAGATCCAGATTGAATCATGTCAAGGCGAGATCGACTTCCTGCGTGAAGAGCAAGAGGGCGACAAGATCAAGATTGGTGAGCTTGAGTCCGCGTATAATGTTGCTCAAAATACAATCCAGGATCACAAGGAGCAATATCAGGACCTTCAGGAGCGCTTGGCAGAAGAGAGGCGGCAGCGAGATATCGTGGATAGTCAAGAGAAACAGGAGGTTGAGAAGGTCATTGCGGACCTTAACACACAGTTGACCAAGCTCAAGGAGGACAACAGGAAATTACGGAAGAGCCTATCGGGCAAGGAAGTCGAGGCTACCACCTGGAAGCAACGACTTGACGAGCTTGAGAACCACCTCCGCGAAGCCCTCGGTAACCTCAATGGCACAAGGTCAAGCCTTCTCAAGGTACCCAACACCACCCCCATTACATCGAAACTCATACTTATCACCTTCGTTCAGGACATCACCAAGATGCAGCGCGATCTTGACGCCACCATTCAAGAGCTTGACAATACGAAGAACGATCTCGCAGAGAAGGATAGACTTCTCCGTAATCGGGATGCGTTGTTGGAAAGCACAGGCATGGAGAGCCGTCGCCTCGGGGATCTTCTCGAGCGCGAGCGTCAAGCCCGCCGTCAAGATCAAACAACTTTTGAGAATGCCAAGCGCGGTCACCAAAGTGTTTCGAGATCTATTCAACAACATGAAACTAGGGTCTTAGAGTTAGAAACTCTTCGAAGCCAGGATCGTCAAAAACTACATAATCTCGAAAAACAGTACAAAGACCAGTTGATTGAGCGTAATAACTTATTGTATGCTCTCTGGAACCGCCTTTCAACGCTTTGTGGTGCAGAGTGGTCTCGTAGCCACGCCCTAGTCAACGGCGAGCTCCCCTCTATGGAGCTCATTCAGAAGAACCTTAATGGCTTCAGCAAAAACATCATCCATGCCGTCAAGACCGTGGAAGGGATCATTGGCGGCTTCCGACAACGAATCCGGAGCATAGAGAAAGACCTCATGCGTGACTATCAAACCCTAGAGCATACTCTTGATGTGCGTATCAAGCGTCTAGACCAGCTCGAGAAACTAGCACTAGCCCAAAGGCAATCAATTGGCCGTCCAAGTACCGTTCGGGGTGGCATGATTGAGCTCAATACCGCGGAGCTTACCAAGCTTCGCAACGAAAATAAGACTCTTCGCACTGAAGTGACGACACTACGAGCCATCACTACTACCACTCAGACCGTGACTGATTCGAACAGCCGGACTGCGTCTCGAGCGGGATCACCGAGCTCCTCCAAGCGTGCTAGCATGGCGCAGACACTTCTTCGCCATCACTCAAATTCCTCCGCTGTCGATCAGAGCACGCCTAATCATCCCTACCCACAAGCGGTGCCACTAGCACCGAGCGAACAGAAGTGGATACATCGCCTCAAGGAGTTGGAACGGCGGCTACAAGTCGAACGCGAAGCACGATTGCTTGACCGCAGTGGTGCGCGGAAAAGACTTGAGCAGAAGAACGAGGAAAACATGGAGTTGAAGACTATGCTCGAGCGAGAAAGGGAGCGAAGGGCTGCTGAGGGGAGTGTAAGTGGGAGCATCAGCAGAGTAGGGAGCGTAATGACCGATGGAGAGGATATGTATTAGTATGAATATCTTCGCGCGGTTCATCTGCTTTCCCCTGCGAATTGAGCGCTGGGGGGGTTTTTCCTAGACGGACGTTTAATTCTGCCCATCATACTTTTAGCGACTTGTTGATTTTAAGGTTCATTGTTCTTTTGTCAGTCATAGGGTTCACTTCGTGTATTGAATTTGGGGCTAGGTTCTTTCGGTGCGCTGGCGCTGTTTGGTGGAAAACGATGATAGATTCAGAGACTGGACGACATTGCATGGGTTTTATTTCATAATTGGAGCTTGACTGGCGTAGAGTTTGTTGAGTCTAAAGGAATGTTGTATCCAGTCCGATGTAGGTGACAACTTGTGCATTCTGTCTCAGCTTTTCTCACCTGAATGTGCTCATCTCAGCGGCTTCATTTCCTTTTACGCATTACACCTTTATGATGAAGCGCTCAGACATGCTCCCTTTGCGTCCTCATCACCTCTCTTCTTCCCTTCTGCTATTATCCTGTGCTACCGTTCTACACCACTCATGGCAAGCTATGTCAGAACTTCTTCCTTACTGCCTCGACTTTGGGACTTTGGCTGTCATTCTGACACTATTTTCTTCGTTCTTTACACAGAAGGGCCTTACTTTCTACCACCAAGTCATCTTGACGATGTCACGCAGTGCGATATAACGACCGTACAAGTTCTCTCACCGCATGCAATACAAGGTCCTTGAAAGACGTCCTACACTGAATGCTTCTCGATGCCAAACATCATTTTCTGAATCCCTAGGCCACCAATCTCTCTCACCCTGTCGACAAACCTAGCTCCGAGCTGTTCTAGACCCACTGCTCTGGACTTCCGCTGCAGTTTGTATGCCATTGCTCCAAATATTGCACTGCGTAGAAGGCGGCGGACCTGTTGATTCCTTTCTTTTTCACCGATGTTCTTCTACTCACTATTAAACTCTCAGAAGTCTCGAAGAACCTCGCACCCAGCGCCAGCGCAAGCGCCCAGTCCACAACCTACGCGCAGAAGAAGCCTCGTCACCGAACTTCTACGCTCACTCCCGTCTACAGACCAAGAGCTGCAAACATCACATAACGCGAACGCGCTACCACGACAAAAAAGCCCCAGTTATACAGAAGAACCCATCCATAAATCCTACAGTCTTGCCTCTGCGATGGGGAAATCAATCCCCGCCATGCTACAGCATATAAATGGAGCGAAGCCAATGTCAGTGAGTCGATCAAAGACGTCTAAAGCGAAGACGAGCAAGGCTAAGGGTGGTAAGGCAAAAGACGAAGAAGCGAAATCGAAGAAGCGACCAATAACGAGACCACAAACGCCACGTGCTTGCAAGGTCATAAAGACCAACACTAAGGATGTCACTGCATCAATGAAACCGAAGGAGGAGGCCAACATCAAGAAAAAGAAAACTGGGACACAAAAGGATGCACCAGTCGAGTTAACAGATTCGGAGGATGATACGCCGCTATTCCTGTTCGTTCAACGAAGATCTCGACCAATCAGTAGTGGGCCTCCGGAGAGTTGTGCCGTCGACAAGATCAAGAACGAGCATGTCAATACATCTCTGGCTCTTCCACAAAATCAGTCGACTACTTCTTTGGAAAATGCAACCATTTTGGCAGACCTCCAGAAGACTCAAGCTGAGTTAAAAGATGCAATTCAGCGTGAGGTGAAGCTTCAGACCGACCTCGAAAGCCAGGCGGCCTGCACCTCTAAATTTCAAGAAGAATCCGAAGCCCATAAGGAGCGCACTAATCTTCTCCAGGCAGAGCTCGAGCGCATGAAACGAAATCATGACATCGAGATTCGTAGGATTAGTCAGGACAAGGACGAAGAAGTGACTCAGGCTGTGGCCCAGGCAGTGAATCACAGATTGGCAGAAGTGGACGTTGAGTACCAAAATAAGAACTGTGAGGCAGTGAACGAAAGGGCACGTCTGAATACAGAGCTTTTACAGGTCAGACAAGAAAGAGATGAGCTGAGGCGGAGTCTTGATACAGAGAAGACAAGGTCCACAAGCATTGAGACTGAGAGGCAGAAGAACTCAGCACTCACTACCCAACTCAGTTCTCTGCAAGCTGAAACCGCGACACTCCAAGCCGATCTTGAGCGAGAGAAGATAGATCACGCCAAGACGAAGGATGATCTCGACGCCCACTCTAACCTCGTTGGAGAACTTGCTTCTCTCAAAGCCATCAACGAATGTCTCAACAAGGATATCGAAACGCTGAGACGCGACGCTAACAAGCGATCTACTCCGTCACCAACACGGATAGTTTCGTCCGCAGAGGAAATGAAGGCAGAGAACGTGCGAAAGACGTACATTAAGGTCAAGATGAGATACGACAATCTCTACTCGATCGCCAAACACCTTTATATCAGCACTAAGAGCATGAACCCTACTAACTTTGGCGAGTTTGGAGGATATTTGAAGCAATTGAGGGCTGTGATGGAAGAAGTGGACCAGGAAGGAGGGGGTATGAGGGGCAGTGATAGTTGGAGGAGCAGGGATTCAGGATATGCGGGATCGACGGCGAGCAGTCCGTGAAAAGTAGGTTTGATCAAGACCTAAGGGACAGCACGACATGGTTTACGATTGAAAGCATGGTTTATTGGCATATGGAAACTGGCTTGTAGCACAGCTTGAACTGTTGGGATCCGCATGGGACCAATTACTTCATCGGCCGGAGCTGGAGTTTGAGCGGAGGATAGATCTAGTTTCACTGCATCTGTACTCATTTCTGTTTTGGAAAGGTCTTTTTTTTCCTATTTGACGGGCCCAATCCCAAAGACTCCGTAAGATTCGTTTGATATCTTATCTTACAGCTAATTCAAGTACATAGTTAATCAACCCTAACTATACGTACATAATGAAAGCTCTATAAGAAAGGACACGCTTCTGAGCTCTAAATGTCTCTCCTGTCCGAGGAAGTCTCTAGAGGCATCGGTGGAAGCCCCCCAGCCTCAGACATGTACTTCGTCTTTACGAAAGGTTGTCCCATAAATTCTAATGTTTCATACCCAACCAAGAGGTCTCACAAACAGCCACTTAGACCAGCTATAACTACTTTCCATCCGGTCATATAATTCTTCTCATTACCATCATCATTTTCCCAGTACTAGCAATTTCCAATGTCGCCACCAACCGACCTAGAACCCCTAAACCTCGCGAGAAAGAGATTTGAATACAGCCTAGGCAATCTTCTCCGCATCGACACGAAGATGAATCGCGTGACCTCAACTGAAGAAAAGGATGTCGACCAAGCCATAGACTCCCCACTTTCCGAACTCGACGACGACGAGATGGCTGCTCTAAGCATCGCAGCTATCCACGTTCCCCGTACAGACAATAGTCAACGCCTCGATAAAGCAAAAACAAGAAACCTCACAGCACCAAAGCCAACGGTCTCCACTGGCGAAAATGTACATCGCCTTCCATCCCCAAGTACCTCAACCTAAACGCAAAAAGCTAACAGAACATAGACCCATGCCCGCCCCCGCCGCTCCCAACGCACAGCCGCGCAGACCGCAACTGACAGGATCAAGAATGGGACGAAAGCGCAATTCCACCGCGAAGAAGCTTATGCAAACTTAAGAAAGACAGAGATTTGAAATTAGGGCGCGGGTATTTGTGTTGTTCAGAGCACAGGGAATAGAAATCTGAACTTTGTGATGCTATTATGGGGCCTTTTGACGGCAGATGGTTGAAATAGCAGCTGGATGATGGGATAGCAGGCGGGCTTTTGTCTGACCCTCATGAACAATGCTCATTGCGTTGATCCTTAGACCGACTGCCTTTCCGCTATACTTCTACCCTCCGCCAAAGCAGGGCAGAGAACATCAAAAGTATTAAGGAGCAAGATAGCAGTGATGAACCCAAGCACCGACATGCCAGAGTTCACATGATCAAGCAAAGCCGCCAAAAGATAGCGTGAGAGGAATCATTCTTAGTACCAATGTCCTGATCGCCTTTTAACCCGGCCACTACATTTTAATCCTAATCCCCGTATTCCTCGTCGTCCCCGTCCTCTCCGTCCCACTCCTCGTACTCGGCCTCGTACTGTCCTCCTCACTATCATCCTCGCTTCCGTCATCCATCTCAATCCCCAGTCCCATGCCCATGCCCATATCCCTATCGCGCTCCCTGATATCCTCATCCTCACTATGCTCCATCGCACCCATCGAACCAATCTTGAACGTGCCATTACACCACTCGGTGAAGACATCGGGGTCCCAGACGCCATCCTCCCTGCCCTTGCCCTTCCCACTTCTGCTACCGTTTGTAGCAGATTGGGAGAGGGAGGGCGTATACGATTCGTCGAACCACGTTTCGTACGTCTGCGTTACGCTCTCCATGACGGCTGCGACAAGCATTTCGCGTGTGCGTGGGTCGGTGATGTACTCCTCCAACTTCCCTCTTAAGAACGGGGTCTCCTTCTCAATCGTTTGTCGGACCCTCGATGTGCGTGCCGCGGCATCGCTAGGCGAAAGCTTCATCGGTTTGCCTTTAGTGTCGATAGGTACAGTCATTCGTCCAACAAACTGCCCTGTAAAGTCGTTGATCGCCTGCCTCAGTCTTGCGTCCACTTCCGCCTTTGCATCCAGCATGTTCTCCACCACCTTTGGAATGAGCAGGCTTGCTAGAGCCCGCGGATTGAAAAGTCCACCGCGACTTCGCAACTCCCAGAAGGTGTTGGTTATGCTTGAAAAGTCGTATTGTACTTCGGTTTCTGGAGTCACGAACTCGATATCGAACGCTACTATTTGTTGTTTGAGCAAGAGAAGATGGGATATCAGGAAGAGAGAGGCATCGGTGGGCGAGGCGGATTTACTGAGAAGATTCGTGGCGGTGGTAAGGCTTATCGTGGTGCTGTGGACGATGCGATGGGCGAGATCATCGAACACGGAGGACTGAAGAAACTGTCAGTAGCTATTGGCAATAAGATGGGGGAGAGACCTACATGCACAAGCCGATAGATCTTACTAAGTAACCAGATTGCCTTCCGTAATGTGGGATACCAGTCTTTGAACGCAGCCTCTGTGTTGAAGTTCCAGCGAGAATCGTGATCGTCTTGTTCCACCACTATAGGCGTTTTTGGCATCTGAGGGGTAGGCGCCACATCGGATTTTGGTCCCTTCTTGCCAGACAGAGCAGGTTGATTCGACCTTGCACCAGACATGGCGAGTTTTTTGGTCTTGGTTGGGTAGTCCAAATCTTCCGGCTTCGGCTTGTAGCGCTCAATATCGTCCCTAAGAACAGCGAGGGAGAGAAACACAAGACGAGTTTGGGCATCCTGCAGAGCGGGATGTACAATAGCGGTAAAATCAAGCTTGTTCGCTTCGATTGGTGACTCGTCGTCCTCATCTTCCTCCATATACCGCGTCTGTATCAAAGTACACAGCTCGCAAAGTTTCAGAATTTCCGTTTCGTGGATGGTCCTTGGTCGAAGATGGTCGTACATAGGCTCACACATGGATTCTAGGAAGTCGTATAGACCACCGTCACCATCGAACCACTCACCCCAGAGATCATACTCATCGAAGCATATGCCACGAATATAGCTGATGCTGCTTCGCGCGAATGATACCAAATCTTTAGACGAGCTTGGAGCTTGAGCGATCTCCCCTATCTTTCTTGTCACGATTGGGAGAATCAGACGTCCGCGGGTCGCCGAGTAGCTTTGGTAGAGCTCGTTCATCAAGCTTTGGTATTCGGCCTCTGCTCCGGCTTCTGCGCCCGCTGGCAGCACAGCTCTTTTGTGAATCTCCAGCCCAATTTTCTTGAGCTCTGGCGCGCCAACACGGAACTTGGCATACAAAAGTGCGGACATGGTCGTGTCGTTCAGCTGTCGATCCGATATTCGCTTGGACACATCTGCGGCGATTTCTCGTAGAGCATTTGTGAAGTGGACACGAATGAGTGTTAGAGCACGCGTGAGTAGAAGACGGTACCGCGAGCGGTATGTGGCTGATTCCTTGTGGTTTGGGTGTCCCTGCATGTACTCCAGACAGTTGTCCAGATTGGACAGCATGTCAGTGAACTCCTTCCCCCGCACAAAATTGCCTGCTCCTGGTGCATTAAGTCGCTTCGTGATGGGCTCCAGATACAGGTAGTATCGCAGATTCTGTTCCATGTCGTCGGCGAGCTGGGTGATGCGCTTCTGGTCGTCGATGAGGCCCTCGCATTGCGTCCTGAATGCGGTCGTCTGCGTCTCGACGGCCTTGAAGGACTCGGATAGGGATGAGAGGACATCGAGAGTGGAGGTGGTGTCTGAGACAATATTGTCAAGACGGCTCCGCGTCAGATGCAGCTGGTCCTGGTAGAGCTTGTATTCGTCGTGGCTGGCCTCCAGCAGCTCGTCGCTGACCCCGCCATACCACTCGGCGAACTCGAGCTCGCTGGCAATGTGCTCCTGGTCCTTCCCTTTCCTGCGCCCTATGTCCTCCTGTTCCTTCTCCTTCTTCAGGTGGGCGCGCACGACGTTGTAGAAGTCGCTGTAGGATTTGGCGCGGCGGGCCACGGTGGCTCTCGGGGGACCATTTGCTTTCTCGGGGGCGTCCTCTGCCACCTCCTGTATGCCTCCTACGCGCTCGACGTCAGCCTGGCTGTCCTGCGCAAACAAGAATCAATATGGCTGGACGTACCCGTGTACATGGGAGCGCGGGAGGGCTTACGTTTGGCTGCTTGAGCAACGACTCGCGGCGGCGGTGTTTAGTCTTCTCGACGGGTTTGGAGACCCGCGGCACGAAGGCATTGTACCATGAGTCTTCGGACATGGCGGAATCTCACGATGTGAATTGGGCTCCCTCCCTTGCGGCGACCGTGTTCGACACCGCGGGAGTGCTGGTGCTGGGTGCCCGGTGCTCGCTAGAGAGGATGCGAGGATGCGAGAATGCGTGGGGTGGGTTTCTAGATCCGAGAGATGGCCGAGGAGCATCTAATCTTTCGAAACAGATCAATCAGATCAATCATATCAGATCAGATCAACGCTCCACCAAATCATGGGCTAACTCATCTGGTCATGACGCAGTAGACTTCTAGAACCCCCAGCGCGTGAGCTATCGAGACTTCAATTACCAACTCCCAATTACCGGCGCGTCACTCCCCACACTTTCGCATTGCAAATGGCTTTCCTCTGATTCATCGCATATGACTTGCTTCGACAATTGCACCCGTCCGTCGTCCAGCGCAACCTCTCGCCACTGCCGCCATGCTCAACACCAAATGTTTCGCGCGAGCTACCGCACGAGCTGCCCCTCCTACCCCGCGACTATGTAGGAACATCTACAGCCAGGGCGGACACGTGCGCGCCGCCGTCCATCCCTACCGCCAGCGCCGCCAGCAACATTTCTTCCGATCCGTAGCCACAGTGTCCCTCCTCGCAGCAACTGCTTCGGCATGGCAGTGGTCAAGAGGGGACTCCATCTTCCGGGAAGTGCATGCCGAAGAGCCACCAGCTGCCGAGGAGCCGGAGCTGGAGTTCGAGAAACCGAGACGGGCGCCGAAAGACGAGGAGGACAACAGGGCCATCATCTCTTCGCAACATATGCAGGTGAAAAAGAGCTGGGAGAATCCAGGTGTATACGCATGGGGATCAAATTCAGGCAGGGTGGCAGCGCCAGACTCGCAGGACAACTTTGTGAAGACGCCTCGGCGGATACCCTTCTTCGATGGAGTCCTGCTACGGGACATCAAGATGGAGAGGAACTTTGCGGCCGCCATCGATGAGAAGGGAGACCTGTTGCAGTGGGGAACAGATTTCTCCAAGGATATCACACAACCCACACCTACCCTGAAGGGGAAGAACCTTAAATCGCTTTCTTTATCTCGTGATCGTGTCGTTGCACTCTCCGCGAGAGGAGACGTCTACTCCATTCCCGTGTCCCAAGCAGAACAGAGGGCGGGCCCAAAGCCAGTATCCACATCCTGGGTTCCCTTCTGGGGCTCTACAGAGAACAACATTTCCTACCGCATTCACACACCTGAGAACCTCGCCTGGAGTGAAAAAGTGACAGACGTAGCCTCCGGCCTCGAGCATGCACTCCTCCTTACCTCTTCTGGCCGCGTCTACTCCTTCGCTTCAGGAACCCAAGACTTCCCTTCAAGAGGCCAACTCGGAATTCCTGGGCTAACATGGGGGACTCGACCGGCTGGTGCCTTTGACATACCGCATGAAATCACCACACTCAAGGGCTTTCCCATCTCTAAAATTGCTTCTGGCGATTACCACTCCCTCGTCAGTGACGCTGCGGGCCGCGCATTCGCGTTTGGAGACAACTCAGCAGGCCAGCTCGGTTTCGAGTTCAACGTCGAAGCAGTACACATCGACGCGCCCTCACTCCTCCCAACCCAAAGACTATACTCCGGAACCGCGCGGCAAGCTTCTGTCACTGGTGTGTTCGCCGGTGGCAACACCTCCTTCATGACGATCGAAGCTGCAAACCCCTCTGCAACGCCCAAGGACTCCGATCGCGTCACGGCAGATACATGGGCCTTCGGGTTCGGACTGACCGGCCAGCTCGGAACAGGTCGCTGGGTCCACACCCAAGCCAGCCCCGCGAAGATTCCCGCCTTCTCGGGCCTGTTCGAGTACGATGAAGAGACATCGAGCGTTGTTCCCATCCGACTCGCCTACCTATCCGTGGGCGCCACGCACGCAGCCGCCGTCATGGACAACGTCGCCAGCGTATCCGTGCACGGCAAGAGCCGGAAAAAGACAGAGAACGACACCAATTGGGGCCGCGACATCTTGTTCTGGGGCAACAACGAGTTCTACCAGATTGGCTCCGGTAAAAGGAGTAATGTCAGCACGCCGACGTATATTCAGCCGCTGGACCAGGCCGCGGAGGCCGAACGGGCGACGGGCATCGTGGGCTGGGGGAAGCAGAAGATAGAGAATGAAATGCATAGGTTTCAGATTACGCCGAAGTCCCAGGTTAGGGTTAAGGGGAGGTGGGTGGATATGGAGCAGAGGGTTGAGTGTGGGCGAGGCGTCACTGCTGTATATTCCGCTGTGTAGGTTTGGGAATCATGGAGCTGGGCTATGTTGCACGAATATGATGATAGGCGTTTGATGGAGTCGAGGGCGGAATGTTGGAGTCGGTTGTGCTTTGGCACCCCGCATTCGCTCCGGTGTATATGTTTGGTCTGTACAGAGATGTCGGTTTAGTAAGCTACGTTTGTATGAGTACCTATATCGTTCGCGAGAGCTGGGCGCATCTCCAATCACGCCTTAATTCTAAAGGCCTTTATTCCTTGATGCTTGGCTTGGTCATGAGATTCATAAAATTGGTACTTGTCTTGATACTGCCATCACATCCCTTCCGCTCACCTATTCCTTGCGGCTTTTGGGAACCTTTCGGCACCTTTCAGGATCTTCCCTCTTTGCTAGATTAGACCATGTCATCCATTGTTCCACCATGACAGCACGCAAGTAACCCCATTCCCTTCACCATCTATAGTTGTAGGGTACAGTAGTGAAAAGATAACTGCTGCGTCTGGGAGGAAGAAGGAATTCGATGAGGTTGAGGGGAGCGGGGATGGTATTGGGAAGGAGGACGATGAGGACATTGAAGAACATGTATAGAAGATATTCAAGAGGATAATGACGATGACGACGAAGAGACTCATGGGGATGGGGACAAAGAAGGTTGGAGCGGACGTAGACTACGTAAGAGTAAGAAAGCCGCGACGCTAGGAGAGGAGGCAAGACGTATGAAGAAGGCAGGAATGTGGAGGTCAACATCGAGAAAGACGACGAAGATAACATGAACGAAGGTATACCTCAGGCCCGCAAGAAGTGAAATATGTACCCTACCACCTTTTCGACATCCAACGTCCAATCCCTTCCTCGTTCACTGCTGGCCTATCTCTGCTTGATATTCTAACGTCATACATGGTTTTCCAGATATCACTGGCATAGTTGTCCGGAGGTTATCTAGACGAAGCATAGGAGGCACAGAAGATTTTTGTTGATGAGGCTGAGAAGCTGAAGGTGCAAGCTTTAATGAAGGAAGGCTACAGGGAAGGTGTGACAAGGCATATGGTAAAGATTGAGGGAGGAGAACGTCAACGGTCTCGGTCAGTCTGTATGTGAACTAATGGCCGTGGTAGATGTACACTTATTATCTCAAAGTCAGGAAATTAATGATAACCGCGAGAAATTTGAGATATGGGCGATGAAGACGCCGAAGTATAAGGAGCAAGGCAGTATAAAGTCTAACACTGGCGATGTGGATAAGTAAAAGAACTTTCTATATCCTGATCCATATCATTATTGGTCATGGATACTCCGTACAGTAAAGCATACTTTGAAGCATGGAAGAAGAGATCGATGGAAGGCCAGACTGTATTTCACATGCGCTGGGCATCACTCGCAGCTTATGATCACGGTTTGATGCAAAATTCAAATGCTAAAGATAGAAATTGAGCAAAATATCTGTGCATCCCTTGTGAAACCGTCTGGAGGCAAAAGAGTTGAGGACCACGACGTCAGAGATCTTCAAGTGTTGGTCAAGAAACAAAGAAGTGGCGATGCTCGAATGAGGCTGTGCGCAAATCACTCCACCTCCGGAAATTAACCATACTAACCACGTGACCCTTGATAAAAGATCTCACCACCCCCAAGCTACCCATGTCGTACCCACTGTGCATCTATCTCCCCGCTCTGCCGCCTTGGCTCGTTCTCGTACCAATAGCAAAGCCACCGCATATGCATTTTACGATTTGGGAATATGCGCATGAGCGAATGAAGTGCCTCAGCTGAGCAACAATAGGCAGCACTGTGGAGGCTGAGCAAGCTGAAACCCAGCAACGGTGTTCATGCTTTCACGAAACAACTGTATTAATAAATACAGACCCCACGGTGCTGGAAGCTTTAAGTCTTGACACCCTTCGCAACTTCCTCACTTTCTGCCTCCCAAGCGAACCTCGATTCACAAATCCACCACCACCAAACCCTCAAATCAACCTACAAACCCCCCAACGAACCTCACCCCACCGCAAACATGGCCGCCTCCCAAGGACCCCAGCTCGAAGGCATGGCCGCCGCCATTGGCATCTTCCCCCAATACATCGCGCAGCAATCCGAAACCCTCATCCTGAAGGAGAAAGTCATGTCGCTTTCCGGCGACAGCTTCAGCATCAAGACCATCGACGGCCGCGCCATCTTCCAAGTCAAGGGCAACGCGTTCTCTCTCTCGGGCCGCAAGGCCGTCTCCGACATGGCGGGCAACGTGCTGTTTGAGCTGCGCAAGAAGCACATAGCGATCCACAGCACGTATTACGCCGAGGACGCGAGCGGGAAGCAGTTTTTCCAGGTTGCTAGCAAGTTCAAGTGTACGTACCGCTTCTAAGACTCCCTGCTACGCGGGCTTGTGTGCTGATTTGTTGCTTCAGTGCTCGGCAGCAAAGCCATTGGCACATTCACCTCAACGGCTTCCGGAAAGGCGGAATCACTTCTCATGTCCGGCAACTTCTTCGACACAACCGCAAACATTGTCGACGAGAGCACGGGTAAGAGTGTTGCGCGTGTTGATAGATCGTTCCTCAATGCGAGGGAGCTGTTGGGCGGACAGCAGACATATGGTACGTGCTCCTCAGTACAAAGTGGATCGCACAGAAACTTTTTACCTCTTATTAGATGAATTAAGCTGACTTTATATCAAGTGGTCACAATTGCGCCAGGTGTCGATATGGCGATTGTTATTGCGATGTGTATTGCCTTGGACGAGATGAGGAACGACAAATAGATGTTGTAAGAAGTAGGGGAAGTACGGAGAGAAGAGCTGAGTATGGTATACCCTGGATTGCTGCTGGAGTCTTGTTCTTACTGAATTTGTACTTCGTTTCCAACAAGACCAGAAAGTGGTCATTTGTGTTGGTTTTCATTTCTAGTCTAGAAAAAAACCCTCGTTGTCTTAGTGCTCCCTTCCCGAATGCAGATATGACGACTTCTCCTAGAGACATGGCGTTGTTAAACGATCAACTGCCCTTACCTTCGGATCCTTTGTTCCTGCTGACTTTAGCCTCGGGACAGATGACTGATCTAATTTTATGATACCATCGCAGAGATTGAGGGTATGTGGATTCTAAGATTGCGAGTGAATATTGTTGTGAAAATACTATTCATTTCTAGAACTTCTCTCCATAATCCTGCAAACGTAAAGGCTTCCCTAGCAATTCTTTCTCGACGGTTCTCTTCTCTTTCCGCATGCAAGTTACCCTTCCCAAATCACTCCTCAAATTAAAAAAACTCCAAGAGCTCCACTGTCTCGCACGGATTTTCACGGGTTAATGAACTGTCTTCCAGCTGCGTACTTTTTGTTGATGTAGATACATGATAGACTACTTGCTTGCAAAAAATTCTGGGGTAAATATAGTAGTATAGTGCAAATCCTGCTTTGTTTCGCTTTGCTATCTCCATGGAACGGACCCTGAAGCCAAAAGGATCCTGAAAATATTGGCAACAAGTCAACGCAGAGTTGCGGTTTTTGTACACCACGATCTCATATGTCAGTCATGGCAACATCATCTGTCTCTGTGTTGTATTCGCTTGCTGAAGCTGTATTTTCCCTTGTCGCCGGTGCAGTGTGGATGTGAAAATTGTCGATGGGTGGCAGGGGCAAATGTTTGTATGGGCCTTGAAGGTCGATCTTAACATTAGGCAGCTGAGATATCTTTTCCCCGTACCTGTGGTGGAGCTTAAAGTCGTTGTGGTCGTTGACATTGCTCATCGGCCGGTGGATTTCAATCTCTATCCCGGGAAGCGTTTCGGTGATGTGTTGACAAGCGCGCAGCCATGCGGCACCTTGAAGATGATCCACGTACTCCTCGCGTGGATCCTCGCATTCAGTCTCTTGATTCCACATGAGCCTGAGTTCGTCGAATACCAAGTATTTCAGACTAGGCCAGCACTCTCGTGATGCGAAGAGCTTGGGCGTGCAGAGGGAGTCTTGATCGACAAGAAAGCCGTAAAAGTAAAGGTGAGTGACATGTTCAAAGACGAGAGCCTGGGAAGACAAGAGCCAGTCGAGAATGCAGCCCTTTCTGTCCGATTCTCCACCATTTGACCAACATTCGCCCTCTTTACTAGAATCGAAGCGGATGACGAGGTGTGTCAGTGAGTGCATAGACATGAACAGCTTCTTCCAATATTTGACCATCCCGGCACTGCCTGTATCGCCATGCCAGGCGCGGGTTCCGTGAGTTCCTCTCCACCCGCCCATGTCCAAGGTGAGGCTCTTGATACTGCGCAAGGGTCCTTCTAAGAGATCTCTGGTCTTCCAATATCCATTACTGAGAAGCCTGTTGACGGTGGCGTACTGGTTCAAGTTGTCCAAATTAGCCATAGAAAGTCGTAAAGACTTGACAGTGGCAGGAGCGCAGTCCAGAATGACTGAAGATGCCCAGGCTTGGTTCTATTGTTGATTTGCAATGTCAGCCCCGCTCTTACAAGTTTGGGTTCAAGTGCTATTAACGAGTGAGTTGCCATTGTCGGGGGCAATTCGGGTGAGCTGCCGAAAGGATCGATGTAGGCTTATAAAGCACCTTCGTCATTGCCAGGGTACCCTATGACACCCTCGGTTTTTTCCCCCCGAGATCTTTGACATTTATACTAGCTCTTCCTTATGATTTCCGAGTGACGGATATGTGAGTGGCAGTCCGTTGGCTTGACAGCGAAATGAGGAGAACAACATACCACTATTGTGTCTTCTACGAAGCATGGGTCAGCCTCGCTTATCACCGATATTCCAAACTGGGCAACAAATGCGTTGGTGTAAGACGGAGCAGGGTGCTCCAAGCGATGACAGCACCCGACACTGATCCGTTCAAGGTTTGGGAAACAAGCGAAAACGTATCGCCAGGATTCTTCCGCTAAGGTTACCAAACTTCTCCTACAATTGAGAACACTTAGTCAGCAACATATACCACGCAGCTTCATTCAAATGTTAATGCTCTGATGCCAGGGCTACTGCATAGCATACAAGGTAATGGAACCACCCGCGTCACGCACCATCTCCGATTCTGTGTAAAAGGTTGCACCATTGCTCGGTAGTACCTGACACAGTACTGCTTCTGGGAGTCGGATAACTCTGAGGAACTTTTCAACTTGAACTTCCCCTTGATGAGCCGCTGCTGAGTCATGTCCTCAATTGTGTCGAAATCTTCTGTATTGAGGTCCCACCTGATTGCTGGTGGCACCTATTCGCTGTCAGACCAAGTGGTCGTTTCTTATGGGGTTTGTACAGCGTACCTTGACCTGTATGGTCTTCACGTGTTTTAGGTATGCGGCATTCTCTGGGGTGATTGCGAAGCGTTCAAGATGACTAGCACTATCCACAGACACATGGAGGAGTGTCATATCTTGGAACATGACTTCCGGCACCCAGTCATGGAGACATCGAGCAGTCATGTTGGCCATTTTTAAGTGAATCTTGCCACCCCTAGCATAACGTTCTCGATCGGTACCAGATGGGGCTAAGAAAGAAACGATGAGCTTCCGAAGCTCTGACGGAAGAGTATCCAGAGTTGGAGGTACCATGTTGGATACACAGTTGGAACTCAAGGCTGCCAAGTATTTGTATAACAAGTTGTGGCAGATACAGTAGGGTGATGCGACGTTCCGATAATGCTTCTAACTTCCCGTCTTCCCGTCCCCTGGTAACAATAGCAGGTCTCACTGCTGGTATACTGATAGTCTTTCAAAGATGTGAGTAATATGACGGTTGCCAGACAGATCCAAGGCAGGACTACCTGTATTGGAATCGGAATCGAAGTCTTCTGAAGTTATCGCCGTCACGAAGTCAAGAGCTGTATTCTTTGGATTAGGCAACCGTTTTCAGTAATCGAGGCAAAAGCAAATGTAGCTCATATGCTCATTTCGGCGTGCATCCGGAAGCTTTAAATATGTACTCAAGCTTAATGGTTTCGTTAGGATTCGACAAACATTAGGTCCAGTGCGTGTGCAAATGCGTGTGGAAGTGCTCGTGCGGTGGCCATAGCTCCCATCGGACACACATAGCACATAGCGCCGCGAGTAGCCGCGGGTCACCGAGGTACCGAATAAATGTCAACAGGACGGGACGAACAGCTTTCTTGCACCTTTGCGAAAACGGCAAAATTCACCATACTACTGAGCCTACAACATGATACTCCTCAGACCATATCCCAGATCGCTCCTGCGCCAATTCCAGCGTTGTTCCTACTCCACTGCACCTACGCCAGTGATCAAAGTCACCAGCGTCCCCGCACCACACTGCGGCAGCATTCGCATCCTCTCCCTCAATCGCCCAGCAGCTCGCAACGCGATTTCAAGACAATTACTTGCCGAATTGAACCATCAAATAGACAGTATACACAATGAGGGAGAAACGGGCGCAACGAGAGCTCTGATCTTGAGCAGTGAAGTGGACTCGAGCTTCTGCGCAGGCGCAGACCTCAAGGAGCGGGCAGGCTTCACGCCAGAGGAGTACACAGCCCTACTTCACTACTTTGATCGCAGGACTAATAGTTGCACAGTACCGCGAATTTCCTGAAGACTCTCCGCGGCACTTTCGCCTCCATAGCCAGCCTCTCCATTCCCACAATCACTGCTCTGGCAGCACCAGCTTTCGGCGGCGGTCTCGAGCTTGCTCTTACAACACACATGCGCGTATTCGCCTCGACAGCAACCGTAGCCCTCCCCGAAACGCGGTTAGCCATCATACCGGGTGCGGGAGGAACATACAGACTGCCTGCGCTAATTGGACTGTCACGAGCACGGGATATGATACTGACGGGTCGGAGAGTTGGCGCACCTGAAGCATACTTCCTGGGGCTATGTGACAGACTGGTAGAGGCTACACCAGAGGAGTCGCAGCAGGAAGGTGTTGTAAGGACAAAGGTGCTTAATGAGGCAGTGAAGCTTGCTAGGGATATATGTGAGGGTGGACCGATAGCTATCAAAGCTGCGCTGACGGCGGTGGAGGGATGCGCGGCGGGCGAGAAGGCAGAGAATGCTGCTTATGAGATCGTGCTGAAGACTCAGGATAGAGATGAAGCGCTGGTCGCCTTTAGAGAGAAGAGGAAACCGACGTTCAAAGGGCGATAGTAGAAAAGCTGTCAAAGGGCAAGTTCTTAAGCTCGTCCTAAGACTGTAATGTGCTTTGAATAGATTAAGCCCATGACTTATTTGTCTATTCATCTGGTGGATATGGATCCTATTGTTCAAAGGACTGTATACTATACCATAGCCCTTCTCTCCCTCACATCTTCGACTTAATCTCCTCAAGCAACTTCGTTAACTCCCCCTTATCCGCTTCCTTGGTCGGCCACCCAATCTGCAGGCCCTCACTCTCATTTGGCTTCGGAATCATATGGAAATGCACATGGTCCACAATCTGATGCGCAATCCGTCCGTTGTTCTGCAAGATATTGTAGTCTTCCACTCCCTGCGCGACGGCAATCTTCTTCGCGACGGATAGCACTTCAACAAGCTGGTCGTCGGGGATGTCGTGCAGTTTTGCACCGTGGAATTTAGGGATGACGAGCTGTCACAATTAGTATTTGCAATCCCGGATTAAGAAGCTTGGGGTAAGCAAATGCGTGAGGGCTCGTACAGAATGTCCTTTGCTAATCGGGCCAATGTCTAGAAAAGCGAGGGTCTTCTCACTCTCGAAGATCTTCAGGGAAGGGATCTCACCTGTGTCTAATGTTAGTAGCTTGCATTCAAGATGGGAAGAGGAGACTGACCCTTAATGATCTTGCAGAAGATACAGGCGGCCATTTTGGTGCTCAATGTTGAATGTGACGTGATGTTTGAGTCGTAAGCCCGGCGGACGTAGGAGGGGCAGAGGAGGGGCAATGCGAAGGTATGGCAAGTTTTGCCGAGGTAAATTTGACTTGGTCAAATCATAGGTCTCGGGTTCTTTATAGTTCAATATGAGATCTGGTTTGCTTTGGCAGATGTGTGATTTTCGGGAAGGAATCATTGAACAGTGAAAGAGAGCATGTAATGCTTCAAACGCAAGTTTTGTGTCTAACATAAAGGTCTTCTCAATGGAGAAAGCTTGAAATTTGAGAAAGGGCATATGTGCAGAAGTGAAATCGAAGTAGTCTATAACGCCATAACATCTATTCGGGAAACTTCGAGGTAAATGCTCATTTCGTCCATGTCCAGTCCTCGCACTCAAAGTTGGCGCAGCACTGAAATTCGTTACTCAGTCCGTTTTTATGCGTCGGTTGGAAAGTAGTCGTTCGTAGACCAGTCTTAGCATACAACTTCGAGATGATATTCTCCATCCGTTCTCCAGTACTGACGAACAGATGGAAAGACTCTGCTTTGTTTGATGGGTCGACTGGCGTCCAGGACTTCGCGAGCCACCGTACTGTCAGCGCAGCTGTTACTGGTTAGATAATAATAAAAGAGCTTTATAGTTTTAAATAAGCACATACTCTTAGTCTGACAGTCCTGGCTAAGGAATGGGGGGTCGGCGGTTATGCGATCAAACGAGCCTTTCAGTTCGATCGGAAGCTTCATTGGGTTCGCAAAGTCATAGCGCACGAACTCTTTGAATACTGCGAACCGTTCATCGAATTCAAGTAGTTTGATCTGGGGTCGACATGTATACTCTTTAGATGCCTGTGATCGTCAGCGAGAAAAAACCTATCTCTAGTACCTTCGACATACAAGTAGATTCTTTAACTGAATGAAAGTACTCGGAGCTGATACCACTGCTATATGGGTATCATCTGTGGCCCCATCCAGGAGTTGCCGGGCATATATCGTAGCAGTCTCATCATTGTACTATGCGGCCACGATCAGGATTGAACTTTTCACCCATATTTCTTAGTTCCAAGAAGGCCTACCCAGAATTGACTGTGATTCCAATCTTCTTGGAAAGTATCCATAGTCAGCTTTTCTTTTGCGTCAAGATCAGCTTCAGCTTGAGCCTTCAAATCCTCGAACTTTTTGAGTTGGTCATCGCGCTCTTTATAAAATTCTTTCAGCGCATCAAGTGCACCCAAAGAGAGTTGCCTTGTTCATCAATTAGTACATATTACCATCGTATATAAACTAACTCACGGGACCTCATCATCGTCCGAATCTGTCGACGCCATCTTCACAATCGCTCTGAGCAGTTAGAGGATAAATTTCGAAGATCCGAAAAATTGTAGCCCTACGACGCGGGGCGCGGCGCTAACGTTAGCCGACTCTCTTAAGGCCGTACCTCGGGATTGCTCCAGTGAGTGAACATGTACATTCGATGGCGATTGCGTGCTTCCCTTACTTCCTTCACGTTTCACAAACGTTATTCGAACATGGCAGAGCCTTTGGTACCTCTACCGACGATTGAGAAGCTCAGCAGCCGGGTGATTCGCGTTTTGGGAGGGAATCCGGGAAAGGTGCGCTTCATGTTTGGGTGTTTGCGACAATGTAATGCGACTAACAAGCTTCCAGTTTGCTCTGCAAGGTTTGCAATAGTCCACTTCATGCGCATCTCTAGCTAAACTTCGAAGGAACGAATACATACATCATCGGACAAGGATCAAGTCGTCTTCTCATAGATACCGGAGAGGGTAGACCGGAATGGATTAAGTCGCTGAGGTCGGTGCTAGACAATGAGAAGATCACAATCGACAAAGCGATCTTGACGCACTGGCATCATGACCATATCGAAGGAGTACCCGATCTCTTGAAAGCTTTCTCGAAAACGACCGTATATAAGAGGGATCCCGAGAATGGATGGCTAGATATCAGCGACGGGCAGAAGTTTGAGACGGAAGGAGCAACTTTGCGAGCTTTTCATTGTCCTGGTCATACAACCGACCATACAGCCTTTATTCTTGAGGAAGAAGACGCCATGTTCACTGGCGATAACGTACTGGGCCAGGGCACTGCCGTGTTTGAGGATCTCACGACTTACATGAAGAGTCTTGACAGCATGTCAAAACAGTTCAAAGGTCGCGCATATCCTGGTCATGGTCCAGTCATCGAGGACGGGCCAGCGAAGATCCTAGAGTATATCAAGCATCGAAAGCAACGTGAGCAGCAAGTCTTGGATGTACTAGCTCAGGAGAAAGACGGTGGCTGGACTTCAATGGATATTGTGAAGGTCATTTATAAGGACTATCCAGAGGGTTTGTGGGCACCTGCAGAGCGAGGAGTCTTGCAAATCCTTGAGAAATTGTCGAAGGAAGGGAAAGTTAATTATGATGAGGGCAAAAAGACGTGGTCTCTGAGTAAAAAGTCAACGCTCTAGATGGCCAATCAAATTATGCACCAGCAAATCCCCCTAACGCCCGATAACGCTTGATGAACCTTGGTGCCCCGCTCGTTCCTCCACACTGAACAGTCACAGTCACTCGCTTCACATCAAAAGGACAGTCTTAGACAGTGGGTATATAGATGCCTTGATTCTCCAGATTTCTTCAACCAGCTTCAACCACTGCCAGATATTCATCTGATCAGACGCAGTGCCAGAGTGGTTAATGGGTTAGACTTGAATTATTCATTCAGTCATCTAATGGCTTCGGCCTCGCAAGTTCGAGTAAGTTTACCATTGAGCCTCTACCTATTGGCGGTAATTAATATTCTAATTAGATCTTGTCTGCGTCGCTCACACAAGCGCTTTCTTTTTGCAAATGAAACAATATTTGGGATCCACTTTTCTGGGCCCATCTCGGTGCGGTTCCGGGCACATGAATGCATCTATCCCTATATTTCTTAGCACCAAAGTGGTTCGTGAAAACATCTCTTTTTGCTTTTCTATCCTTTTGTTCCTTTTGTAATGCCAATGTTGCTACTATTTACTTATCAGCTCTGAGGGAATATTCGAACGTTTCACGATCGCACGAGATTCAGGTTGAAGGACAAAAGGATTTAGTGACCTTGGTAAGTACTGCTGTATCTGGCAGAAGGAACTGTTCAACTGTTGACAAAATTTCCCCGGAGCTGGCAACAGAGAGGTACCACATTCCCAATCCATATTAGCCCAAAGAGTGGGGTTCACACCACTCCACTTTGCGAGCTCCAAGGGAATATTTAGTATCGAAAATACGGTGCATTGTGCTAGATACAGGAGGGCTTAACAAAGTACATACGGTCTTCTTACCCTTTGGCTTGAGTTGCGCGGAATCGCCGGTATGGTCCCTTGGAGCTGGTAACAAACACTACACAGCTAGCTTCAGCCCTGCTGGAGTTAGATCGAATCTTGTCAACCTGCTTGAATAACGCCATCCTTGCTCCTCCAATCAATGGCTATGCGCTGGTTGTCGCTATTTTCATACGCTGACCGGCAGTGGTCGCACTCGAATCCTTCTGCAGCACGACGGGGATCTAATAACTTTTAAATGCACTGTAGATAGCAGTTCTTTTCATTTGTGACGTGTATAGAGGGTCTCCTCATCCCCACACGAAGGATGAACAGACAACTTTGGAGAGCTCTCGCGAATACGAGCGGGGATCTTCTTAAAACGGCCCCCCACATTCGGAAAGGATCCTGCCGGGTTAAAATTGAGCAGATTGCATTCTGCACCATACCGGTGGCACCACTGCAAGGGCGATATTGAAAGCAGGGTCTGGGTGGTAAATATTCAGGGCTGTTCGGGGAGTACAGCTTTTAATTGGTCTACAGGGATTAACCCATGTCCTCTGATTCCCTTGCTCTAGCGTTCACTCCAAGCTTTACAAGGTGAGCCTCCGAGACCAGCTTTTACTTGAAGCGGTTTAGAGCCATGCTGTTATCCATACAATCTTGGGGCTTTACCGTTCGACTCTGGCGCTTCCACGAACCACACTCGGGGATTCAATATGGAAATGGCGATCAGCACGTTCCTACCTGCGCAGGCCCACACCATGCCCACAGGCCATTCTTGTTTATATTAAAGAGCACGGAGTCTGCCTCGCGATGATTGACCACTATACATATGCTGCTTTGATATCCAGACCTAGGTGTATGTCCCTCTCGTTCAACCTTCTTGCGAACGTTGGCAACTGTAGGCATAATGAAGGTCGTTCTTTTGCTCAGTTGGGTATCATTCGCTTTTGCCCAGTCTGGTAAGTCGGTAACTCGTGGATGCAATCATAAGCTTAATTTTCCGTCAAAGGGTTCTCAAGTTATAGCTCAAGCTCAAGTTCGAGCATACGGAGCTCAAGCCTTGCCACAAATTCATCTTCAACATCGAGTTCCTCTTCGACCCAGTCATCTTCCACGAGCTCATCTCCTGTACGGCTGTCGTCATCAAGCTCGTCTTTGGGTGTGTCGTCGTCCTCAAGCTCCTCATCATCGCCGTCGCCTCTATCGAGCAGCTCTTCAGTCCAGTTGTTAGCTTTGAGCTCATCCACATCTCGGTCGTCTACATCACAGAATGGAACTTTAACATCAACGGGTCTGAGAGCTACTATCACGACATCGGGCGTTTTATTCTCATCGAGCTCGGGATTTGTATCTGCAAGTGCTTCCTTGAGCGCGCCCGCACTACCCACATTCGTTGGGAACTCAACAGCAGCTCCAGCGCCTACTGGACCCGTGACGTATACCAATCCGTGGGCAGGAAATTTCTCGGCGCCCGTTCCTGCAACTGGTACAGGCAGCGATTATGCCCTTCAATGCCAGAACGCCTACTTCAGCCTCACTTCAATTAACTCGGGCTTCATCTCGTTAACTGCTTCTCTGTACAGTTACACATCAGTGATTAGAAGTACGACCGTTTACGAAGTCCAGTATGTACCTACTTTTCGAGAGTCTCTTCTTGATTTTGCTAAGGGACATCTGCAGCACTTACTTTACCACATCCTTCTATACACTCTGCGATGGCCACCCGCGAGTGATTACCTCCGTACCTACAGCTACTTCTACAACAGTACTACTTCCGTCGACCACAGTAATCCTTGCTCAAGGCATTTCGTGGGCGTCATTGAATGACCCAAAATGTACCGTCAGTTGGGATGATTGCAGCGGTCTTTGGTCGCGATATGCCTCGGCTTCAAGCGTATACCAGTCGGTCTCTTTCGAGAGTGCTAACACTGTTGTGTCACTGGGGTCAGGCGCAAGTTCCTGGGAAGTCAATGGAAAAACAACTATCTTTCCAACACCATTACCTTTCGAGATCTCGCTCGCAGATGAGAATATTCACCGGTCTCCGCCTGGAAGCAACTACATTATTGTGACCACACCTAAACCCGGAGGGCTTTTCATCGACGATGGATACCATATGACTGCTGGTGGACCACCGGTCACAATCGTACACACCCTGAACTTCACCAATACGCCGTATACACCTCACTGCCGCACCGAGAAACCAACATGTACGGCAAACCAACGATGTCAGATTGGAGGTGACAATGTCGAGGTCTTCTACTTCCCACCCAAGACGAACGTAACTCGTGATATGTGCGCCACAGCCCCTCTAGGTAACGGTGTCACCAGTCGACCCCCAACAAACTTCACTTGGACACCAGTCACTACAGGACCATACACAGTCTTACCTGGAGGAACAACCTGGTTCTCCGGTAATGTTTACGTTTCTCTCAATCGCATTAGCGCAGAATGTACTTGGTCTGGCGTACCAGTCGATGTAGGAGATGAGCATGCGGGCGAAATCTTGACAATGGCGCCTTCTGAACTGTTCTCTCAGCGAGCATTCCCAATCACCACAGGATCGCATTCCGGCATGTTCGACTTTGAACCTTATGCCTACTCTTTCAATTTCGCCGATCTCCAGGATCCATACCCTTGGTCTGCATGGAACGGAGCACCAGAATGCGTGATAGACCATTGCTCAGTTATTAACGGATCGTACAACCCCTGGATTGCAGTTCCGGAGGCTATTCGTCGTCTAGATCCTAAATGGGCAACGTGTGACCTGGCACTGTATGGGCTCTATGATCCACCAGTAGCTCTGACCTCGGTGGGAAATATCTTCGCTACTTTGACAGCCACTACCCAGAAGCAAGAATCTACACCAGCTCAGCCAGCTCAGAGCCAGGTCCAACCTACGAAGACGCCTGGTCCACCGGAGCCAGACAACCCTCCTAGTGATCCTTCTCAACCACCCACACCCGGACAAAGCGACGTCCCTGGCGTCCCTATCGATCCTATTCCTACTCCTGTCGATCCACCTAATACACCCGGTCCCATCAATCCTCCAGATACTGACCCTGCGCCTGTCGATCCTCCGACAAATCCTCAAGATCCGAATGATCCTCCTTCGAACAATCCTCCTACGAATAACCCACCTTCAAATAACCCACCTCCAAACAACTCACCTCCAAACAACTCACCTCC
Source organism: Herpotrichia juniperi (assembly GCA_014905255.1). Classification (NCBI taxonomy): domain Eukaryota; kingdom Fungi; phylum Ascomycota; class Dothideomycetes; order Pleosporales; family Melanommataceae; genus Herpotrichia; species Herpotrichia juniperi. Next base: position 293,735 of record BLYF01000082.1, read on the forward strand.
AAACAACTCACCTCCAAACAACTCACCTCCAAACAACCCTACGAGCCCAAATGGTCCCAGTACCCCTGGAATAACACCGGCCCCGGCCCCAGTTCCACCAGCGCCAACAACTATTGCCACTATCGGCGACACAGCCATTGTCCTCAATCCTGCGGATCCAACGCACATCATAGTCGGCACCACAACGCTCGCCCCTGGCTCCCCTGGTTTAACCGTTGGTGCAGGAACATCAATCTCGATGCAGGATCCAGGCCATATTATCGTCTCGGCGCCCGGCGCTCCTGCCCCGTCAACAATCAACGTCCCGCAGCCTGTCACTGCTATGCCCACTCATGGTGTAGTCATCACTCTGCCCAACGGCGAACAGATCACAGCTACAGCTATACCTGGTGTGAGTGGAAGCGGAAGTAGTATTATCGTCAGCGGCACCCTCCTCACTGTAGGCGGCCCACCTATCACGTTGCCAAATGGTGTCGTGTTATCTGAAGCGCCATCTGGAACAGGCATCGTAGTAATCGCCCCTTCGTCAGAAGGCGGCGCGACGAAAACCATCCCCTTCTCCAGTGTTGTTGGTCTGGCGCCTCCGGTACCTACTCAGGGAGTAGTCCTCACACTCCCCGACGGCTCAACCGTGACAGCTACAGCGATCCTCGGACCCAGCGGTACAAGCATCGTGGTTAGTGGGACAACGTTCAGCGAAGGTGGCCCTGCCATCACTTTGCCAAACGGCGTCATTCTCTCCGAAGCACCCAGCGGCACGGGGTTGATAGTTGTAAACCCCTCTTCAGGCTCAACATCCACAATCTCATTTTCCTCCGTCCCTGGGATCGCGAATCCAGGCCCGAAACCGACGCCTAAGCCTACAGGTGGTGCGGTGATCACAGTAGGAGGAAAAACGTATACCGTTATCAGTGCGAGTGGGAGTATTGTAATTCCAGGCTTAGGTATTACGTTGACAGAGGGAGGCACGGCCACGACGATTAATGGGACGGTGGTTAGTGATGCTGGGACGGGGGTTGTGGTAGGGAGTACGACGCAGCCGTTTTCGACGGTGACGGTGACTGACGGCTCAAAAACGGCGCAGACGGGAGAGTTCACAGGGAGCGCAGTGAGGGTGCGAGGTGTTTGGGGAGAGGGGTCGTGGGTGTGGATGGGGGGATGGATGATGGGGATGCTGATACTTGGAGGAGCTGTGGTGTTGTAAGTAATGTGTAAATGAGATTTCTAACGATATAATGACAATGTTCCAAATTCAATTTTAAGAATCACCATGAGCATGGACCACCATCTCCTTCGGCTGTGAGTCGCTTCTTGCAACTCGCCCTAGATCTAATGGACGACGATGTCAGTGTTTCTAAAGAATCAATAAAGCTTATTGGTAGCGATCTCGGTCTATCCCTCATTAAGGATGTGTCAGACCGACAGATTATAGAAGCATATGAGGATAGGTCCCGTGCAAGCTTCTGGGTTACTGAGGCTAAACCATTCTTCCAGCTCATTACTCGTCCACACGTTGTTGATTCCGCTGTCCTGGAGCAAGACGTTGCAGAAATATTTAATTTCCTCCTCGATGTAGGAGGCAGCTGCATGAGGAGGCTCTTTAGCTACATTGCGCAGCGGATCCAATCCTGACCGACCTCTTCTGAACGAATGGCAACAATAGAACTGTTTCCTGCAGTACTGTCCAGGATGATGGATTACAACACTACCAGAATTGTCAGTGACAAATTTTCCAAATTGGTTACCCGTGTCTCCGAGTTTTTGATCCAAGTCTCGAACCAAGAGGACGAATTTTCTCGTTCCCAGGCTTTGAAGTACCTCGGCTACATCCGATGACGGCTTGATATTGGAAACAAGATACCTATATCAGAGGATCCGACTCAATCCGTGACTCGGGAATCGCTTGTACCAAATTAACAGCTTGATATCGGGCACGAGATACCTATATCGGAGGACTTGACTCAATACATAACTCGGGAGTCACTTGTGCTAAGACGACGGTCTAAAAGGGCTGCGATCATCCTTGTCTTCGCCGATGCGAAAAGCCTTGCCCAGAAAAATGGTATGTTCTGTTCAGAGCCATTAATCTCACCCTTATTTGCGGTCACCAGCTCTCTTCAGCCATGTGCTGGGACGTACAAGACCCTGCCTGGATCCGCTGCCCGGAACTTATCATGCGCGCCGTTCCAGACTGCAATCATAAAGTTGAGGTTCCATGTCACGAGGACGCCAGCTTCCTCAAATACCGCTGCACTGCCATTTGTGACCAGAACCACGCTCGCGGCCGCCTTTGCGAAAGCCAATGTTTTCGATGTAATATCCCAAAAGGCGGTAAAGCTACGGAGCAGAATCATGGAGTCACGAAGCAGAATAGCGGAGTCATGAAGCAAAATAGCGGAGGCATGAAGCAGAATCACGGCATCTCTCAACCAATATGCGGCCGGAGTTACTCGACTTGCCATCATAGCTGTTCTAAGACATGTCATGACGGGGAGCAATGCCCGCCATGCAATAACCATGTGAGGTTCGTTGTAACCATTCACAATGTAGCAAACCTTGCAATGAGCCCTGTGCTCCTTGTCAAGAGAAGATATGTCGGCCAAGTTCCCCCCACACTTAGTGCTCCATGCCATGCCATGCGCCGTGCGATCGGGTACCATGCCACAGGCGTTGCAAAAATGCGCTGAATTGCGGCCATTGATGTGAGTTCAGTAGCCCATCACCTATGTACAAAATTCCGGCTTGCTTGTGCTGACAGATCAAGGTCCTTCACTCTGCGGAGAGATTTTCCCAGCGCTAACTTACTGCCAGCAATGCAGATCCGAGGGTGTCAAAATTGCATATGTCGACTTACGAGAAATGCAAGAAGATCGCGATATTAACCTGAATGAAGAGCCCTGCATTTTCCCCGACTGTGGCCACTTCCTAACTGTGTTATCCATGGACTACGTAATGAACATGGCAGCATGTTATAAGTTGGATGAAAACGGGCTTCCAATGGAGGTTTTCGATGTTTCTGAGTCGTTCTCGATGGGTGACTCAAGCATCAGAGGTTGCGCCGTCTGTCGCGGTTCGTTTCGAAGCATTTCTAGATACGGCAGCATTGTGCGTCGAATCATGCTGGACGAGGCAACTCAGAAGTTTGTAAAATGATCACGGGTAAACTATATCGCGCTTGTAGATCGTCTCCATACGGAAAAGAAGAAGCTAGAGAAAATCCCCGCCGCCAAATTCATTCTACCTGCCCATCCTAAAGGCATTCGTACCCACCACAGCTACCAAATTAACCAACTCGAAAACTTGCGAAAAGTAGCAAATAGGAACGGCTATAGGCTGCTAGTAGAAATCTGGCCTATGATTAACTCATATGCAAAGCAAGTGCGGAAAGAGGAACACCCCTTACAACGAGTCGCGGATCTAGTGAAGTGCTCCAACCTCCAGCCCAGCCCAGATCAGACGCTCCGCTACGACGAAGCTTTTATCCAGTATAAAGAACGTGTTCGTATGATAAAATTGCGGCTGCAATGCAGCATACTCATTTTTTCCGACTTCGTCGAGTTAGGCAACGGGGCAGCCTAGATCCAGACGAAATCCGAGGTGGACCTGTCAGCTCACCTGAGCGACTCTACATATTTGATCGAATTTGTCCATAAACGCATGCACCCAAGAGAAGAGGTACAAGTTCACATCTTTGCTGCGCAGTTATATGGATTCTCTCGCTCTCTTGCTTCGTGCGCGCCGTTACAAACCTCCCACAGGGATAGAGCTACCATCAACTCAACCGTTTCGAGGGAAGTTGGTCAGTTCCATCTTGCCCAGGCTCGAGAAATACTAGTGAAGTACCCATTCACAGCTTCGTTGGGGGCCGAAATCGACGCAGTGGAGAGCATGCTCGATGGCTCTGTCTATCCCCAAGCCACGGCCAAAAAGTTGAGGGTGATCTACAAGGCTATAGCTAGGGAGTTTAGCGAAATGGGTCATTAGTACGTCTGTCAAAGCGGCCATCCATTCACTATCGGCGACCGCAGAATTCCTATGGAGCAAGCCAGTTGTCAGGAGTGCACCGCTCCAATTCATGGGCAGAACCATCAGGCAGTAGAATGCGTGAGGTATGCATTTGATACAGAGGGGATTGCTGGAGAAATTAACAGGTTGAGGTTATAAATCGCGACTGTTAGCGAACACCCTTTTTAGGCTGAACGAATAGCACTTCGTTTGAAGTTTACATGACTTCCACACAGGTCGTCCTCTAGGCTCCAAGAGCACAATACGATCGAACTTTCCCAGAAGACTCCTTAGTATCACACACCAGCGAGTGAACACAACCACGAACCAGATGGTGAATGCCATTTGTAACGGCGCTGGACGAGATTCTCAAGTAAGTCTTTTGCGCGGATTGAAACAGAGAGAGTTCCAATGGAGAGAACACTGATCGATTTACATAATCCTTCTGATACTAATATCCCCATTTCGGTTAGTAGGAAGAAACGATCGTTACGCTTGCTATGTTTTCATTTCCGCTCTGTTCGATGGCTCGTTCTACATGGGCTCTTAAATAGCGTGGGTCCATCGCACATAGGCTCTATATGGTGAATGGGTCTCCGACGCTTACGAGAACTTTGCGTTGCGTCTGCACAGATAGCACTATGGGACTTCGTGTATTACGTGCACCTGCTACTATCGAACCCATGGCTGCCATAGCAGCGTAGGTAACCAACCCATATGTCCAGTTCTACAGTATTTTATTCTTTATCTCTTTGCCGTCTCCATGATTGCCTTGCTTACTTCCGTTGCCTTCTTGGCAGCTGCTTTTGCTTCCTTTCCCCTATTGATATTCTGCTGTACGCTTGCGGACTGGTGGATGGTCTCTGTTATACTCTTGAACTTACCCTTAATATTATTGAGGGCCTGCGCAGTATTCTCTACCGCAACCTTAGATTTGGTCAGTGTGATTTTAAGGGCGTTGCATATCAGTGCTAAAGTCTGGGTGCGCTGGGGCGTAGCATCCTCGCGGAGTGCGACTGACTTTGTTAACTCCCAGGGCCACGGTATTGCTACTATGGCAACTATTACTGTTGCTAATAGCTAAGTAGAAGCTAAAGTTTAGTATAGTGGGGCGTAAAGAAGCTGGAAAGTAAATGTTCCAAGGTTTCGCATCCTCGTCACGTAGCTAGAGATAATCTCTAATCTCAGTCAGTGCAGCACTCACGAAGCGTTAGCTAAGGGTTGTAATGAAGTGTTGAATAATTCTTAACATTGTTTGTTGACAGCTTTTGTGCAGAGATATCTGCGCATAGAATCAAGGCGGGGTAAGCACATGTGCGCGTTCATCTGGAATGCTTCTCGCGCACACGTTCACACGCTCACAAATCTCAACGAACTACTAATTGAAGCCATGGCATCCTCTAGCGAATCCAGACAACAGTCCAAACTTGTAGAATTGTTCAGCACGCGGTTCGATCCCATATTGACCCTAATCTCCTTATATGTGGGTATCGCCGGGCTCCGGTCGCTGTACCAAGTAAGCAAAACCTTCCACAGACTAAAGGACCATGTGGAGAAGAGCTACTTTAATATCAATAAACGGCTGCGCGACTTCGTCGACCATCCTGATCTGCTCCGAGCTCAGCTGGGAAGGTACGACGCTTTCATCTCGGGAGGATTCGCCCTCGATTTCTTTGACTTTGGTGGCTATTGGAAAGTACCGAATCTCGATATATTGATCAAAGCCGGGACTCATATTGTGGAGTTCATCAAATACATGACCATTTTTGAAGGGTATGAAGCAGGTAAAGAGGATAATTCGGAAGATGTGACGGTAAGTAGCGAATGAGGGATCTAACGACCGGCCTATTGCTAATTCGTCCATGTAGGTTCCAGGGCGTCTTATTCTGGTCAACAGCAAACGTCCGGGCATGAAGATTCGAGTTTTCCGTACAAACGGCCCTCCTATTCATACACTTCTCAGTTCCTCATACACCACTGCGAGTGTCAATCTCATCACTTGGAACAAAGCGTATTCGGTCTTCCCCAGACAAACTCTCGTTCAACACAAATTCTACCCACTGAGACCTCTGGACGATAGCTTTGGCAGTGTCCTCAATAGATACAGCAAGCAAGGTTGGACGACTCGGGACATAATATGGCCAGTGTTAGCGAAAGATCAGATGCGGAAGATCGGACGTAACCGCCGAGTTGGCGATTCATCGTCCTTGGTCATTCTTCTAGATACCGGCACCATTAAATATCGATCGACGCTGGATTCTGTGATTGAATATGCACAATTCACAGTTCTTGCAGGGCAATCGAATTCAGTGCGACCTCGCACTCAACTTATACCAAATTTTGTTCCCCAGATTCAAGTTCAGCTATTAGAGTCGCCTGCGTTGCGGTACGGACACACTGCTTCAGGAACATGGCGTACCTACGCCATAGAGCGACTACAGCGTTGGGCCTGGGTCGAAATATATAAAATGGACGAATCGAAACGTCCCCTGCAGTTTGCGAACGGTATTCCAGACCACGACCATGTTTCACTCCCGGAAGAATTTACTATGCCGGAGACTTGGGACTATGCTGATGATCAAATGCCGCTGTGGTATCAAGAATGGGAAGAAATTTCGGCAAAGGAGGTATCCGGATTCAGTTTAAGATAGAGGTGTATAGGTGTAGGGGCGGTTTGTGAAGACGAGAAGAGAGAGAATGGAAAAGGAACGTTAGATATAAGCAAATTGTGCATGAATCGGACGGTCAAAGAAGCGCAACTGCGCTAGCTGACAAACTTATGCTGGGATGAGCTTCTACTATCAGTACCATGTAATCAGACCAGAGTGCGTAACAAGCAAGATTGTACAGTGATCACAATAATTAGACACTTGATGTCGCCACCAGTATCAGGGAGTGTAGCCGACCCGTTCTAATCACGCCTTTTGCGAAGATATAATATTTTGGATGGTGCACATGAATGACAGACTAGGATTGATAACCTAGTTTAGGAAGTTCTGAAAATAGAGAGACATGATTGCTAGAAGAAACACTGATGGCCTTTCTGAGAACTAAATATTTGCTGTCGAATTATTATACAGTAGAATCGGACTGTATTAGTATTCGGTATGTGCACAAAGCAATCACTGCACTGGGAAATACACTGCGGTTCTTAGTCCCGGTGGCGGTGGATGGTGAGCAGCCGCGGCTTCTGCCTTCTTCATCGTATCCAGTTTAATTATGAGGTTCGGATCGTCACCATCTGTCTCGTACGTCTAGTGGGAGCGCTTCTTCATATCAGAGATGCGATCCTGTGCATTCAGCCTGGTTATCCTATACAATTCGACCTTTTTCTCTGTATCGTCAATAGTATGGTGTGATTAGCTTGTTTAAGCGCTGCAGGTCGCTGCATGTCTTGGTTGAACTCATCGCAGCTTCTACTTGGACTTCCCGAACTTTGAGGAAGTATGGGAGCCTGTTTTGGATGAGTGGAGGACGGGGTAATCAGCGAGCGGGTTGGCGTACAAGCTGAACTGGACTATGCTTTCTAGAAGACAGATCGCAGGGAATGCAGCCAGATATAGACGTTGTTTGACCTTGCCTTGTTGATTTTAGCGTTTTAAGTTGTCTTCCATCGCAGTGGTCTCCTCTACACAGCCCAATAGTATAGAGATAAAGAATCCAATATTGTCTAGGACCATTTCACATCTGCAGACTCCTTTCTGCTTACCAAAGATGAGAGAAACATAGACGTCCCGATCCCCTTCACTCCGCGTTAAGACCCAAAAAAATTGGGCGACATATTAGAGCAATGATCTCAGCCTCTGTTACAAGTCAGCAAAGCAATATCATTTGTCAATACAGGAGAAGAGCGAACCTGCAATGCTCCAAGACTGTCATCAGCATGACCACCATCATGGCCGGAGAGTAGCACGCCAGCGAGATTCTTCTTCGATTCTTGGACTTCCATGACCCTTTCTTCGAAGGAGTCCCGTATGTAAAAGCGGATAGTCGTGACCTCGCGTGTCTGACCAATCCTGTGGATACGAGCAAGCGCCTGTTCTTCGATTGTGGGGTTCCTGGGCGCGCATTAGGGTTCTGAAGATCCAAGTGCTCTCGTAAAACATGAACCTTACCAGTGGGGCTCCATGAGGTAGGCGCGGCAAGCTGTGGTGAGATTTAGGCTACCAGGCTAGTTAGACATGGTAAGGTAGAATTGGAGGGATGAAACTTACCCGACAGCACCACATTGTAGGGTGAGCAACATGACGCGCGTATCTGGATCCGATTTGAACTGATCCAAGACGGGTTGTCTTTGGGCCTGCGGCACTTTGCCATCAAAGCGAACGCTTCGAATCCCAGCCTGCATGAGGCCACGCTCAATTATATCAAGTGTCAATCTCCACGTAGAGAACACAATGCTATGATAGGTTAACCTACGCCAAAGTTTACTAAAGACTGACTTGAGCGCACCTTTTAACGTCGGAAGGTAGAGTCTTAAGGTCGAGTAGTAAGACTGCTACCTTGGATGGTAAGATTTCCGGATATTCATCGCCATTTCCCTTGCTAGATATGTGACTGAGAGTTTCCTCAAGAGCATCGTGACTGATGGAAACTGGCGCGATAGGGCACCGTGGTGTATGACCACAAACCATTCTATGCCCTGCCGCGCGAAGTGTAGAGGCACACTCGGCACAAGCGTACTTGAGACAACGAGAAAATAGAGGCATATCCTGACTTGTCGTATCATCAGCGTCAATCTCAACAGTATTGAGGAGCGACGAGCACTGGGAGCAAGTGATGGTCTCCATCTCGCGAAAGCGGATACTGAACGTCTCCTGCGCAACGCTTGCCCATTCTGATGTATCTTGTGGAGATTTTCTGTCGTGTCTAGTTTTATACTGAAGGCCGAGATTGCACATTAAGCGCATTGACTCAATCTGTTGGAGAAAATTGATGAAGGCTCCAGATGTGGAAAGCTCGGATTCTTGAAGCAAAGCTTCGTCAATTTTGAGAATAGTTTGCTGGCGGATGTTATTGTATAGTTCCCTTTCGGCTTTGCTAAAAACTACAGGACATCTCTTATCGTGCCGGAGTGGAAGATTGATCGTGCTTTTGGCCCGCCGTAGGACAAGACAGCTCGAGAGACGCTTTAGCCTTTTAACGGCCTCCGCATCCTCCCCACACTTCCATAATTTGGATATATCGTTATCAAATCGTTTCGGATCGTCGTATGGATATGCTCGGATGAACTTTAGGAGAGCCATAAGGTCGCTCAGCTGATTCTGAACCGGTGTGCCAGTAACAGCCCAGCGAGAGACCGAATTGAGCCCGCAGATAGCAGAAGCCATAATAGTCCTCATGTTTCTGATTAAGTGGGCTGACTCGAAATCAATATCTGGATGATGTGATGGCCCGGAGCTCTGACCGCACTTACCTTCATCCAGAATGATTCTTCTCCACCGCACAGAAAACATAATATTCTCGTGCGTTTTCTTATAAGCCTTCCAATCAGCGGATAGTGTGTGGTAAGTAGTCAAAACAACATTTACGGCATTTATCTCGGCAATGTCTTTCAGCTTTTCTTTACCATGGTGCCGGCGGAACACCAGGACTCCTGGCTCAACATGTCTGTTATCGCGTTAGCTTTGAAGTGAGAAAGATTCAGGGGCTTACAGAAGAAGTTGGTCCTCCCACGCTGCAAGTACTTAGAGCACTACGTTAACATATGAAACCTTAAAAACAGTGTCCCGTACATACATGTCTGTGGTACCACAATAAGTGTAGCTGCTACCTGGAAGTCTTGGCCGTCATCTAAAATCCACTGCTGTTGTGGACTATGGCCATCCAAATCTGTTACAGCTAGCGCTATCATTGTAAGAGTCTTTCCCAGGCCCATCGGATCGGCAATAATTCCTCCGCAAAATTGCGGTGGCGGTTCCGCTTGATGGGCGCCAGTAATACGATTGATGAAACTTTGAAGATGTGTTAGCGGCTATCTGATCTGCTGTTCGGGTCCATTTCTTTACACAACGACAATCGTGTAGGAGCTGACAAAGCTTTATGTCAAGCTCGAAGCGAAGAGCACTTACGAACGTATGTGACTTGAGTCGCAGGCTTGCCAGACATCGGATCCGTTCTCATCAAGAGACCATCCCATTTCACGGCGAAGCATGAAAGTGAGAGCTTGTTTCTGATGCCTATAACACCGCATGAGCGACAGCTCTGAAGAGATTTGAAAATGATTACCTGTGCAAAGAAGCTCGTATGTGCTTAGGTTGCGCAGCCTCCTCCAAGTTCTCTTGATTATCAATTGCTTCAAGCGGATCCACTGACTCGGGCAATTCCAGAAGATGCACATTTCCGTGAGCTTTCGAAACCACTTCCGACACTAGTGGGCAAGCTTCGAGTGCATGAGAAGACAACCTCTGAGGGTTACAATACCTTACATCTAGGTGACATCTTTGGGGGTCTTGAAGGTACACATCATATTCCTGGAACTGCAAGAATCGGGTCAGCATGTAGTTGACGACGCCAGGATGACAGCCGGCTATGAGGTTGCTTCTTGAAAGACGTGAGCTGCGAAGAGCGTCGCGTACTAGCATTATGGGTACAAGTAATGCCTAAATGGGATCACAATATGCCTGCTTACCCAAGAACCTATTGCTTCACAAAGTCTAAACGGACCATATACGGTGATGTCTAATGCGCACGGAACTTGAGAATAAGTCGGCGTCGAGCGACGACGGGTAAGTTCAGTATCCAATGAGCACTGCACGTACAACTGGATGCTTCCGGTGTCTAGTAGGCCTTGTATCATCTGACCATGCTGCGGTACGATCCGCCCAGAAGGTCCGGCCTGATCAATGGATCGGAAACGATCTGCAGAATCCAGGACGACGGCGAAAGTGTCTATTGATAACCGGTGATTTACACATTTGCCAAGGATGGCTGGTATCTACCAGTAATTAGCAACCCGTAGAAACAAAGGGGGAATGAAACTTCAAGACGTGGTATTACCATCTACTTACCGTACCATAGCATACAAGGTTAACATCATTGCATCCAATCTCTTCGTCCTCGGCGACGCTTGGAGAGCCTGTCTGCTCATTATGTGAGCCTGAGCCAGTCGGAGTAGAAACGGATTCCTCGATCAAACAAGTTTCACTGGAGCTTGAAGAACTGCTGTCAATGATTCTCCGGTTCAACCGCCGTCGTTTTCGTGCATGACTTCGCGAAGCAGTCATGTTAGTCTGTATTCGTTCTAGGGCCGATACAAATATCTGGCGGATCCTTCGGGTATGTTTCTCTTGTGGAAACAGCCTGTTGCTAGAAAGTAAGATGTGAGGAGTGGTATTGAACGTGTTAAATGATGGAGATGGAGATTGGGCTGAGGCTAGCCAGCAAGGCTGGCGAAGAAGGGAGTGCACAGCCTACAAGGTGTACGCATGATGCACAAGGCAGACCGGCTATGAATATTTACGATACTAGTCTTTTTACCACTGCTGGTTAGTGGGAGGTTCGTTGATAACCTTCTCACCATCTACCTTTTTCGCAGCTGTTGCGTTGAGTGTCGGTCCCGTATCGCCACATTACTCTTTTGGACGGCCTACTAGAGAGACCACCGTTTATACAAAGCCAACGCATCGTAGCACTGCAAGCGCAGACAAAACTTCGTAGTATCCCCCAAAGCACAATGCCCGATCTCGCGCCCGCCGTATCAGTGGTCGCCCGGCAGAGGATGACGACCGCATTCGAAGACCTTGAGCGAACGATCACACCAACGGATAAACAGTCTCTGCGCAAATGCACTACCCTTCAGCAAGTGCGCGCTGCAGCGCTCGAGATCGAGGACCAGTTGGCCGCGAGGCAGGCGCTGAGGAACATGCGTCGACTGACGCCGCTATTTCAAGGGTTAGAGCACTACGCCAAAAGCGTAGACGTACTATGCAATGGCACGCCGTTCCTGTCATGGATTTGGTCGCCGATTACATTGATCTTGCGAATTGCCAGCGAATACGTAGAGGCGTTCGAGAAGATCATGAAGGGATATAGTAGGGCAAGTTCCCCCAGCCAATGGCTCCACCAAGCTAACCGATAATAAGATCGCCGAGGCGCTAGGCCGCTTTGAAATCCTGAGCGACGCCTTTGTCACCAACCACGACTTTCAACAAACACTTGCTGTCTTTTACGCTGACATCCTTCAATTTCATAAACATGCATACAAGATTGTTCGTAGACAAGGTGTGCATCTGATAGCTTCCATATGCGTGCTACGCATTTTGCTAACCGCTCACAAGGATGGAAGCTGCTCTTTCTCACTTCATGGGGTCGCTTCGAAAGACGTTTCGAGAATATCCTGGAGGATCTGGACCGACACGGCGCTTTGATTGATAAAGAAGCTAATGCGCGTAACATTGCGGAGGCACGTGCGATGCGCAAGGACTTACACGCCTGGAGGGAAGAGAGTCTGGACCAAATCCTCCGTGAAGAACAAGCTCGAGCTGCCAAAGAGCACCGTGCTATCCTGTCTTGGCTAAGAATTGACGAGACAGAGCAGTCATCGATACTCGGCTCGATCCATGAAGAAGCTGTTAAATACCCGGGGACATGCGCCTGGTTGACACAACACCCCAAGATCAAGTCGTGGTTGCAGAAGAACCACGATACACCTCTGCTATGGCTACAAGGAAATCCTGGATCCGGAAAGAGCGTCATCTCAGCCCAACTCTCAACGTTTATTCAGTCTTCAAAAGAATCTGTTCTTCACCACTTCTGCACCTACGCGTACGTTGACTCTACGAAGTACGACTACATCCTGAAATCGCTGCTGTCACAGTTACTACACAAAAATGGCGAACTCATAACTCACGTATACCAAGACTGTGTAATGGACAGAAAGCTCCCGACAACGTCCAGCCTGGAGCAAATTCTGCAAAAGCTCATAGTCACTCTCTCGAATGAGCCTCGCGAAACTGAGTATATATGGATCATACTGGACGGCGTAGACGAATGTGAAAGCCACAAACAAGCACGATTAACCAGCTTACTAAATCAAATCGCGTCAAGGGCTCCGTCGGACGGAGGAACGTTGTGCAAGGTTCTTTTGACGAGTCGTTCGCCGCCAACAATGGCCAAAATTCTTCGGAAAAAGCTGGTTGTCTCTTTGAGTGATCAAGGACACCATCTTGAGAAGGCTATACAACTATATGCATCGCAGAGACTGCTATCTATGCGTGAGAGGTTTCGACAACTCGAACTTGACACCGAGGAGATCAAAGAAGTGGAGCAGCTTATAGCCAAAAAAGCGCACAATATGTTCTTATACGCGCGTTTAGTGCTTGACTATATTAGCACCAATATCTTCTACAGCGGTGACGAGCTTAAAGAGTCGATACATCAACTACCGCCAATACTAGCCGAGTTCTACCGCAAGATCATGATGCAAATACTTGTCCACCTAGATTCTCGTTCCGTGGAAAGAATCAAATGCGTCTTGGGCTGGATTGCATTCGCGAAACGACCGCTCAAAAAGCTGGAATTCCTATCCGCTCTATCGTTCAGCACTGGAGAACAGAATCTACGCAAACTCGCGCCACAGTACATTCTTGACATCTGCGGGCCGCTCATTGAGGAGCGGCGAGGTTCAACCCTGGCATTTATTCACAGCTCGGTGAAGGACTTTCTAATCACATCGTCGGATAGTCTAGCCATAATAAGTCAGGACGCCCTTATGGAACACGGTGTAGCTGCCGTTACCTGCCTTCTTGCAGGAGTACAGATTTTCAATGAGAAATATGACCCACAAAATAGGCTTCTTCGCGTCGTCAAAGGTATTCATGGCTTCCACATCTACGCAACCGAATATTGGACAGAGTATTTTCTCGAAAATTCTGCCATGACAGGAGGCGTTGACACATCATCGATTCTATTCACTAAGGTAACTGAGCTTGTGGAGGAGCTTGAGAACTTTCCGGTTTCAACTTTATCTAAGCAGATCATGTCCGCTCCAAATATTCTAGACAAGCGGATGCACTTCTTAGGAGATCATCCTCGTCTGCAAAAACACGTCAGTAACGCGCTCAGAGCTCGGTCCAGGAAGAGACTCGAGTCCGAGCTCATCAAAAAGCAATGTAAGCTACACCACACTCCTAGAATACACTCAACTCAACTGACATGAATCAGCCTCGACTGTCGCACTGGAAGCCAATTCTCAGTCTTACGTTCTGGACGGCATCTCGCAAGTCCTAGAAGCCTATCAAGAGACCATTAGAATGCTGCTCAACTGTGATTCTTGTCCGGGAGCATCAGCAGAGGAGCTCGAACAGTTCAAGACTCAGTTTCGCACATCCGCTTACACGTGTCGACTGCAGTCATGTCCTCGTGCGACCATTGGGTTTGACACCGAACAACTCCGTCATGAGCATGAGACGACGCATGCTGGGGGATTTCCATGCCCATATCCAGGGTGTCAGTACCCGCTGCTGAGGACTTCGCAGTCACTGAAAGCGCATATCAGCAACCATCACAAGCTTCCCCCGAGGCGGAAACTGATCATCGAAGACAAACAGCATCGGGCTCCTGCTCATTTGTTGGGGTCGGCGAAGACTGGCACTAAACGCAAGTCACATCGTGCCATCATTCGGCCTGAGGAATCTAAATCTAAGTCTGCCGTGCAAGTTCAGACCGAACCAGTTGCTGAGCGAGTTGACATGACGCCAGTTACTGAGGCAGAAACTGAACCCGTAACTGAGATATACAGCGAAGCCGAAACAGTGGTCTTTGATTCTCGCGACAGTCTGAACCCTATAGTTAAGAAAGCACAGGCAAAGAAACGCGCAGCTGCATCTCGCAGCAGTACGCGTTGCGTACCATGCGCTACGTGGGATTACCGCTGCAACAATATCCAACGGCGGCCATGTAATGCCTGTAAAGCAAGAGGATGGACCTGTATCCAACCCAACGACAACAACGATGACAACGATGACGACGACGACGACGACGACGACGACGACGACGACGACGACGACGACTACAACGACTCTCTCGAAAACTCTGCAGTGCCAGCGAAACATGGCAATGTTGAACCTACAGAAGTCCATAGTCCAGATATCGGAGAAGGTGAGTTCGGATGCATTTGTGGTGGCGAGGAAGAAGAAGCGACAGCGGTAGAATGCAATTACTGCAATGCTTCGGAAGACATCATTTGTAACCGTTCTCCTAACGATAGACTATTGGACGCTATGGATGGAGGCTTTTTGTGTCCGGGGTGGTTTTATTTAACAGAATATGGCCTGTAGGCATGCGCTGGCGACAGAACTAACACAAGATTGTACTCTCGGATGGACAATAACGATGGACTGGGGCGACGTAGGGCCCCTTTGAATAACATAAATAATGACACTCGCTTTCTCCTCTTGAATGAAGTGTAATACAGACGTTTCAGTATGTGCTGTAGCGATATTTGCAAATCAACAATCTTCAATCAGATAAACGGAACGCATATCAGACTGGGCTAAAATGTGTCCTCCTAATAGCAGTATATTCAAGATAGAGGAAGGAACCGGGCATTAGTTTTATTGGTGGAAGGTCACATATTACAACAAGACAGTTCGCAAAGGTTGTATTGTTCAGAATATCATATTATCCCATCATACGGGGCCGTAGCAATGCCATCTTGGGCTTGGTATCATACATAGAAAGAAATCGGACCATGTGGAGCTCTTGCCCCATCGATTCGTCAATGTATTCATAATCGTCCATCATCGTACAGTGTAGTCGTGAGACAGCATCTACACGTGGGTGTGCGAGTGTCCAAGACCAACAGCGTGCTTCGCCTTGTCGAGGACGCTCTCGGGTCCGCTGCCGTGAACCTCGCGGTCCTTGCTGCGGCCAAGTTTGTCGGTGAGCGACTGGCTGTGGGACTTGGAGGAGTCGGGTTGGGCGCCACTGTGGTGTTGTTAGCAACTGCTCTTTGAAGAGGAGGTTATGTGGAAAAACCTGTGGGCGAGGTTAGGTCAAAGGGGAACGTACCGAACGAATTTGTCACCACTGTCGGTGAATGTCTCCTTTATCTTTTGACTGGTGGATTTGGTCGAGTTGGGGGTCATGCTCTCGCCGAGCTTGGTATGGAGATCTTTGCGTCCGAGGTCTGACATGTTGAAGGTTGGTTGAGGTTTTGGAGTTTGGGTGGTTTGGTAGGGCAATGTAATAGATTGTAGAGTAGGAGTTGCAGGTTGTTGATGGAGAGAGAATCTTGGGCGACCGAAGCTGCTGTTTATGTAGACACTTTTCTCGTACTTGCCAGGTTTCTACGTCATGTTGCAACTTCCACGTTCATCAGCACTGAGGGAGGATGAATGCGGCATGACCGACTACGTCATTGTATCCTGGGAGCAGATACTCATGTCTTTCATGGTGTTTGGGTGTTATATGCTGCGATTGGACGGCTTTGTCTTGCGAGATATTGCCCCTCGGTTTGGAGGGTGTGCAACAAGGGCGGATGTGATGTCATGGCACTGTGCCACAGATGCACGTTCCCCAATGAGGCGGTGCAGTATCCGAAAGAGGAAATGAGAGTCCATAGATAAACCAGTTTCGCGATTGAGAGAACTTGTAGGAGGTTCAGCCATGTAGATGTACCTACAGACCTGGCAAACATACCGAGGCTACAAGCACAAGAGGCCATCTGACATCTCCCATCGAGATCTCAACGTGGTTTCGATCGTGGTATTTGTGAGCACGACAACTGCAAGGGATGAGCTTACATAACTGATAAAGAGTAAACCTTCTTAATGTTGCGCAGGAGCCAAACAGATGGACCAAATCCTTCAAAGTGGTGTTGCAGTTGCAACGGGGTCTTTACGTTCTTGGAGAAGCCTTTCTTAATGGCAACAAGTCCATCATACGGGTATGCCTCAGGATCTGCCTCGAAACTGCCTCCACACTATCTATGAGGCTATTATGACTACTAAAGCCTCTACGAACAAAGGTTAGGTATGCACCGGCGGGATCCCCTTCAGTGTTCAGAAGTAGCTAATCTAATCACCCGGATGTCTCCTCGCTAATTCGGGCTTCGCGCAAATGACTGTTGAGCACCAAATTCGCGTCGTAAAACAATGGCGCATACCATCGCATAAGTAGTCAAGAAATTTGAGAGATAGATAGAACGTCCAGGCTGGTTAGTCGATATTAGATTAACTTTCCGGGGGTTCTTGACAGCGAAGCTGGACGGTGTGCGTTGGGTTCATTGCTGTTGCGTTGCGGTGTGGTCGTAATAAGGGGCATCGCATGCGGTGGTGCCACGTCTCGCAGCGTGAAAGAAGAGGTTGGGAACCGCTCGATTTGGGCCCTGCAGGAACAGATGCGTGCCGCGGACGCCAGCGGCCACGCGCGACCGAGAATAAAAATGTCCGAGTTGAGGTGGTCGTGGATGTGATTGGGTCTTGGGCGAGGCTGGCACGTCATTTACTGGTTGCCATGGTAGCGCGTCGTGTTTACCTGTCCAGCCTCCTCGCCCAGCCACATCCAGATTCCCAACCTCACACATTTTCGCAACAGCAAAAGTACTAGGCCTGCAGGAAAGGGAAGCAGCAGACACATTCTAAGCAAACCTCTTCACACTCCATCCTCAACGCACCTCATTCTCCACGGGAGACATTCTGACAAACTCGTCACAGTTGAGATCCAAAGCCTTCAAGAGCTACCGAACCACCGTACCTTGGAAACCGACCACTTCTACATTCTCAACGCCCACGCTCGCTCGGGACAAAGCCAATCGCGCGCTTGCTCTCCCATTCTTTCGCTCGAAGCTCATTCCACCAAACCCATCTGCATTCCATCTCAATCGTCCTCCCGGCCCTACGGGAGCCGCTGGAGCATCGAACATTCCAGTTTAGGTTGAGGAATCAGACACATACACAAAATGGCGAATCTACGGTTCGCAGTTAGCATGCAACGTGAGTATTGCACCACCTGGCGCGTAGGAATGAAAGCTAACATGTGGTTCTAGGGCTGATACCGTTTCTGGGATATCACCACGTCCTCATGATTCTCATCGCAGTCGCAATCATACTACTATGTAAGTCTTGCGCGAAAATGAACTATGCGATTCATCAAACGCTAACAATTGCGCAGCATTACTTCTCGCAGGCTGCTCCTCCACATCGCCGCTCATACCTGGCATCTTCCTCATCTCCATGTGGTACGAATCATACACACCCACCTACTCAACAGAACAAGTCGACCCGGCGGTGACGGCAGCCATCTCCAACATCGTCGGAAGGGCACAACTCGCCGTGCGCGTAGGCTACTTTGGCATCTGCACCAACAGAGATTCCGGTGCATGGATCTGCTCCAACAACGCAACTGCGCTCGTCGATGGAATCTCAGTCGACCAGGACCCGCTCAACCTCGTGTGGGTCGCCTCCACCTTCAAAGATGCCGTAGTCTTCCCGTACCTCCTCATCGTGGCCATCATTCTCGCCTTCTTCACCTTCATCCTCCTCGCAACATTCCCCGGATGGCACGAGGAGCGTGACCGCATGACTGGATCGGACGTCGACGTCAAGCCCTTCCCGTCGAGACCAGTGTCACAGGTCGCGCTTGCTCTCATCTTTATCAGCTCCATCTTCGTGCTCGTGTCTGTGCTGTGGCAACATACCGCATCCGTGGCAGCATCAACGATTGTACAAGATCTGGGCAACGGCAGTGTCAAGAGCGGCGTCGGCACCAGCGCAATGGTGCTCGGCTGGTTTGGATTCGTATTGCTCATAATAGTAACCATCGGGTTACTAGTCATGATTCTCAGTATCATCGTGCTAGATCGGTTGACGGACGAGTAAAGAAAGAAACTGGACGATGTTTGAAAAAAGTGTTTTGGGGTGTAATATGGATTGGGATTGGGAAAGAAGTTGTCAATGTTTTTCAGCCGTTGCACTGCATATGATTTTGGTACCGATATTTGGCGCCCTCGATTCGACACGATTCGATTCTTCTCTTCGTCGACACATACCCCCTTTTTGCGATGGCACTTTGCTGCCCAGAGAAGAAATTTGGCATATTCGGCGTTTGCATATGGAACGGATTACGACTACTCGCGGAGAGAAGCATGGACGATGAATGGGAACTACCAACCCAGCTGTATTTACGTAGATGAAACTAAGAATGAATGAAGACTTTAAGTCAAGTCACACACAAGCCTCGCCTTTCTTTTCTCCGTGATGCTCCAGGTCGGAGAAAGTCGCAGTCCGATGGCGGCGGACAATAGCAAGGCTAAGCCCATTGTGGCCTAGACTTCAATGCCCCTCACAGAAAAGTTTAGCTGCATGTTCATGGAAGATCTCGCTCCCCCATAAATTCTCAGGTCCTCACCTGATCTTGAGACCATCTATCTTCACATCTTCACCCATTTTCTCCCTAGTTTCTAGAATTCCTCAGATAATTGACCCTAAACATGGCTACCTACGCCCTCCCAAAGTCCCATCAGGACGTACGTTTGCCCCGCCACAAAGAAATACCGACCACATATTGACTCATGACAGCTCATGGAGAAGTCCTTGGTGGAGACGGACAAGGAGGTTGCTGATATCATGGTAAATTCTGCAAAGATTTTGACTGCAAGAAAGCATCTAACCTGTCAACAGGAGAAGGAAATCAAGCGCCAGCGCGAGTCCATCCTCCTCATCGCCTCCGAAAATGTCACATCCCGCGCCGTTTTCGACGCTCTGGGCTCGCCCATGTCTAACAAGTACTCCGAGGGCTACCCCGGTGCTCGTTACTACGGCGGCAACGAGCACATCGACTCTATCGAGCTGCTCTGCCAGAAGCGCGCTCTCGAGACCTTTGGCTTGGACTCAGAGAAGTGGGGCGTCAACGTTCAGTGCTTGAGCGGTAGCCCTGCCAATCTCCAGGCATACCAGGCTATTATGAGGCCTCACGATCGTCTTATGGGCTTAGACCTACCCCACGGCGGTCACTTGTCCCATGGATACCAGACCCCGTCGCGAAAGTACGTCTCTCGGCGTTGCATCGAACAATGGGAAACTAACTACCAGCAGGATCTCGGCCGTGTCCACATACTTCGAGACCTTCCCTTACCGCGTAAACCTTGAGACTGGCCTCATCGACTATGACCAGCTTGAGCAGAATGCGCTGATGTACCGCCCCAAGGTCCTAGTAGCAGGTACCTCTGCCTACTGCCGCGAAATCGACTACGCCCGCATGCGCGAGATCGCAGACAAAGTCGGCTGCTACCTCCTTATGGACATGGCTCACATCTCTGGCCTGATTGCCGCTGGTGTGAACAAGTCTCCCTTCCAATACTGCGACATCGTCACCACCACAACCCACAAGTCCCTCCGTGGTCCCCGTGGCGCCATGATCTTCTTCCGCAAGGGCGTGAGAAAGACCGATGCTAAGACTGGCAAGGAGACACTCTACGATCTCGAGGGACCCATCAACTTTTCTGTCTTCCCCGGGCACCAGGGTGGACCTCACAACCACACCATCACCGCTCTTGCTGTTGCGCTGAAGCAGGCACAGACCGAGGACTTCAAGCTTTACCAGCAGCAAGTCATCAAGAATGCCAAGCAGCTCGAGAACACCTTCAATGAACTTGGCTTCACGCTCGTAACAGGCGGCACGGACAACCACATGGTCCTCATCGACTTGAAGCCCTTCGCTCTCGACGGTGCTCGCGTTGAGGCTGTCCTCGAGCAGGTCAACATTGCTTGCAACAAGAACACCACTCCCGGCGACAAGTCGGCACTGACACCCATGGGCATCCGCATCGGTGCGCCTGCCATGACATCTCGTGGTCTTGGCGAGGACGACTTCAAGAAGATTGCTGGGTATATCGATACTTGCATCAAGCTCACCAAGAAGATCCAGGGTGAGCTGCCCAAGGAGAACAACAAGCTCAAGGATTTCAAAGCCAAGGTTACCAGCGGTGAGATTGAGGAGATTATCAGCCTGCGGAAGGAGATTGTTGCTTGGGCTAGCACTTTCCCTCTGCCCGTTTAGAGGATGTATCCCTCTTCATCTTTTCTTTGAGTGCATTCGGGGTTCAACACGGTTGGGTTATGTGACATGAGTTCGGCGTTTAAGGATATCTGCCAAAAAGGGACTCTTCAACAAAAGTCAGGCATATTCAACAATCTAGGGTTCGCGTCGGATGGGGATGGATGAATTGAGATAAACTGGTATTCAATATCCACATGCATGCTTAGGATAGGCGTAGTCGGCCTACAAAATCAATTTCAATCAACGAGCCCAATTAGGGGCTCGAGCGGATTGCTGCTTAACCAGCTATCTGTCATTCATCTTCAACACTATCTCACACATCACAACCTCATGCAAATACTCATGCTAACTGACAAGCGTTTGAGGCAGTAACAGTAAATGAGTATCATGGCACTTGCCTGTCTGTCTTTGATCGCCTATTACCCTTTCCCAGATCACAGTACACAGCCCTGCTTTTCGCCGTCCACATCAATTCGTCCACACACCCAGCAGCGTCGCAACCCCAATGCCTACTCGATTGCTTTGCCCACTGGACAGAATCATTTCTTTTTCGGTAAGAAGCGACATGATATACTAGGGGGAAGTCGTGGCGAGCAGAACCATGAAAAAGACAATGTGAAAATGTCGGGGCGTTAGTCACTTGCGAATCACCACCACGAAGACATGATAAGGACAAAGTTCTTGCATTGAGAAGCTACAGACAGACAACCAGCCCTAGCCAGCACCATGATGCCGAAAGCGCACCTCAAATCAACAGCTTGCGCCATCAACCAAAGCAACCTCCAGCACGAACCATGCAATCCGTCAATACCACCTCAAATGGATCCCTAAAATGTTTTGTGACGTTTTCTACAAATATTCTTTTTCGTTCTTTTTCTTCTACCAAGCTGCTGTTTCAAACTCCAACATTTTCCACATACGCAGTTTTGTGACGCTCTTTTCGAGAAGCGTGGCGAAAGCTGGAGGGTAATGTTGCAAGTTCAGAGCTCAGACTGATCGGGTCCCTGTGTCGCACAGAATGCGAGCGAAGGATGATCAACGATAAGGCGAGCCGAAACGTGGCGCTCGAGGGTGCGATAACCTGAGGAGGGAGAGGTATCGCAGGAATAAGGAGTTGTTGGCATAGAAATGTATGCTTAGAATTCGGTAACAAGACAAAGGAATAGTGTTCGTTGGTGAATCGAGAGCGTATACGCAAGAGTTCGTCGAGTGTGATAGAACGTTCGATGGAGTGAGAGAAGTCGTTGAGCCCAATAGAGCTAGTCATATCCAGTGCGTCGGGGATATCGGTGGTGAGAGATAGAGTAAAACGAGAATCGTAAGTCCTCTATCGGGGAATGATCGAACTTTTAGCAATTACTCCGCCAGTCGCCAATGCTGTAAAGTGAAGACCGATGTAGAACATTGAAGAAGTGGAGAAATAAAACTCCGGAACATGGACAAGAGGAAAAACCGCCAGAAAGAGGGAATCGACGCGACCGGCCGATCGAAGAAGTGAAAGGTGAATCCCAGATCCAGAACAGACCATGATATAGTACATATAGAACGGTCCGAGATCGCAGACTCCATCTGCGCCGATGATTCGATTCGTTATGTCCCGAGAAAGGAAATTCAGGTATCCCGTATCGAGTCGTCGGCCCCCGCCCACATTAACATAAAAGAAAACAACTCCAAAATATGTGCAGTCGCCGAACGACGGTACCAAATCGAGCTCAGTTGGTTCCCCAAGCAAAGAGGAATCGCGACATAGATTCTTGAAAACCCGCTGTTGACGTCGACGAGAACTGCTCAGACAAACTCAACCCCTTCGCACTACGCCCCACGCGCCGCAGACCTATTGAGGTGGGCCGGAGGGTTGACGTTGGGGGTTGTTGCGCGGAGGATTTTGGCCATTCTGTTGGCGTTGGTTCGGGGGTGCGCCGCCGCCTCGCCCGCGAAACTGAGCGCCACCACGGTTGTTGCGGTTGAAGTTCTGACGGTTGGCGTTCTGAGGGTTGGTCCTAGCGCTATCCTCGTCCTGACCTGGGGAGCGCTGAGGGTTTGAGATCGGGCGGGGAATGTTCTCGGGGGACTCATAGACATATAACTTCTTCTCGATGATCTGGGGAATAGGCTGAATCTCAGTACCCAACTCCTGCTCAATTCGGTAGAGGTTGAACCGGTCCTCCCAGTTGATCAAGT
Source organism: Herpotrichia juniperi (assembly GCA_014905255.1). Taxonomy (NCBI): domain Eukaryota; kingdom Fungi; phylum Ascomycota; class Dothideomycetes; order Pleosporales; family Melanommataceae; genus Herpotrichia; species Herpotrichia juniperi. The sequence goes on from BLYF01000082.1 coordinate 316,922, forward strand.
TGATGGCCAGACCCAAGTGTCCAAATCGACCAGAACGACCAATACGATGGAGGTAAGTCTCAGCATTCTTCGGGAAATCAAAATTGATCACAACATTGACGGCCTGGATATCAATACCACGCGTAAGCAAATCTGAGCAGACAAGATTACGGCACACGCCGTTACGGAAGTCATGGAAGACGCGATTGCGGTTGTGTTGAAGCATGCGGGCGTGCGAGTAGAAGCAGGAGTAGCCAAGTTCCGTGATCTTCTTGGCAAGCAGCTCGACTCGGTTCGTGGAGTTGCAGAAGATAATCGACTGGTTGATTTGGAGCTTGTTGAAGAGAGTGTTGAGACAATGCACCTTCTGCTTCTCTTCAACAAAGGCGTAGTACTGGGTAATACCGCGGAGAGTGAGCTCATCCATGAGATTGATCTCATAAGGTGAGTTCATGTGCTTGTCCTTGAAGCTCTTGACTACGATGGGAAACGTAGCACTGAAGAGCATGACCTGCCTGTCCTTGGGATGGAAGGCCAACAGTTGTTCTATAACTGGAGTGAACTCAGGAGACAGCAGCTTGTCAGCCTCGTCCATGACGAATGTCTGACAGCCCGTGAGATCAGCCACGCCCTTTCCTGCCAAATCGAGAATTCTGCCAGGGGTTCCGACAATGATGTGGACCGGTTCGGATAATCGAATGATGTCGTCCTTGAGACCAGTGCCGCCCGTCGAGACCATGACATTGATACCGAGATGTTTGCCAAGCATTTTGCAGACTTGGGATGTTTGTAGAGCCAATTCGCGGGTAGGCACAAGTATAAGCGCTTGCGTCTTGGGGCTCTTGGGGTTCACGCGCTCTAGTGTGGGTATGACGAACGCGGCTGTTTTGCCGGTGCCGTTCTTCGCGCGTGCGAGAATATCTCGGCCAGTGAGGGCGACCGGAATGGTCTCTTCCTGAATGGGTGAGGGCTTCTCGAAGCCTGCCTCGAAAATCCCCATCATCAATTCTCGCTTAATGAAGAAGTCTTCGAATTCCAGGCCTTTCGTAGCGGTAACATCCTAGAACGGACAATGTCAATACATGCGCGCAAATACAACGTGCACGGTCGGGTGCATACCTCAGTCTGCGGTCGCAAATCCTTGGAAGGCATTTTCAGCCCGTCTTTCCAATTCGCATCTGAGGGTGATGAGGCCTCACTGGGAAGGCTGTTAGTATACGGGGAACAATGTGTATCGACGGGGGCGACTGACCCTAGCTTCGTCGCTGCTAGCTGGTTGGTGATTTCGGTAGTCATTGTGCAGGTGTCCACCGAGGGTGGAGAGGGCCGAACTGGAGGTCAGGTGCTCTAGTAATGGCAATGGTGTACGCAGTCGAGCTATGCGACAGCGAGTGTACGTGAGGTTCAGTGCGACGGCTGGTAAGAGGGGGTCCGACCCGGGTCGAGTGTGCGGTCGCGAGCGAGGAAAGTGGGGTGGGTGTAGTGATGGAAGGAGAGTCGGCGCCTTTAAACGAGAAGGGCGGACGAGAGGCGGGGTATAGCGCGCTGGCGAGAAGCTTCGACTTCAGTGGTTGCGTAGAGAGACGTCGTGAGCTCGGAGACAGAAGTGGCCAAGGGTGGTGAAGACGGCTCGGATGGCGGCCTTCAGCGTGTGCCGGTCGGTGTGTATGGAGAGAGTGCGCGCAGGGCGAATGCAGCGTAGATGTCTCGGGCGGGTGTGTCGAGCGTGGCGGAGTAATAATTTTGGTAGAGGTGCGCGCGGGTGTGGTGTTGTGGAGAACCAAGCCCGGCTCTTTGTGAAGAAAGTGAGGTCGGTGGCAGATCCCGTGCCCAAGCCCTCATTGGCTATCTCGACGTCTCTCTGACACAGCAAACTGAGTAACTCCTACCTACATCTGTAAGATCTTCTCAGCTGCCTAGCAGAACGGTTTCAGCTCGCTATCTTGATACACTGCCTTGTCTATATCGCGCACACAGTCCAATTGCTGCGCATTGGTCGAAATCTGTCGTTTTGGAGCCTGCCTTATAGAGGTGATATAAATTCACAAAATACCGTCCCTTCAAGCCCAATGACTAAAGATTCAAAGGTTTCAATTTCATCAAGGCCATATCACTTCTATCCAGTGGATTCAACTGCATTACTTTATACACAAAAAGCGGCGTCTAACCCACGTGCCTACGCGACACAACCCTCCGAGGTCCCTCCCTCCCTTGGTCGTATTGAAGCGAAGCGGCAGCCTGGAACGACGGATCATGTCTTCAGCATGCAACCTCCTTCGGATTTTGGGTCTCCCCAAATCTATCCAAGCAATCAAGCCCATCAACTTTGCCAGGTCCATTCATAACACCGGGCTTCTCAAGTCCACAAAGTGCTTGAACACCACTAGATTCCTCAGCCCCTCAAGATCTTTTCACACCACAAGGCCTACCAACATCTCAGGGTCCACACGCAAAAACACCAGAGTCTTTCACCCCGTCAAACCCACCATGTCCCACACATTCACCCGCCCCTCCCTAGGTCTGGGCGCCGAAGACTCCCTCTTCCGCAACATCGAGCGCCGTCTCTACAACGTCGGCATCCGCACCTCAGGCAACGGCGCCCGATCGACCCCCACCCTCAACATGCAGATCCTGTACGGCCTAATCGGCGTAAACGTAGGCATCTGGTGCTACTTCATGTACACCAAGACACTCGCGGCCCAAGGCCATCCGAAAGCCCTCACGCAATTCGTCCAAAACATGACCATGAACACCACCGATTTCTTCAGGCGCAAGAAATATTGGCAAGCGCTCACGAGCTGTTTCACGCATTTCGGAATCGGCCACTTGCTCTTTAACATGCTTTCCGCGTATAGCTTGGGCCAGATGGTGGCTATGACTCCTGGAATCAATGCGGGCAAGTTCTTGACGCTGATTATTGGGTCGGGGCTCACTGGGTCCGCGGGTTTCATTGCGCAACGCGTTGCGAAGACGGAGGGGAAGACTGATAGAGTTAGAGGACTGGGGTTCAGTGGGTGCGTGATGGGGTTGGGCGCGGCGGCGGCGTGCATGCATCCCCATGCTAAGATGCTGCTTATGGGTGTGGTTCCTGCGCCGCTCTGGGCATTGTCAATTGGGTATCTGGTGTATGACGGGTATTATTTGAATGATAATACAAGCACGACGGGGCATGCGGGACATCTTGGGGGTGCGTTTTTTGGGATGGCTTATTGGTATTTGAAGTTGAGGGGATTGGGGGGTCGGTTTTAAAATATAGGGAAAATGTGATGAGCATTAGAATTTAGGGAGAAAAGGTGGAGCAAGAAGGTTGAGGAGAATTGAAGAAGCGGACGTTGAAGTCGTGTACATTATTCAGCGCCTATACCAGGCAACAAGAGCAAAAGGGTGAGAGGGAACATTTATAGACGAACAAGTCTCGGCTGTCATTAAAAGAAATATTAAAAAAAATGCACACCAGATCCATCCTCATTATTATTTTCACCCCTTTCATCACAAACCCCGGATAGGGTAATTGGCACATCCCTTCCAGTCACCCCGCCCCCAAGTGCTCTTTCTCCTGCTCCCAGGGCTTTGATTATTTCTTGAGCTCGTGCTTGCAGCATCAGAAGGGACAGGCGAATTTGAACCTGCAAAGTTGGGCTTCATTCTTGTCATGAGGGAGATGAGGATATACATAATATTTTCATACCGAGGATGCACGTCCTCACGATGCTAACCAAATTCTATGATCCACATGTAGTCCGCCGGAGAAGTGGCACCGCAGCCTGGGACCAGGCAATCCGGAAGAAGAGGATTGGTGTGTTCGCTATTGTAGTGTTCGTTCAGTGCCGAGAGAGCGTTGAATGTTAGAGTGCAGTGGGTGAACCAGCATTTGTAAGGGCCTAGAGGGCAGGGGAAGAGTTGCTACTATAGCTGGAGTTGCGATCGCTATTATTTTTGTTGTGGTCTTGAGTTTGTTTGGGGTGGTTGTGGGTGGGGTGTTGTTGTCTTGATAGAGTGGGAGCTAGTTTGAGGAAGAAGACGCGACAGGCATTGTTGAGCGAGAAGGGAAGGTGCAATACCCCTGGCCGAGGAGCAGCGAGAGACTGAAAGGTAATCGAAGTTTTTGAGATCATAACAAGTAGTAAGGGTACAGCGGAAAGGATGAAGCTATTACTATAAAGCTCCTCCGTAATTACCAGGGCCTACCATATCAATCTTGCCCTCTTCAATCATCCTGATTCTACCCTCCCGTCTTTGTCTTCCTCCCCATATTTATCCTATAGTGTTTCGAAAGACATCTCAGGCGCTCTGCATGTGTCTTGTGCATAGTTCCACACTTGTTGCACTCCCATTTTCTCTCCAGCTTTATATCTTCCCCATCTTTCTTGCGATTATGGATAGCTTCGTGTACCAAATATCGCCTATACTCCTCGTATCCTTTGCCACATTCTGGGAACTGACACTGAATTTTGAATCTGTGAGTTATGTATTAGCATATTTCTGTACAGCCAAAGGGACGTAAGCAACGGAGGGGAACGAACGTACCCTGCGTGGTTATTTGCAAGATGTCTATCGTAGTCCGCTATCGTGGTATAGGTTCCTGGGTAATCCGCGCCACAGCCGGAATGGCAAGGAGGGAGTCGACTTTTGCGGTGCGCATTGATGTGATGAGTTTTCACTTCATCTTCGGTTTCGAAGGCAAGCGTGCAGTTCGTGTCCCAGCACCGCCATGGAAGTTCTGCTGTATCTGATGATGGTTGGAACTGCATTGCATCTGAAGCTGCGATTGAATGTGTAGTCGTGGACGAAATTCGTTTGCGGAGTGTTGGCTGGATATTTGGGACGGAAGGTGCGGCAGAGCTGTTCTCGAGCGAGAAGAAGGCGAAGATGAACTTTATGTAGCAGCGACGGCATGTGCGGGAAGTCAAGAGATAATGTCGAATTGTTCGTCAAGGCGGAAAGGTTCTCATACTCCTTCCAAGGGAACATTGCAACGTCTAGCAAACAGTTCCTTCTGCCTGATACAGTACGGTTTAGCAAAAAGATTGTGATCCACTTGCCTTCTGACTCAAAATGCGTGGTACACCGAAACATTCCTCTGGAGCTTAAAAGAAAAAGAGAGTATAGGAGAGCTAGCATATGGGAAAGGATGTATACAAATCGGGCCAGAAGGTTGGAGGATCAGATTAGCTTTGTAAAGTAATACTGTGTTTGACAGAAACTACTTTTGTGCGCAGGTGCTGAAACTCTTGAAAATTTCGGTTATGTTGTTAATTGTTCGTAAAGGATGAGAGATTAGAAGACATAGCATGAAATGAGAATAAGAATGTAGAGTGTGAAGTTTAAACAATGCACGTGTAAAGGGTAGACAGGTCTCGGTAGGAAAGTAGGTATTGTACATGACATAGTGAAAGAAAGGGTTTTTTGGTGTTTGTAAACCATGTAGCATTATCTAGACGTGCGATGTTATGATTTTGGCCAACCATTTACATACATGAATGCTATCTCGAACTTCCTAGAGACCAAACCTGGACTGGCTGCGCAAAGCCGCGCCAGTCCCAAAGTTGCCACCTACGTCTTTTCAAGTGAATGATTCGCAAATTTACAAAGTTTTTTAACTCACACTATGACTATGAATTCGGTCCTCTCTCTTAAAGCATTATGCTGCACGTTATATTAGACCGATTTGATGGGTTCTTATGTGCAATTGATGCTCACATTGACTTCCTCCTACACCGTTGCTTCCATTCTTCCTTGGTCGACCAGGTTTGCGTACAGGAGTTATTGTTACCGGTATCGTTGCTACCGGTATCGTTTCTACTGGAGTCGTTGCTACCGGAGTTGTTGCTGCTGGAGCTGTCGCCACGGGAGTCGTTGTAGCTTGAGGCGTCAAATCTGGGGCCATTACCGCTGGAGCTGTTGTCTCCTGAGTTGCTGGAGTTGAAGCCTTTGTAGCTCCATTCTTCATTTGCTGCAATTTTGCCTCTGCTGCCAATTGTTCATTCAGTAGAATATCTCTCAAAGGGTCCCACTCAGGCGTCTTTGGCCGTGGGTTTGACTTCGATCTCTTTGGTCCTTGCAATGTGCCTATAGTGAAATCTTCGTCCTCGTCATCATCGCTGCTAACAACGATAGAGGCAGACTTCTTTGGCTTTGTTCGCGGTTTTGAGTATCTTCCACCCGGTTTCGGGGTTGCCTTTGCGGACGCCTTCTGGGCCGGCGACGGGACAACGTCGCCATCGTCTGAGTCGTCTACCACGCGTTTCTTTTTGGGATTGTCTTCGTGGAGCATGTCGAAATCCCCATCGCTTTGCGCTAGTCGTTCCATTTCTGCTTCCGATGAGTCTAACACATAGACCTCGGAGAGCGTAAGCGACTTCTTAGTCCTCGATTTTCGCTTTGGTTTAGGATCGGCTGGAGACTGAATGGTTTGGAGAACGTTCTTGGGCGCATTGAATTCGGGGTCTTCGTCGATTTCGTTCTTCTTCGATCGCCGACCTTTGGGCCTTCCTAGTGGTTTTTTCCCGGTTGTAGGTTTTGGCGCCAGCGCCGGCTCTGGCTTCACCTCTGGCTTTACCTCTGGCTCTGGCTCCACTTTAAGCTCGGGTTGTGGCATAGGCTCGGGCTCGGGCTCAGACCCATGCCCTTGCTCTGGCTCTAACTCAGGCTCTGTCTCCATAGAGTCATCCAAGTCTTGATCATGCGGCTCTTCGCTTGACATATCCTCCTCGTCAGGGTAAACAACTTGAGCAAGCTTGGTAGTCGACCTCTTGGCCGGTGATCTAGTATCGCCATCATTCTCTGGCTCGCCTTCTACTTCGTCAAACAGTTTGGCATGGTGGAAGTAAGGTCTTTGCTGCGCGGGAGTTCTGACCCGAAGTCCTCGTCTAGTCGACGATGAGGTCGAGCCTTCAGGAGATTCCATAGCGGCAGTAGGCGTTACACTTTCAGCGACCGGAGTAGACTCTTTCTCATGCTTGGGCGACACGACTGGATCAGCCTGCGAGAGTTAGCGTTGTGCAGGTTAGATTGAATAGAGTTTCATTACCACAATAACCTTCTTTTGTTTCTTATATCCAGAAAAAGAGAGCTTCACAATTTTCGATCGCGGTGCAGGTTCGTCCAAGTCTTCCGGTGGTAAAATTGGTGTGGACTAAGATGATCAGTATCATAGAACTTAAAAGTGGTGCGGGGAAAATCACAAAAGGTGCCTTCTTCTGCCTCTGCACTAACGATGAAGTCCGTCCATTCGTAACAATCGCTGCAGAAGGAGGTGTCGCAACGTCAGCAGCATGTGCAGGCGTGCTATTGTCATCACTGTCCTCTGATGCCACGATTGCTTCAGACTGTCGCAGTTAGCATCGCGCGAACACGAGATAGAGTAGGTAGATTACAAGAAATTTCTTCTTCCTCCTTTGTCTCCTCTTTATGGAAGAAGAAGACTCTTTTTCTTGCGCATCTTTGGATGGTGCTGGTGATTCTGCAATGCGTGGCACTCCATTGCTGTTTGTCGTCACTGTCGGCACTCGCTCCGGTAGGCCAGGCGAGGCACGCTTGACAGGTTCTTCAGGTTCACCATCGTCCTGCCCTCATCAGTTTCGACAGATACATAAACATCGATAACCCAATGACTCACACTTGATGTGCCCTCGTCCCAAGCGTCCAACGTAAGATGATACAGAAAGGGACCGAGAACGTGTTCTGATGACGCCCAGTCTGCATATGTGAGGTTCGCTGCGGCGTTATTCTTACGATATAACGTGAATTCCGCATCGCCATACACCTGCAAAAATCCTTCAAGCGTGCCAAATACTTGACGAGAATGGTGCGAGTCATTGGCGGCGGCCGTCGATGAAGAGGTCGGAGCCATGATGCGCGGATCGGTGGAGAGAGAGTTTGAAGACTGGAGAAAGACGCAATGGATTTTACACAAAAACAGAACAAAAATTACTGACTTCTGGCAAGAAAGAAACCAAGAAAAGCGCAACCAACAGAGATATGAACGTAAAAGTTGATGTTTTGTCGCGCCGAGGAAGGCGCGTGAGATTGGTGGTGGTGTGAAAAGGTCGTGCAGTGAAGTGCGAGAAAGAAAGGTCCAAGGCAGACCAAGTCCTCAGAAATCTCGTGCCCAGTTAGCTCAATGACGCAGATGAACGGTTCTTTTTGAGAAAAGAGCGATAGAACTTACTGACACGTACAAATGTTTCAGATGACGGTTAGAGCCTGTCGGAAGTTGGCGAGTGTCAGTTTGTTGAAGGTGGAATGGAGATTGGGCGCAGGGACTGGCCGGGCGCGCTAGATTCAATTATTTCAGCTCGGTTATCTCACGTATATCAGATCAGAGCTCCACGTTCCGCAAGAATCATATGGATGGCGGTGGACATAGATATTTTTTCATGATCAAAGGTCTGTGAATGTTCACTCTATTGTGTTCAACTAGACCGAATATTGCGGAGATTTCGTATGATAGTTTTTTACAAAGTTTTGGAAACACCTTGCACGGTTAGTTTCTCGAATGCCAGATCCATGTCTTTCCGGCTGTTTCAATCTCTGCAGCTCTTGAACGCTCCCCGAAGATCGCATCGGAGGTCAGGTTTCGAAAGGAGTTTCTTCAGTTCCTAGTCGCTCAATTGGTATCCTAAACATTACTGGCGCCTTCGATCACTGTGACTGATTCTTATGGAACTGTTATTGACAAAACTATGATTACTCCACGACAGCAGTCGTCCCTATGGCTTTAGACGTCCGAAACTTATATACAAAGAAGCACAAGAGCCAATCTATTTCATGACTGCCACCATGCAATCAAACTGTAAGGAAAAGCACAAGGCATTGGGTATACAACCGTTGAAACCCAATCCGCCCGCAAACCACCAAATCGGTGGATGTGAAGAACGCCATGAAACACCCAAAAGCCTGCAGGATTGAAGTCTCCCACCGAGTCGTAAGTACGAACGCCGCCAACTGAAAACATGAAGTGAAAATGGAGATTAAAAGGAGACATTATGAATGCCCGTCAGGATGCGTGAAAATCTGAATAGACTGACGTTCCAAAAACGAGTGTGTCGAATTGAAGGCTGATAAACAGCTACACGCAAAAACAACTTCCTAGCGCTCAACGCTGAAATCCAAAGTATCAAGAAGTGACATACTCAAAGGAAAGATTTCTCGATCGAACTTGCAACCTCTTCGCTTATGAGGCATTGATGCTCTCGGGGCTGATCATACCGACTGCGCTGCCATCGTCTTTTTCAGGCTCGGGCACATTCTGATTCTCTTTCTGGGATGGCATTTCGAGCTTCAATTTGCCAACAGGCTTTCCTAGGCCTTTGACCATACCTCCATTCTCGTTGCCGCCATTCTCGTCTTTGTCCTCGTCTAGCTTTCGCTTCTTTCGTGCCATTTGTTGCTGCTCTCTCAATGGACGTTTCCGAGGACTAGAAATCTTACCAGTAGGAGGTAAGCGAGGCTTGGGGAATCGCTGCTTCGGTGGCAAATCGTCATCCTCGACAAGGTTTTCATCGTTATTGTCATGAAGCTTGGAGAGGAACCACTCTTGCACCAAACCGATTTCAGCCGTAATGTTGTGAATAGTGACAGGCTCGAATTTCGGTGGTTCTGGCATAAGAACACCGGTGGTAACCACATTGCTGGACAAATTAGCAAAGTTAAAAGGAAACGGAAGGATAACATACTTGGTGTTTTGAGCAGCGTACGCGCTGTGCATTCTGTTCTGCAGCAAGTGCAACGGAACACTGAAAGAAATACCGAATTCCTTGTCGAGGCCGAGCTCTCGGAAACCAAAGAAGTCTTCACCAATATCTTCTGCGAAATCACCGCCAACGAATTGTTCGCTCCCATCATTAAACGCGCCAGCCCCGTCAGCACCAGCGGTCTGGTCAAGAGCAGGACGAAGCAGATCAGCGTAGTACGCGCGCATCCGATCATGCATCCCAGAAAGCTTTGTGCCAAGGCGTTCAACGTCGTCTTTAACATACGTCTCCAGAGACTCAAGGTCAACACCGTTCGCGTGTAATGAATGCAGGACGGCCTCTTCTTGGGTGAATCGCGGGACCCAGTTGGTCATGACTCCATCTTGAACTGGGACAGGCGCATCGGACTTCATCTTTGGCGTTTCTCGGTATATTCCCAGACTTTGGACTAACTTTTGGAAGAAACTCCCCGCAATATCTGTGATAGCGTCCATGGCAGATGGTTGAAACTCCTCGAATCCGGCATGGTAGAAGATTTTGCCGACACTTCTTTGCATGGCTGCCCGACAGACGTAAGGAGACATGATAGGACCATCCTCTGAAACAACAATTGGCTCAATGTCTGCTTCCATGAATGATGGAGGGTCGTATCTCTGAAATTGGCTTTTGTACATCTACCAAAGGTTAACAAAGGTTTGTGTTGAAGTAATTGAAAGGCTGACTTACCTGCGATTGGATTTGCATCTGCTTGACGATCCCGATTTTAGCACAGACCTTCCTTGTTTCTTGCATTTGTCGCATGTTCGCCTCCATCTTTTTCGCAAGGGCACTATCGGGCATTGTAAATTGGCCCTTGGGCACAACTCGCATGTATTCCTCCACTTGCTGAATGACTTGACCTTGGGAGTCTTCAATCCACTGCAGACGCTCGCTGATGTCTGGAATGGCGCAGACTGGGTCATAATAGTCAGGCACTTGTCGTTCCTCCTCACCCTCGATACCCTCAGCAAGCGTTTCGCCAGCTGTAGCCTGTATGACGTCTTTGCCGTCCAGAGCAGAAATAGGGCCGCCTGTGGCATCTTCTTCCCAGGCCTGTTTCCGATGCCGAAGCCATCTTCTCATTCCTGCCCTAGTTCGAAGAATTGCGGGCTCGTCAACTTGTAGTTGATCGTCGCGAAACAAGCGGTTGCGCTCTGCAGCAATCGTTGCTCGATCTTTCTTCGTGACTTGCTTCCAGGTTTTATACTCAAGATCATCCAGTTCGGCGTCTTCGCCCTCAAGAGTGAACGCGCTGACGGAGACACCGGTTCCGTCGGCCTCTGAAACATCTGCTTGGCTCCCATGTGCACGTAAATGGCCATTCGGTCCCAGAGGAGTAAGTGTTCCTGGAGGTGGCGTTGAGAAACCATTCACGCTCCCTTCCATTTCGGAGTCGGCACGAAGGAACTCGTTCTTCAGGTTGGACACAGCATTGTTGAGTGACGGAATGGCAAGTTTCCCATCCGGACCTGGCGTGCCCTCCAGACCTGCTGGCGGAGCTTTTCTTGCAGCGCTAGTTCCCTTACCTCCCTTGCTGGGAGCTTTTCGGCCACGAGAAGCCATGATAGGCTCTTCTATTGAACCATAGATTAGCATATAGTGCAAAGATCACGGATGGAATAACAAACCATCATCACTGTCTTCGGCCCCATCTGCATCAGCGTCTCCGTTTCCTCTTCGTCGCTCTTCGGCCTCGACTTCTGCGCGGTCACGGATGGTGATCTCGGGTATTAGAGGTACCAGTTTCTCCGTTTCTTTCCTCATATAGAGAGCCTTTTTCCGCAGAAAATGAGCAGGATCCGCATTGTATTTCAGACAGTTTGACCATATAAGCATGAGGTCCTCCACAAAATCTTTCTTCGACTTGTAACCTAACTGCTTAAGTTTTTTCATCATAGTTCCGATGTCCATGGGTTGTTTGATGACGATGTAGTAGTCGGGCGCCTCTCGCTTGTTCACGCGTTGTAAGAATGGATGCGCATGTTCGCAGGCCTTGAGTTCCATGAGTACCTTCTCCATGCTCTCGTATAGCTCTTCTTGACCAACGCGATCTTCGTTGGCCCATTTGCTCCTGTTCTTTCTGACTTCGCTGATCAGACTGCGCAATTGCGCATCGCTCGCATGTACCATATCCCTCCGCGCATCTATACGAGCAATAAGATGCTTCAATGTGAGACTTGATGCGCCAAGGTTTGTAGTGCTTAGGGTGCCCTGTTGCGGCGCAACTGGGGCACCATTGACAGGGGCACTGGCTGGTTGTCCAGACATCTCAGTCTCTACTTGGCGATCTAGCTCGTCGAGCTTCTGTTGCTCAAGCATCGCATCCCGATCACTTTCGAGGGTATAGAACATGGTGTGGAAACTCCGCTTCGCCGCGTCCTCGGTAGCCTTCTTGTCTTGTTGCAGCCTTTTGCGCACGTCATCTGAGGATTTGGTCTGTTCGGAAGACGGGGTACTTGTGCGCTCAATTCCTGATTTGCCAGACAAGGGGCCTATCCGTAGGCTTGGCGTGTCCATGGCGGTCGCGGCGACGCCATTTGGAATGCTTTTAGAGAGCAGAGGAGATGTGCGCGTATCGTCCTCATCATCGCCATCATCATCGTCGCCATAGTCGTCCTCGTCGATGGCCCTGGTGGGCTTCTTGGGTGTTACGGCCGGGCGCGCGTCATGCGCCGCCGGGGCGATCTCGGACGACGACAGCGCTCCATTATCCATCGCGTCGAAAGCATCGCTATTGCTCCCTCCTCCTAGAGCCTGCATCAGACGCGCCTCGGTGAGGATGTAGTGTTCCCGGAACAGCGCCGCCCGCTGATCCTCCTCCGCCATGGCCTCGGGCCCCTCCCCCGGATTGTTATTGTTGGACCCGTTTGACATGGCCTCATCGCTCAGCGGCGCATTTGGGGTGCGCAGGCGGATCGCGTTCGGCAGCTGTGGGGGGAATCGTGCATAGTGTTGACGGTCGCGGGAGGCTGGGCGATGTATTGATGGTGCGAGTGACATGTCGTTCACTGGGGGGGATCTTGGCGGGACCTCCTCACTGCGCTGGGAAGCCTTTCGGGCGGCCTCCAACCTCGTGCAGGTGTCGCAAGAAGTTAAGACCAAGCATGGAAGAAGCCAAGCGGCGCGCGAGTCGAATGCCGATGACTTTGAGATGAAAAATGGCGTCGGGGGGCGCGCCTTGATGAAGAGTGCGTTTGGTCGTGGTGAGCGGAGAGTTACGTGAGGGAGGAACGACGTTCGATCAAAGTTGGGCCTCGCGCTGATTCGGCCTAGCTCGTCCCTCCGGCGCTGGCACCCCAAATCGCAAACACGATTACTTGTAGAGAGTTGCTCTCAGCAAACTTCTTCAGTACCCTTATATGAAGGTTCCAAGTCATTCGCTGTGCATCCGGACTGTTTGTACCTGGTATTGCAGGTCATGGTAGGAACTCTCTCGTGCAGGGGTTCGCGCTCTATATCAGTGGTTCTAAGGGGGAGCGCCATGCCCTCTACCCAGGTTTTCCATCCGTACCTACTGCAAGTGATAGACTAATTACTATCTCTCAAAAGTATCCTTGAAGTATCTTAGAAATAGAAATTAGAAAGCTTGTCACGAAACTGACACGTCTCACGCTGTGCACCGCGATTTGACTACTAAGGAGTTGCTATGCTCTACTTGCAACAATGATTGATCTTGATCTTCTTCCTCCAGAGATGGAGTTTTCATGGGATTAATACACTGATCGGTGTACTCCAAGGAGATGGGAAACTTCCAATGTGCTGAATGGTCAAGCCAAGTGCAACACTTTGGGATTGCTATTACATCGATTACCAACTGTTATTTCTGTGCCCATCTCAAAAGGTAATGTCCAGTGAGATATAAGGATAAAATGAAGTGTTTGTGTACGTTTGACAATGAGACGAAAGTCCACCTGCAAGTTCGCCCATGAAAGTCGCCCCACGTGATCTGGCACCCAAAGCGGTTACGTGCTCATCAACCCAGCTCTCCAAGCCAGACTTCCAGCCACATCCTCTTCAACACCAAATCCCCAGATAATGCTCCTCGCGCAGTCATAGCCTTCACAAACAAACAATCATGCGAATACGGAAACCTTTTGCAGGTACACATCCCATGTCGTCATACCCACCAAGCTCCAGCTTCACCGTTCGCCCTCCAAGCTATGCGCAACAGCTTCACACTCCTAACCTCGTAGTTCATGTACGGAAGCTAAGCTAACACCATTGAACAGGTGCATTTCTTGCCCTCTGCGCAATCGCAGCCCTCGCCGGTTTCTCCCCAACCAACTACAAAATCCCCACCTACAAGCAGTCCGACAAGGCCCTCCACTTCGTCGCATTCTTCCTGCTCACCGTAACCTTCTATTGGATCCTCGAAACGAGTCGGAGAAAGGTGTTGCAGTTGACGTTCACGATATGTACGGTGGGGTTGGGACTTGCGAGTGAGATCATTCAGGGCGTATTGCCTGTACGTATTTTCTCAATTCTCCAATAGAATGAAGGGACATGGCGGGAAAAGGAGATGTGGGAGGGGCTGATTGAGAACAGATACATCGGGAATTCGACTACTACGACATCCTCGCCAACGTTCTTGGTTCCGGCCTCGCCCTCGCACTATGCAATTGGTATCACAAGCGGATGATTGAGCGGAAGCGTGCCGCGCGAGGATACACAGCTGTCGCAGAGGACGATAATGAAGAGAGAGATATTGAGTTGGGGGAGAATGTGGGTGGGCAGGATTCGGGAATTGTGAGGCCGACAGTGGAGGAGGAGTTGGATACTTGGGATGAGAATGCAGAAGATGATTGGGACGTGGCGGATGGTGGGGACATGGGGAATCCGCCGGTGGGTGACGGGGGTGGCGATTTGGGGATTGCGGAGAGTAAGAAGAGAGCTGATTGATGGGATACAGGAAAGTTGATGTATGATGAGATATACGGCATTGTCTCTGTGAGGCGGTTCTCTGATGTTTGGATATATTCGATATCAATATGTAATCACGGAAGCATACTTAATCCAAAGAACTGCAATGGCACAACTCAAGATGACAAGGTTGTTTATGCCCTTTCCACAGGCACTTCATTCACAAAGACCCTTTGGATGCAGATCGAATTGGGATGTTCTTTTATAAGCTCATAGCTAGCACTGGTTTTCGCCGCATCCCAAGCCAGCATTATAACCATAAATCGTCATGCCGGCCTGAACTTCATTTGGAATCATGCATATTTTCCAGTATGAGATTCCGAAAGAACCCATGAGACCCGTACCAAGCGCCGTAACGTAATCACCACTTCCCAGACCCTGACATTCCTTATGCCTGAACTGTCTTGGCGGCCTGTTGGGGGTTGACCTTCTTTCCGTCCTTGTTGTACCGGACACGGGGCGGGGGAGCGCGGTTGCGGCGGCCCTCTCGGGAGCGGACACTATACGGATGTGTTAGACCATTGATTTTCCTGGATTGTGTGTCGAGCTTGAACGTACCGAACAATCTTGCCGTGGATGGCGCACGATACGCAGTACTGGAGCTTCAGGTACATCTTGGGGACAGTGTACTCGGGGAAGACGGAGGCATCGGAAATATCACCTGCCCAGCTTGTTAGTCACTATGCTACTTCTGTCATTCTGCTCGAGAATCGCCACATATCGTGCGCTCGGTGGGAGAACGTACGGATGGCGGCCGACTCGACCATGTTCCTGATGGTGAATCTCTTTATCGCCTTGTCCTTGGGTGTGCATCGCGAGCAGTTGGAGCAACGGATGGGCTTGACGTGGCCACGGCCCTTCTTGTTGCGGCCGCTGTGGTGCTGTTAGTCTTTCTTTCGCCTCATGGTTGAAATCGATGTTGCGTACTTGGATGCGCGTTTCTTGACCATGATGGGCTGTTTCTATGTTCTGTTAGTCGAAGGGTATTTTTCGATCTGTGGATGGTGTGCGCACCGAAGATATATCTAGGAGACAGCTATTGGGGTTGTCGCGGAGGTTCGAGGTTCGTGAGGGCTATGCGTAGGTTCCAATTTCGCTCCTGCTTGTGTGCTTAGCGAGCCCGAACCTCCGACTGCGAGCTAACGCCGGATCTTATCTGATCTCTTGGCGCCAGGAGTAACACCCTTTGCTCGGAAGCATCTGCCATAATTATTTGTTTCAAGCCACTAAGAAACAAACATCCGTATTGTTCTCATAGTATTGTGACCGTGTTCGTTGAATATTCAAAAGGTTGTTGTTGTGTCTGTAACCAAACCGCCCGCGGCACTTTCCCGAGTCCACATCCCAGCAGCGCGTGTTGATTCTCTCGATAGCTGGTTGCCAGGGTCTTCCACCGCACCAGTGTGGGCACTTGAATAAAACCACAGCTACTGGCTCCCACTTTGCCAGCAACAGTCCTCTTCCCTGCCAATAACAGCTACGTATACAACGTCTCCGACCGCAACCATGTCAACTGCTGGCGGTACCGTTCGAGGTACTCCTGCACCCAAAAACCGAAACAACGTCCAGTTCCAAAGCAGCCCTTCTGCCATACCCCGCCCGGCCCTCGAGCATGCACCGCAGAGCGAGGCGGCCACTTCAACTATCAGCACTAGCCGTCAAAAGATGTCGAAGAGGGACGAGGTGAGTTCTTCCCCCTGGCTGGTACGACTGGTGAAGAGCCAATCCTGACACTGTACAGGCCATCCGGAGGAAGATCGAAACGGATCTGAACAAGAAGAAGAATACCTCAGGGCGTGTTCGACCACACAAGAAAGCTCCTCCCGGCACCGTCCTCGCCCTCAAGCCAAGCCCAGCGCTGCAGATCAAACCCAATACCACCGTCGCTGAAGCGGCGCAGTTGATGGCAGCGAAGCGGGAGGACTGTGTACTAGTCACTGACGACGATGACCGTATTGCTGGGATCTTCACTGCAAAGGATCTCGCATTCCGAGTTGTTGGGGCCGGCATCAAAGCAAGTGCTGTTACTATCGAGGAAATCATGACGAAAAACCCACTGTGCGCTAAAACCGACACGAGCGCCACAGACGCATTGGACTTGATGGTCAGGAAGGGTTTCCGCCATTTGCCAGTCATGGATGAGAATCACGACATCTCTGGTATTTTGGATATCACGAAGTGCTTCTACGATGCCATGGAAAAGCTCGAGCGCGCATATGCATCCTCTCGCAAACTCTACGATGCTTTGGAAGGTGTGCAAGCAGAGATGGGATCCAGTCAGCCTCAACAGATCATTCAATATGTGGAAGCTATTCGACAGAAAATGTCTGGTCCTACTCTAGAATCCGTCCTGACGGGATTGCCTCCGGTGACGGTATCTGTCCGTACATCAGTAAAGGAAGCCGCTACGCTAATGAAAGAGAACCATACCACAGCAGTGTTGGTTCAAGACCAAGGGTCGATTACCGGCATCTTCACCAGCAAGGATGTCGTACTCCGTGTCATTGCTGCCGGTCTTGATCCCTCAACCTGCAGCGTTGTCAGAGTTATGACCCCTCATCCTGACTTTGCTCCCATGGACATGACCATCCAGGCTGCGCTGCGAAAGATGCATGGTAAGTAGTCTACGGTGACTTCAAGATCTATACTAATTGTTGAAAAGATGGCCACTACTTGAACCTTCCGGTCATGAGCGAGGCTGGAGAGATCGTTGGGATGGTAGATGTTCTGAAGTTGACTTACGCTACACTTGATCAGGTATAAAATGCGTACCATTCTAGCCCTAAACAACGCTAACAAGCTATTAAGATCAACAATATTAGCACTGGTGATAGTGAAGGTCCGGCATGGAACAAGTTCTGGATGTCTTTGGAAGACGGCACCGAGTCGATGATGTCTGGTGAAGGTGGCAGCCGTGCTCCAGACTCTCGCTCCATGATGTCTCACGACAATCGCTCTGTGTTGTCCCACGACAATCGACCTGGCCTTCTGGATCGTGGGGACAGTGTCCTCCCTAATGATTCTGCCTCGCATAACGGGGACTCCCCAGCTCACTCTGCATTGGGCGAAGCACCCCTGTCCCCAGAGGACATGCCCTTCCCATTCAAGTTCAAATCCCCAAGTGGCCGTGTCCACCGCATCCAGGTCTTCGCATCTGGCGGTATCGAGGACCTCATCTTGAGTGTTGCTGGGAAGCTTGGAGCAGAGGTTGACTCTATCGGAGGTGTTCCACACTTCGAAGACGGTCAAATCTCCAAATCTGGTTTCGCTCTCAGCTACCTTGACAACGAAGGCGACACTGTGTCCATCACAACAAACCACGACTTGATCGAAGCGATTGGTCTCTCCCGCCACGTCCACCGTGAGAAGGTCGACCTGTTCGTCCATGATCCCGATAAAGCCCCGCTTCCAGCGACCACAGAGCCCCAACCTGGACTGGCGAAACCTCTCACGCCCCCAGCATCCGTCCTCCGCGACCGCAGACAGTTCTTCGATGACGAGAAAGACGTGCCTCGTGCGCGTTCGAGAGGGTCAGCAGCTGCGATACCGATCCAACAGGAAGAGATCATTGCAGGAATACCCAACGACCTGTTGCTTCCGGGAGCCATTGTCGCGTTGGCCGTGGTTATCGTGGGAGTGTTTGCCATCGGGCGTGCGTCCAGCAGGTAGGTGGGTAGGTGCGTGTGGAGGATGTTTTCGGTTATCATTTGAGGAGTATACGAAGCGCGAACAAGCAGCATTGTAAATTATCGTTTGATATCCCTAGATGCACTGGCAGTTCCCGTAGCGACAACGCACCCGTCGCATTTTATTTTGTAGCAGCTTTGTAGTAGTTTTGTAGTGTCGAATTTAGAAGTACAGAATACACTTTAGTAATGAATGTTTACTGGTCGTAAGAACTTGGTCGAGAAAAGAGCAAAACAGCACTGCGAATCCTTGTCCATCACAAGGACGCTCAAGTACCGCTCTGCTCCAGTAGCCAGAAATGTTTGGCTGTTGCTTGGCTCTCTTGCCTCGATTGGCTGACGTGTGAGAGAACGGGCACAACACGTCTACGGCTGCGCTGCCCGTGCTTTTCATTTTTCCCAGGATCTTCGCGCCTCGCGAAACCCATTTCACCCCACCAAAACAACCCGCTTTCAACAAATATACCCAGCAAAATCACGAAATCGAAGTCGTGCAGCTCTGCGAAGAGCGGAAAAGATTCTCTGGGACAATCTCTTGTTGCTTCGCCCACTGCCGCGCGCCCTTTTCTTGCCGCACGCGCAGACACGACCAGTTGGCGATCCTACAAGATTCCCTTGCCTAGCTGTGCGGACCTCGCACAACTCACACCGCGATCTGGAACCGCCCCTCACGACACCACGAACAACCTAAGCCATGTCTGTTCTGCCTGCTGACATTCACACGGCTCTTGCCAATCTGCTCAAGGGCCTGCAGGCGCCAGACAATGTAGAGCGCACCGCCGCGGAGGACCAGCTCAACCGGGAATGGGTTGGCGAGAGGCCCGATGTGCTCCTGATGGGCCTTTCTGAGCAAATACAGCTGGCACAGGACACCTCGGTCAGTGCAATCACCCGATTTCGTGCCCTACGCACATTCTGACGCAGTCGTCCGCAGACCCGATCATTCGCCGCAGTCATCTTCCGCCGCCAGTCCTCGAAACCGCGTAAGACAGAGAACGGGAGCACCGTCGACCTGTTCTTGACCCTGCAGTCAGCCGAGCGAGAGGCAATCCGTGCCAAGTTGCTGCAATGTTTGGCCTCGGAAACAGTTGCCAGTGTAAGGGCCAAGATTGCAGATGCCGTGGCCGAGCTTGCGCGACAACACACCGACGAGAGTAATTCTTCCCAAATGATTATACGCTAGGACAAATTCTGATCTCATGTATAGAAGTACCATGGCCAGAGCTCTTGGAAGCGTTGTTTAGCGCCAGTCAATCGCCTGAACCCACTGTACGGGAGACTGCTTTCAGGATATTCTCAACTACGCCGGGCATAATAGAGCAGCAGCATGAAGATGTCGTCATGGCCGCTTTCAAAACGGGATTCGCGGACAGTGACACTTCGGTATTGTACTCCCCTTAGAGTACCAGAGAGTCATTGCTAACGGTTATTTAGGTTCGGATCTCTGCAGTAGAGGCTTACGCGTCTTTCTTCCGCTCTATCACGAAAAAAGCTCAGCCAAAATACTACCAGCTCCTCCCCGAAATCCTGAACATTCTCCCGCCGATCAAGGAGTCCCAAGATGGCGAATTGCTCACCAAAGCCCTCATTTCGTTGATCGACCTGGCCGAGGTTGCCCCCAAGATGTTCAGACCCTTGTTCACCAGCCTTGTACAGTTCAGCGTGTCCGTCATCCAAGACAAGGAGCTTTCAGAAACCCCTCGTCAAAACGCGCTCGAACTTATGGCAACCTTTGCAGATGTCGCTCCACAGATGTGCAAAAAGGATCCTAGTTATGTCAACGATATGGTCACTCAATGTTTGTCATTGATGACGGATGTTGGCATGGACGACGACGATGCGGAGGAGTGGAATGAATCTGAAGATGTTAGTTTGTCGGTCTGATAAAAGCAAATATTCTAACAAGTTCTAGCTCGACGCCGATGAGAGCGACTCAAATCACGTTGCTGGAGAACAGTGCATGGATCGACTGGCTAACAAACTCGGTGGACAAGCAGTTCTCGCCCCAACTTTCAACTGGCTTCCCCGCATGATGACATCGTCTGCATGGCGAGACAGACACGCTGCCCTCATGGCCATCTCGGCCATCTCTGAAGGCTGTCAAGAATTGATGGTTGGAGAGCTTGACAAAGTTCTAGATCTTGTTATACCCGCTCTGAGAGACCCACATCCTCGAGTACGATGGGCAGGCTGTAATGCCGTTGGTCAAATGAGCACAGATTTTGCTGGGACCATGCAGGAGAAATACCACCAAATTGTTCTTCCTAACATCATACCCGTACTGGAATCTTCGGAACCTCGTGTGCAGGCGCACGCAGCAGCAGCATTAGTTAACTTCTGCGAAGAAGCCGAGAAGACCATCCTGGAGCCATATCTGGACCAGCTTCTCAACCATCTTCTCGCATTACTACAAAGCCCCAAGCGATTCGTACAGGAACAAGCTTTGTCGACTATTGCTACAGTTGCTGATTCCGCCGAGGCAGCTTTCTCCAAGTACTACGACACGCTGATGCCTCTTCTCTTCAATGTTCTCAACGAGGAGCAATCGAAAGAATACCGACTTCTCCGAGCCAAAGCCATGGAATGCGCTACTCTAATTGCTCTTGCCGTTGGCAAGGACCGCATGGGACAAGACGCTATTGCGCTGGTGCAATTACTCGGACGTGTTCAGAACACAGTCTCGGACCCAGATGATCCGCAAGCCTCCTATTTGCTTCACTGCTGGGGTCGGATGTGCCGTGTCCTCGGTCAGGAGTTCATTCCCTTCCTCGCTGGAGTTATCCCGCCATTGACCGAACTTGCCGCCGCCAAGGCTGATATCCAACTTCTCGATGATGAGGATCAGGTGGCCGCAGTCCAAGAAGAGGAGGGTTGGGAGCTGGTTCCATTGAAGGGCAAAGTCATTGGTATCAAGACCAGCACGCTGGACGACAAGCACATGGCTATCGAGCTGATTGTCATCTATGCTCAGGTTTTGGAAGACGCTTTCGAACCTTACGTAAACGACATCATGGACAAGATCGCACTTCCGGGATTGGCCTTCTTTTTCCACGATCCGGTTCGCGTAGCTTCAGCCAAATGCGTACCTCAACTTCTGAATGCTTACAAGAAGGCTCACGGACCGGAGTCAATACAATTGGGCCAACTTTGGGAGCGAACAGTCGAACGCGTTCTCGAGGTTCTCAGCACAGAGCCTGCCATCGATACTCTCGCAGAGATGTACCAATGCTTCTACGAGTGCGTCGAGGTCATCGGAAAGAACTGCCTGACTAGCACGCATATGGCAACCTTCATCGAGTCTGCCCGTTCTGTTCTTAAAGACTATCAAGAACGTGTACAGGAGCGTATAGAAGACCAAGCTGACGCCGAAGACGGTGAGGAAGCCTCCGAGGACGCTCTTTTCGCCATCGAAGATGACCAGAATCTTCTATCCGACATGAACAAGGCGTTTCACACCATCTTCAAGAATATGGGCACCGCATTTCTCCCACATTGGGAACTGCTCATGGAGTTCTACAAGGCGGCTGTCATTAATCCAGATCCTACACAACGTCAGTGGGCCATATGTATATTTGACGATGTGCTCGAGTTCTCTGGTCCTCAGTCCTGGCAATACAGCCCGCACATTATCCAGCCCCTTATCGATGGTATGCAAGATGACGTGCCTGCCAACCGCCAAGCTGCCGTCTACGGTGTCGGTGTTGCAGCCCATAAGGGCGGAGAAGCATGGTCCGAATTTGTTGCCGCGTCTCTGCAAATGCTGTTCGCAGTCACCCAACGCCCAAGTGCCCGCGCCGACGACGATATCTTTGCTACCGAGAACGCGTGCGCGAGTATCGCGAAGATTCTGCATTACAACGCAAGCAAGGTGCCAAACTGGCAGGATGTGGCGACTGCGTGGGTCGATACGCTGCCGGTTACTAATGATGAGGAAGCCGCGCCTTTCGCATACGCATTTCTTGCCTCACTCATAGATCAGTAAGTTTTTTCTCCTCTGTCTCCAAAACCCCGTCCTCATCGTATATACCAAAGTGCTAACTTCAGTAGACAAAACCCTGCCGTCCTCAACCAAGCTCCAAAGGTCTTCCGGTTCGTGGCCCAAGCCCTCGAGGCCGAGACTCTACAAGGCACAACAGCAACCCGAGTCGTCAACTGCGTGAAGTCGCTTGTTCAAATTACAAATATGTCGTTACAACAGGCTGCGGAAGGCTTGACGGTTGAGCAGCAGCAGACGGTGGCTGCGTACTTTAGTTAGGTACCGATTACGCGCAAGCCGGATGCTAGTTGGGACAGGATAACGGATGCATGGATTTTCATTTGACGGACGGCATGGCGTTGGATGATTATGGACGAGCGGCGATGCATGTGCATGATATGGTATGGTATGGTTATGTGCGATGTGTTCACAAATGGTAAACCATGAGTGCAAGAAATGGAACAGGATGGATGCCCTGATTTTTTTTTTCGACTGATTTGTTTGGCATTTTGAGATGCTATATTCCCCCTCCCCTACACTTCCCATGTTTGTGCTTGCCTCCCCACTCGGCCTCTGTCTCTTGGGTTAAACGGGCGGGAAATTGCTGGAAGTAACTCGAAATGCGAGTGAATAGATTGAGCATGTTTGATAAAATTTGTGACTTATAACGATATTGTTCCTTGCAAGAAAAAGATTGGATATCATGGCATGCAAATTCATGACTCACAGTTGACATTCATACATTGAAACACCATTGCATGAAATCAGTGTTTATTCGACTAAGTGCCCAGCTTTCAGTCAATCACCTGGAAGCAAGTCTTGCGCTGTAGCCCTCCACGCCTCATACCGTCGATTCTTTCTCATTACACATGTGGGTCATTAATCGAAGGCTTTTGATCTGATCGTGTTTTCCTCTTCACCACTTCCTGCATCGCATCAACTAAGAACTCTTTGGGACACTTTTTAGACTCGACAGTCCAATCTACACCAATGAAGATGCTGATAAGGGTACTATACTTAAAAATCTGCGTTTGTTAGCAGGCTCTCTAGGTCCTCTCCAGTACTGTGCGCATGAAACTTGTAACTTAATGAGCTGCATCCTGTTCACTACCCATATTGGAGTGTTTGTGGCGATAGAGAATCGGTCGAGATCATTGGGAGGAAAGCGTGGTTATTTACTTCATAGCTTTTGATGGAGAAATACGGGGGTCTTTAGTGAATATCGTGGACTACGTTCCTAGCAAGTAGATAGTTTGCTGCTACGTGCCCGTATATGTTTGTTGTTCGACTGACTTGCCAGGGGAGGGTAACGCACTGTTCTACAAACAACATTTGTGACGCAATTTTAATCGTCTTCGACTCGCTTTCAGCATTAATCGTGTTAGAGAATCTACTTCTTCCTTGCATGTTCCCCAACTTCAACCTCAAAACTACCTTCTCACTAAGTCCATCGCAACTCTCTGTAAGTTTCTATGAAATGTAGACGATACTTGGGTGTATAACAGATTGAAAATATTCGAATGTAGGCAATGCTCTGCACCGTTCTGCAATCAACTCTCGTTAGCGCGATCCTCGATAATGCGATATTCTCATAGTTATCTGCCAAACTTCGATCTCCATACAAAATCTGTTACCAGCCTAATATCCGCCAAAATTTGGAGATATCGGCTTATTGGGGTACTAGATAATCTAATTAGGACTAGTAATGGCCCATATAGGTCAGAACACGCCAAGACCGGATCGAAACATGATACTGACTAAGACGTGTATGATTTTCCATACCAAGCTTTTCCTAATTAGGCTACTAGCGCCAATCAAATAGAACTATAATCTCGTAACCTGATATAACTACCTTGGAATTATTATATAGCGTTAAGGGGTTTGACTATATCTAGATTACCTGGGTAGAATTGTCTGTGTCTTATGCACGTATCGACTATTTAGTAAGTCTAAAGAAAAGCATCGAAATATTGAATGTTCCAAAGCCCCCTATTTGAAACTTAGACTTAAAATCTTAGTGTTTCCACGGTCTTCTCGATTACTTTCCTTTACTTGAACAACTCCTTCACTATTCACATTCTCTAATACCCTCTGGATGTCCAACTTTCTATTCCACGAGCCCCATCCCAAGATGCACAAACCTAAGAACCTATTGGTTCCCAAGTCAGGAACAAGCAAGTATGCGACCCCAAATCTCTACCTCTAAGATGTCATTCCAACATCGCCTACAGGTACTTAAATCTACCGCACAAATTTAAGGATTTCGCATACTGATAAGGCGTAGAATCTCGGGCCCGCAGGTCGCAGTCGTAGTAGGAGGCGAGGAGAGACACGTTGTCGCGATCCATCAGGCTACCCTTATCAAGAGCTCAAAATTCTTCGCGAAAGCTATGAGATCGGAGTGGAAGGACCTTCGCGGTGACGCTAGTATTGAACTGACTCACATCGACCTCTACACATTCCAAATTTACGTCCATTGGCTCTATTTTGGAACCCTTCCGATTGACGGCAGGGGAAGCCAAGCACATCCCATTTTGGCCAAAGCCTACGTACTAGGAGAAGAGCTGATGGACTCAAAGTTCAAGAATGACGTGTTGGATACAATCATCGCTACGGCCATCGAGGTAGGTCATTCTCCTATTGGCGAACCAGTAGCAATTATATACAATGGGACTACTCCGTCGTCACCTGCTAGGCGTCTAATGGCCGATATCTGTGCCGCCATGGCTGGAAACGACAGGACCTGGACGGATGAGTTCGAGAACTGCCCCAAAGACTTCCTTGTGGACGCTATGAAGGCCATGGTGAGGGATCGCGTGGGTGATAAGAGGCAGCCATGGGCGGATGATTGTCGACCGTACCACGAGAGCGAGGAGGGACCGACGATATGAGCGATTTATCCGGCATACAAAGAAGGCGGCTCGACTCGAGGAATTTCAAGCAAGCAAACCTGGCCAGCAGTCAAAAGGATTAAACAGACTCTACAAAGCACGGGCGTAGTTGCCGAAAGCCATTTGATGGCGTGGTGGACAGGGCTAAGATAACTCTCATAAATCACTAGTTCCGTCGTGATGAGAGAGACGAAAGCGATGGGTACTACAATTTAAGAGAATACGCTATGTTGTTACTTTTGCTCTACCCTCGTGATTAAACCTTCTTTGCTTCTCGTTCTCTACCCACTCCCACTTCCCTCTACTTCAACATCGTTTAGCCTGCAATCTAGGAGTCGCACCACTACCTTTGATAACAAACAAGATGCCGAAAAAAAACGAGACCCACACCGCTCCTAAGTCAGAAGCTAGAGAGTACGTTAAAACACCCTTCACACACCGCAAAGGTCCTTTGAGCAAGTACGATAGGATATCGTGGACCTCAAACCATCTTCTTACACTCTTACTGCTATCTAGTTGCCTGCTAATGCTGTGCTGTACAGTCTCTGGGGCCCAGTTATCACCATCGTGGTCGGCGAGAAGAAAGTCAAGGTCGTGATCCACAAGGCGATCTTAGTCGAGAGTTCGAAGTTCTTCGAGAAGGCGGTCAAAGGAGAATAGAGTACCTCACGGTCGGATCCAGACACTATCGAGCTGAAACACATGAATCTGGATACCTTCAAGCTCTACGCCCATTGGGTATACTTTGGAGCCATTAAGCTTTTTGAAAAGGATGTTGATGATATGTGTACTGCCTTGGCCAAGGCTTATGTCTTGGGCGAGGAACTTATGGATGTGAAGTTCAAAAACGGCGTTTTAGACACCATCATCCATTCATTCTCGAATAGTGATGACTGGCCCCTCGGAGAGTCAGTGGTGATCATCTACAACGGTACCACTAAAACCTCATCTGCCCGACGTACGATGGTAAACATCTGCGCTTCTTATTTCAGCATGGAATCTATCCGCATTCAAGAGTTCAAGAACTGTCCAAGGGACTTCCTGCTGGATACGATGACGGCCTTGGCAGAAGGTGAATGCGACTTGGAACAACTTGGTTCGAAAAGCTTGTACCACGAAGAGGAAGAACCGACGGCCTAGGCGATGGATATTGATTGAACAGGAGCAGGATAGTAACAGGCTGATGGGATCCTACTATATCTGGTGGAAGAAGTTGTGCGCTGCATCCCTGTTCGAGTAAACGATATATGGGACGCACGGAGTCCCAGGTCAATAGCCAAGATGTCCTGTCTCCTCAGGCTTGTTTAGTTCTTGTGTGTTCAAGAAGAGCCTGCAATATTTGATCATGCTTGCACAATTCTAGGGACGAAGCTTTAGGCTGTGGGGATTTTGGTGTCTTGGGCGTTTGATATACGGTTTTCTGGATATCATTTCTTTAATTGCTCTTACACCTCACTTTCAAATGTATTTTAACAA
Organism: Herpotrichia juniperi; assembly: GCA_014905255.1. Classification (NCBI taxonomy): domain Eukaryota; kingdom Fungi; phylum Ascomycota; class Dothideomycetes; order Pleosporales; family Melanommataceae; genus Herpotrichia; species Herpotrichia juniperi. The sequence continues at coordinate 343,584 of BLYF01000082.1, forward strand.
TGGAGAAAGCCCTATATTTCCACCCTGAAATAGAAATTCGACTACGAAGCCGCAACCGCCTGCTGTGACTGCTGTGCTGCCTGCTGAATCTGCATGATCTGACCAAGATATTAGTTAAGTTGATGAAAAGTCCTAAATCCTCAATACGTACCTCGACTTTGACTGTTTCGCTCTTCCCTTGTATGCCTTCGATTTGCTTTTCAATTCGTTTGCTTGTTTTCATCAGCACTGTGTTTTTTTTAAGCCCTTTGCTAGATCTAGTGCTCACATTTCCTTTTCGATGAACTCCAAACGACCGTTTACAGCCATGACAGCCTCAGTCTTGTCCTGCTTCAAAAGCACCGGCCCGATTTGCTTGTAGATATTTGCATCGTCGTCGAGGAGTGAGAATTCCTGTAGGAACACGTCTTAGTTTTGTCCCATGTTTTCCATCTCTTCACCCCTAACCTTCTGAACGGTAGTGTTTTCTTGCTGCTGGGATTCGAGCTGCTGGCGAGCTTCGACTGCTGTGGAAAGCTCTGGACGAAATATCAGCAAAGGGTAAGCTTTCTATGAAAAACGGTGTGCCTAACCTGCTTGCAGTTTCTGGTAGTCTTCAGACAGATCCTGCAGCTTCTTCTGCAGCTCCCCCATCTTCTCGTAATTCTGAATAATGCACGTAGAAAGTTCTTGACAAGCTCTCGTGAGGTCGAAAGGCGGGATGTCTATGTTCTCGTTGCGGTCTAGCGTCAACGCGGGGCTAAGGTGACGATGGCACCTAGCAGCGGCAGCGGCCGATTCACTCCCAAACCACACACTTCCCACGATTTGCACACAGTATCACGAGACGCAAGATACACAGTGACATTCACTGCCTAGCTTTAACGATCAGGAATTACCATATACACCACTGCTGCACGAGTGCTTCTCCACCCACCGCTTGCCCCGCGTCCACCACCTTCACACCTCGTGTAGCCACCAATTCACCCAGCGATATCGTTGCACGAACGCGATCACGTATATCGAATACCCCCGATATCCCCTGTAGCACGTATATCAACATAGGCGCAAGAAATGAGCAACGCAGACTTCTTGGGCCGGGCCATTGAGACGGTCAAGAAGGCCATCGAGACAGATACCGCGGGAGATTATGCGCAGGCCTACCAGATGTACTACAGTGCACGTAAGTAGTTGAAGATACATCTATGAAACGCAAAAGAACTAACATCTACCAGTAGAACTGTTCATGCTTGCCCTAAAATGTGAGTCTTTACCACAAACCCACCCCGTCCCTCGAACGTCTGTACTGATTTGACGCCAGGGGAGAAGAATCAAAAATCCAAGGAGATGATCCGGGGCAAGGTGGCTGAGTACATGGAGCGCGCCGAGAAGCTCAAACAACACCTGAACCAGAACGATCCTGCGAACAAGAAGAAGCCCAGCGCAATGGGCGCAAACGGAAAGTCTGCAGGCGGCAGTGGGAAGGGAAAGTACGCATACCACCCGAAATTCCACCGCTCTTTTCATACTTACGCTAACAAGACGCCCCAGAGACGACGAAGAAGGGGAAGAAATGGACGCCGATTCTAAGAAACTACGCGGTGCACTCGCAGGTGCCATTCTCTCTGAGAAGCCCAACATTCGGTGGGAGGATGTGGCGGGTCTGGAGGCAGCCAAGGAGGCACTAAAAGAGGCGGTCATATTACCTATCAAATTCCCACACCTGTTCACCGGCAAGCGACAACCGTGGAAAGGCATATTACTCTACGGGCCCCCTGGTACAGGAAAGAGTTACCTGGCGAAGGCGGTGGCGACAGAGGCGAACAGCACGTTTTTCAGTGTGTCCAGTTCGGACCTGGTGAGCAAGTGGATGGGTGAGAGTGAACGGTAGGCCAACTCCCTTCCCCCTCAATCCGAAATATCGTAAAAATGCTAACATCGGAACAGGCTCGTAAAACAGCTCTTCGGCATGGCCCGCGAAAACAAACCCTCTATCATCTTCATCGACGAGATCGACGCGCTCTGCGGCCCTCGTGGCGAGGGCGAATCCGAAGCCTCACGACGCATCAAAACCGAACTTCTGGTACAAATGGATGGTGTAGGCAAAGACTCAAAGGGCGTGCTTATCCTCGGTGCAACAAACATTCCCTGGCAACTCGACGCAGCCATTCGACGACGATTCCAGCGGAGAGTGCATATCAGCTTACCAGATTTCCCTGCAAGAATGAAGATGTTCGAGCTCGCGGTAGGCAGCACGCCGTGTGAGCTGAAACTAGAGGACTATAGGGAGTTGGCACAATTAAGTGAAGGGTACTCTGGTAGTGATATCTCGATTGCGGTGCAGGATGCTTTGATGCAACCCGTGCGGTTGATACAGTCGTCGACACATTACAAACCGGTATATTTACATCTCAATAAACCTCTTCAAGAATATCCTGCTAACGATATATAGGTCATGGTAGAAGGTGTCGAAAAATGGACGCCCTGCTCCCCTGGCGATCCCAAGGCTAAAGAAATGACATGGACCGATCTCGACGGCGACGCGCTACTCGAACCACCACTTCGCGTTTCCGACTTCAAGAGAGCTATCAAGTCGTCACGACCCACAGTCAGCCAAGTCGATCTCATACACAACGCGGAATGGACAGCGGAGTTTGGTAGCGAGGGTGCATAGTTCCTCGATTCGAAGCAGGGAAGATATTGGACATTTTTGGAGTTACTAATCTCGGCATCATAGCGGTCGAGCGGGTACATGGCGTTGAGTGAATGTATAGCTGGAGGGATTGTTCATACCGGATCATAAAACAAATGTAGTGATCATATTCTTTCTATCATCAAGCATCAGGTTACAAGCAAGCTGTGGACGGTGATCACTTTGGGAAGTCTTAGTCATCATCCGTTCAGGACGATGACTGAAAAGGTCTCTAGGTGTGTTGTAAGTCATTTGGCTCCTTCACTATTTGATGACGGACTTTTGGGTGACATGCTCCATCCCACCATGTTTGAGCATGTCTCTTAGTATAGGAGAGTGCAGAGGCAGAACCAGCCGTTGCTCTTTTTCTGTTGTATCTACCATGTCTACATGAGCCAACATCATGTTCTAAAGTGTCTACTTCTCTTCCAACTCTACCTTTTCATCCCATGATCCCATCAGACCATGTAGTCTTGTTCCTTATCAAAATCTAGGCCCTGACACATTTCGGCTCCATGAGAGCACAGATCTCATATACGGAGTGTGTCGAATTAGACGTTGAATGTTCGAACTTGACGAATCATCACTCTGATATGATCAAATATGTCCTAGCTTTTATAAGTAGTTCTTGCTAGGGCGTACCTTTGAATAATCCTTGATACTGCCGTTGAACGACTTAGCTTTCACTCTCCTGCTCATTTTGCCATAGTTTAGTGACTTTTGCTGCTGTATTTTCTTCACGCTATCTTTTTCTGCCCTGTCAATCTTACAAGGTTAACAAGAGACAGTACACCATTCGAACGGTACGACACGCGGGCTCCTGCATAAGTACTGGACCTCGTATATGACTAAAACTCTTTCAAGTGAGTATTTACTTATTTCAATTTTTTGACATTACAACGATTCAAGGGATGCAGTGGCCACAGCGCGTTTTACCTCTTATTCGGCTTTATCAAAGTGAATTGACGGATCTGAGAACGGACAGTAAATATGCAGACAGTGAGTAAATTTGCTTCACCGATATACCATCTTAGCTCACAAGGCCCAGAGCCGAGCCCAGCCCTTCCGGTTGTGTCTCTGTCTTAATATTCTCACCAGACTAGCCAAGTTAGTCATACTGATGTCAAGTCAAAACTCGACATATAACATACCATGAACTCTGTAGTACTTATGAAAGTAGGCTTCGCTCCCCGCAGGTGCCGATTCGTGGTGGTATTGAGTAAACAACTGTGTGGGCTCACCGACCCAAATGGGCATCTTCTCGTGATACGCTGCCTTAGAAATGTTCCATGGACATTCTATCGGAGAAGGACGCTTTCGTATCTTAGTGATTGTTTTTAGAACATCGACCAAGAAGTCCTTTGAGCATTCATCAAAAGTTCTGTGCCATCCGCCCTTGTCATCAACATAGGCGGCGTATGCATATATATCGGACATAAGACGCCGTCCAAGGGAAATTTTGGAAGTACCATCGTAGATAGTGTCCACCATTTCTGGACTTGGGATTGCGATCGAGACATGTGCCACAAAGATGTCGATGATTGCATTCTTGAAGTTGACGTCCATCAACTCCTCTCCTAGAACATATACGCTGGCTAGCGATTTGTAGTCCTTGTCATGAGCGCTTTTGACCGTCCCCATGGGGATCTTCTTGAAGTATAACCAATGAATGTATGTGGAGAAGAGCTCTATGTCACAGTGGCTCATATCGATGACCTTAGGATCTGGTCGCGAGTCGGTCCAGTCGGGCTTCATTGCCTTCTGAAAGAACGCAGAGCTTGAGCCAAGTACCGTTTCGTGTACCACAAGTGACTTTTTCTCTTTGCCGACCAGGACAGTAAAAACTCTGCCCCAGATGCTATGTACTTTATCAGTAGGACTTGACCAATCCCTATGAAGGTGGCTTACTTCATTGGTTGTGACTCCAGAACGACCACATCGTTGGATTTGCTTGTTGTCAATGACTTCTCTGGGGTCCCCGCCATGATGACGGTGTTGGGTAGAGGTTGAGGTGAGGTGAGTCGAGGAAGACAAGATAATGAAGGTAAGACAAGGAAGGCAAGATGAGGAAGCTCTGTTTTATTGATGTAGCTAGGGGTCAGCGCGAAAAGTCGTGCCTTCCGTCTTGGTAATGTGAAGGTGAGAATTAAGACACCCGGCTTCCTCTTAGGAACTTTGGTGTCACTAAACCCAATATAGGATGCTTTGTCTGTTTAGGGTTGCGAGTTTTTAGTGAGACTCAGAACGAGGTTCATAGAAAAGATAAGCATGGGCAAGAGTTGAGTCTTGAAATCGGGCTTTTCTTACTGCTCGTGTACAGAATCACCATTGCTGAAATGATTTGCCATATCCTGCATACATTCGGAGGGGATACACATGATGCGAAAAGAAAAGACTGAAAGGGAATCATAAAATGTGTCCTAAAAAAGAGCATGAGAAGAATGAGATTTCGCCCATATTATGGATGACACACTCTGGAGCTTATCTACCAACGAGCGAAGTAGAATTAACAAGTTCACTACATATCTGAAATGTCGCCTTGTACTTAAAAGCTGCTTGCAACTCCTGGTCGCCTCTTCTCAATAGCCAGCACCATATCAATGTATTTCCTGCCCAGAGGTTCCTTCTTCCTAGCACTCAGCAGCGCTGCTGACTTGAGCACATTCTTGATCTGTCGCCCGTTCAACTCGATCTCAGCTACCTCATCCAGGTCGCTCTCACCCCATCCCTGCATATTCAATTGCTTCGTGAAATTCGCCCAAATGTGGCGTCTGGATTCGGGAGACAGGTCCGGGTATGCCAGCGAGACGTGGATGCGAGATTGGAAGGCAGCGTCGATGTTGTCGATGCGATTAGTAGTCAGGAAGAGAATGCCTTCGTAGTACTCCAGAGTGCGCAAGAAGATAGATACCAGCTTATTGCGCTCCAGATCATGAGTTGACCGCTTCTCCAGGAAGACATCACACTCATCGAGCAAGAGGACGGCGTTCCACTTCGCGATCATTTCAAGGACATTGCGGAGCCTGTGTTCAACTTGATCGGGACGGCTACCGAGATCGCCGGAGCTCATCATATATAAGGGAGCATGCATGTGCTCTGCGACCGACTCGGCTGTGAGAGTCTTGCCCACGCCGGGAGGCCCGCTTAGCAGCGTCACAAAGCCCCTTCCTTTGCCGGCCACAACATCGTCAAAGGAGGAGGTTTCCATGGTCTGAGCTTCGGCAAATGAGAGGATGAGCTCTTTTTGATCCTCGGGTAGGACAAGAGATTCGAAGGCGTTGTCATTAAACTTGATGTTTTCGACAATGTCAACAAAGAAAAGCAACCATTCCTTCTTCTTGAGCGAGTAGCCGCGGACGCGGGAGCTGCAGATCAGCTGCAATTCTTTGGTCAAGCGCAAGCGCTTGGTCTCTGTGCCCCTGCCAAAGATATAGTTTTCGTCGCTTTGATCATCGTCAGATGTGGCATCCGACTCTGGCTCAGATGCGCCATCTTTGGCAGCCAGGGCTTCGATCGGGGCAACGTATCGACAAGAATAATTCCGGAAGGTGTTGGAGTCGATAACGACTCGGCCAGAGCAGTACGTCGGGATCTCTTTACCCTCCCTGTCCCATGTGATCGCAAAACCGTTGTATTCTTTATAGTGGCATCCTGCAAGCTCCTCGAACTTCTGTCCTCGTTGTACAAGAAGCTCTGAGACCTCATTTTTGGAAGGATGGAATGACATAGGGAATGCGCGAAGTCCGAGTATCTTTGCCGTGCCAATGAATTCCGGGATTTGAATTTTTTGGCTGCTACGTCCGAAGTGAGACCCATTCCAGTCGACGCAGTCTGCAGTAAGCTCGTACGCAAGGCCGCCACACGAGGTCTCAACGTACTTCCCGCTAGTAAGCTCGAAGGCTCCTGTAGCTCCGCCGTGAGAGCTCGAGTAGATGAGTCCGCCAGGTTGGAAGATGGTCCATAGGTTCTCGTACGTTGTGACTCCCATCTCCACATAGTCCTCAAAGCTTTTGAGCACAGCCTCAAGCTCCACTTTCAAGACATCGTAGAGGAGCTCCAGGTGCTCCTCAGTGACATTGTCGATGTCCTTTCGGTCCTTATATTCGAGAAACCTCGACCATCGGTGAACAAACGGCTCAAATGGAGCTTCGAACTCCAATCTCTTGAGCTCGCAGCAGACTCCGGGATAGCCTTCGAGAATCTCACTCAGGGCATCCTTCAGCCACGGGGATTGAATGATTATTGAATGAATCTCAAACTTTTTTCGGGAGTCTTCGGCCTTCTGGAGGCGAGTGATGAGAGCATACTGAGCGGTTTCTGAATTACCGAGTCAGTAAACATTTTTCCAACCTTAGATATTGTGCAAGGTCTATGTAAGACCCTACCTCGATGATGTCTCATGCACGATAAGCTGTGGAGAGCGTGTTGAAGAGTACGTACCTGCGTTTTCTGCGGCCTCGGCAACGTCTTCAGGCTCGTCCTTAAGCCAAGTAAACTTCTTCTCCGCGTCTTTGGGGCCTTGGTAGAGGGATTTGTAGGATGTGAGGGAACCCTCAGAGGCGAGAGACTTGGTGGTGCCGTTGGCGTTTTTGGCATCGTTTACGCCGGTTGCGATCTCTGCTACAGTCATCTTCGATAGATAATGCCTGAAAGTAGTTGTAAGAAGGGTGTATAGAACGAGAAGGAAACTTGGAGAGAAGAAAGAAATGCTTTTCTAGAGCAGGAGAAAAGATGGAAGAGGTGGTGAACCAACGAGCCCGCACTGATATTTGCTGTTGTTGGGAAGAGCACGGTATTTGAATGACCTCGTCCTCTAGGTAACAATGCCGAGTTCACACATCGAGTACCATACAACTCCTCGTCCGTCCCACCCTACGCCCCAGCCTCTAGGCTGCAATATCTTGTGGCAAAATGAGTAGTGAGAGGGCGATATGGGGCCGCATAAGGCTTGTAAACCTGGGTATTAGCCCTCGAAAGATGCATATTAACATGCATGGGGTTGTAAAGATTGCCGTAGGCGGCATAGCATAGCCAGGTGGCCAATCACAGGGTGTTCAAAAGAGATGCTGCTGCCTTCGGATCTGCGCGACTGCGCAAAAAGTGGAGCGAGAGATGCACTTATGAATCGAGTTTTTGACGGTTGAGAAAGTTCCGCATCGAAAAGGGCGGAGGTTTGAGAAACTGAGACTTGCTACACGAAGATTTCTGAGTTACTTGAAGATCGCACTCTCATCAGCGCGAGAAGAGATCGTCTAAAGCTTCCTAATCCCTGCTGCCAGCTCCGGAGGAACATTTTAGCATCCAGCGTGGCGATCCTTTTCGCCAGATACAGCCGGGCTCTACACGGCCAATTCGATCCTGTTACCCTCTGGCCAGCATTGCAAGACCTGCTCCTTTATATCGCGCAAAATGCTCCCTCGGTGCTGGAGATAGGCAAGGGAGGGAGGTCAGCAAAGATCACTCAGCCTTACACCCCCCTTTGGTACGATTGATAAGACAGACGGTGGGAATCGTGCCATAGGTTGGGTCGCAGTATCGCAGCGGGCTGTGAGCTCTGAAGATTTTGGCAAGACCGAATGTGTTGTAGTTATAGTTGTAGATGCATCGATAAGACACAATTCGCATCTGGCGTTCTAAGTGAGCACAAGCTTAGGGACACCAAGGAGGGGCACGTGACCATGGCTGCATAGGAGCGTTTACCCGTGGGCGTTGTTTGCAGCCTCCGCGACGGACCCAAATCGAAGCGGGGGTGCAGTGTTTAGAAGGAGTGAAGGGCGACTTGGAGATGTGATGTTTGGGGGTTTCAGAAGCTTCGAGAACGGATCTGCCAGCCTTATTTGTGTTGATGGAGACGGTGGGGTTTCTTTCTTGGTGATGTCTCACCGATTTGGCCGGCCCGGAGCTAGCGTGTTCTGCGTTTTGTTCGAAGCTGATTCTTTCGCGAAATTCACTTTTGTTCTCTCTCCCACACGGTCCCCCACTTCAATTCTCGTGCGTTGTGTGCCTTCCTTCTCTGCCGCTCCCCGTCACTCAGCTGCGTGCGCCCCTCAGTCGTGCTTCGGAAAACTACCTTGCTTGATACGTCATTCCTCGACGTGTTCATAGTCAGTCTTCAACACTCTCACCGCATCAAGCAGAACAACGCACCAACACCACTGTTGAAACCCACTCGCTCCCCAAGCTACTCCGCCCGCACGACCACGCCGGATCTCTCCTGTGACTTTGACTAGTCATGGCAGTCCCTACGCAGTTGGCCTGTAGGTTTTGCCTTTCGAACGGTGTTTTGGTGCCTGCTAATTGCTCGGCACAGACCGCACTTCCAAGGACATTGGAGTCTTTAACGCAGCTCCTGACTACGAAGATCTCCCCGGATTCACACAGTACGATGGCTACCGGCATTGAGAGGCGTATAAAACTAAACTGTGCAACAGACCCGAGGGCAACCTTCGATGCTGCTGCTACTCGCCAGACAGCAAATACTTTGCGTGGGCATCACCCGAACAGTACGCTTCTTCATTGCCTTGCTCTTCCTGAAATTGGCTGACATCTTGCGTCCTCTAGGGTTTCGGTCATTGATGCCTCCACGGGTAACCTCGTCACCGCACTTCCCACGCCCAACGTGTTCGAGCTCGGATTTTCTCCCCTAGGAACCTACATCATCACCTGGCAGCGACCCACCAAGGACGAAGAGGGTAATGCTACGAAAAACTTGAAGGTGTGGAGGACCGTTGTAGATGATGCTGAGCAGGGCCAAGAGCGCACTGTCCTTGGCGAGTACGTGCAGAAAAATCAGACTGGATGGAATTTGCAATACACGACCGATGAAAAGTTCTGCGCACGTTCGGTGACGAACGAGGTGCAGTTCTACGAGTCTGGGGACCTGAAAACGGTCTGGAACAAACTCCGTGTTGAAGGAGTGACCACTTTCGCGGTTTCTCCAGGCAAAACCCACTCAGTGGCTGTTTTCGTGCCAGAGCGCAAGGTTAGCTTTCCAGCAGTCAAAAGGGGGGATGTGACTAACAGTATGGTAACTAGGGTATGCCGGCCGCAGTCAAAGTCTTCCAAGTGCCTCAGTTCAATGCGCCCGTTTCGCAGAAGACCTTCTTCAAAGGAGACAAGGTGCAGCTGAAGTGGAACGATCTAGGCACGAGCTTGATTGTTCTTGCCCAGACTGAGGTAGATAAGACGAACAAGAGTTACTATGGCGAAACGAACATGTACATTCTGAGTGCGAACGGCTCCTTCGACTCCAGAGTACAGCTCGGTATGTTTTTATGACTAGCTCATTTGGTTCACACTAACGTTAGGCAGATAAGGAGGGGCCTATCCACGACGTGGCCTGGTCGCCAAACTCGAAAGAGTTCGGTGTTGTTTACGGTTACATGCCTGCCAAAACTACTATCTTTAACGCTCGCGCAGTACCCCAGCATGACTTCGACCTGGGCCCGCGAAATACAATTCTTTTCTCACCCCATGGACGATTTGTCTTTGTTGCTGGATTTGGAAATTTGGCTGGTCATATGGATATCTACGATCTCGACAAGGACTACGCAAAGGTCTGCACCATCCAAGCCGCTAATTGCACTCACGTCGAGTGGAGCCCCGATGGAAAGCATATTCTTACGGCAACAACAAGTCCACGTCTTCGTGTCGATAATGGAATACGTATCTGGCACGTCGGGGGAACTCTTATGTACCATCAGGACTTGTTGGAGCTATATCATGTAACATGGCGACCTTCGTCGGGCCTGCCATTGGAGAATCCTCTCTACCCTGTGCCAACTCCGCACGCGTCCGCTCTCAAATACCTGAGCACGGTCAAGACACCCTCCAAGCCTGCCGGGGCATACCGTCCTCCAGGAGCACGTGGAACATCTACACCTCTTCTGTTCAAGCGCGAAGATGAAGGTGGCGCAGCATACACAAACACTGGGATTTCATCGACGAATGCGAGCTTTTCAAACGGATTTGGGAAGCCTCGTCGTCGCGAGGTGCCCGGTGCTGAGCTCGCTGATTCTCTACCCCCAGGTGCTGCCCCAGGAGGAGGTGTCAGCTTGACTGGTACCCCAGAAGGCGATGAAGCTATGTCGAAGGCCGCCTTAAAGAACAAGAAAAAGCGAGAGGCCAAGAAAGCAAAGGAGGCTGCTGAGAGGGCTGCTGGTTTGACAGCTGATGGGAGTCAACCGAATGGGCCTCCCAGTGCAGGCCGAAGCCCTGAACGACGCGACCGGAACGATGCACGGGGCGATGCACGAAATGATGTACGAAATGATGCACGCGGTGATGGGCGACCTCAGCAACGTAGTCGAAGCAGGAACGGAGGATCGTTTAGCCAGGGTGGTCAGGGTGGTGGAAGAAGCGCCAGCCAGCAACGTGCATACCAGGGCAACGCTCAAGGAGACCGCTCAGGCCCGCATCGCCGCCACGAATCTGGATATGAGAATCAAGGCAACTATCGAGGTGGTTATCAGGGCCATCAGCAGCAAAACCATCAACAGCAGAACCATCATCGTGCTGGTTCCGGTCAACAGCCGCAGTACCAGCAGAAGAATCCCAATGCCGCGCCGCCACCAGCGCCCATTCAGATTCAGACTGAGGATCAGAGTTCGGCACCCGATCTCACTGTTACGAGCCCTGGTGGAGGTCTTCAGGATAAGAAGATGAGAAGCCTCCTCAAGAAGATGAGAGCTATCGATGACTTGAAGATGAGACAGGCTGGCGGCGAGAAACTAGAAGATACACAGGTCAAGAAGATTAGCACTGAGCTGTCTATCCGCAAGGAGCTGGAGGGCTTGGGATTTAAAGAAGACTGAGTTTGTTGTGCTTAGTGTTCTAAACATGTGTATCAAGCGAGTGCTGGTCTGGGCGGCGTATGCTGAGTAGAGAATCTGGATGTTTTGCATGCACTGGCGTTCGCTTTTATGACACTACAACCCATGATCTTGATCAGGGAGTTCGTCTTGGAAAGGCTGCCATCTAGGTTCTGATATGCGGGGAGAGGCTGAGATTGATAGCAGGAAGGACACCAATGACAAGATTATTAGGGTTGCTGAGCTTATGGAATTAGGTTTTGGTCTATCCGAAATGTGTGCCCTTGAAAATGTCTTAGTTCAATATCAACTTCCCCACCCACAATGTGCAGGCGAAAGACCGTGCTAGGCAAGAGGTGAGCATGTCAGCTGCAGGGGGGCGAAGGCTTGTTTCTTGGATGCGTCGAAAACGGCATCCGCACACTCCAAAGGCGGCGGGACTTTGCTTAGCAGAGTCGACTATGATCTGAATGCACGAGGATCAAGAGAAACTTGGGATGCAGATCTTGGGAGGAATGCCAACTGGGAAGCGAGAGTGATCGCTTGCAGGGTTACGCACGCCCAGATGATGTTGGCTTGGAAAGGGAACATTGGGGTGGTGGGATTGCCCAGACGGAGTGCTTTGTGTGTTGTTTGAGGGATGGAAGAATTGCCCTGCTTGTACGCGGCGCCTTCTTGTCCTGTGGTTTTGCCTGGGCAGACTTTTCTCGTGCAGTAGCACTGGCAATGCTGGCGATTAAGCAATTCTTGGTCATCTATTAGCCTGTGATGTCATACAGCCCGCACGTCGCCCATTGGACCCGTCCGAAGATCGCTACCACCCTAGCCCGCGCTTCACCCTTTGCGCCGTGCTCACTAACGAAACATGTTAATGCGGATTTGCCCTTGACCCCCCAAGCAGTGCTTCTCTTCCATCGCACTGAAAGACGACGCGTACGGCCATGGACATATTGAAATCGAAGGCGCGTACGGCGCGCAACCGGGTCGCGGAAAGAACGTCCCAGGGCACAGGGAGTGGCTCGCTCTCCGTCCCTCACACGAACCTCCCCCCAGGAGACAATTCCAGCACACTCGGCGTGAACGAAGGGTACCTCGGGCCCCAGCCAGGAACTGCAGCTCGCGATTTCGCAGTGCCCGAGGAACCAGTCGACCCTCCTACGTCTCTGCAGTCGTCGGTCGATGCGGGACAGCCTGTTGTTGTGCCCTCAGCAGGGCCAAGTGCAAGGTATTTCTAAGCTGTCGTTACTAAGCTCACGAACAATCACTGATCTCGCACAACAGAAATGCCCCCAGGCCCTCAATGCTGGATGTTCCCGTACAGGGAAGTAGCAATCCTACTACGAGGCAATTGCTGCCCCAGCGCAATCGGCCGAACATGGGACCGCGAAACCCCAGCATCGGAATCAGAAGGACACCCTCGTCACAGGATCTGCGCGGTCAGGCTGTGTTGAACACAGCTGCTGGATCATCCACTCTCGCACTGCAGCCCACGAGCTCCCGCTTGCCTGCGCTGGACGAAACATGCCAGCTAGATCTTACCCAGGCTCCGTCGAAGACCTCATCGACATCCTCAAATACCAAAGAGCAGCCTGGTCGACTAAGGAGGGCAAGCAACGCTTTCCAAACAAAACTCGGGTTCAAGAAGGATAAGGCCAATGACAACGAGAAGGATCTGGAGGCCGGCGCGGCGCCCGTTGGACAAGGTCAAATACCCAGAGAATATGCGGCCAACATGGTAGATGTGCTAGATACTCTCGGTAAGCCAGACCTCGGTGGACGACAGCTTTTTGCTAATAATCGCAGACCCTGAAGTCCAAACCCTCACGTCTCTAACGAACGTGCAAAACTCGCTCTTCATTCCCAACCTAGGAAGATTCGTCAACCGCCGGCCTACATACAACCTACAGCGGGCTCAAAGTGAGAACAACAGTCTGGAGGAGATCAACAGGATCTTGGCACCTGCACTGGAGGCTCAGGCGGCCGGTGGTCCCCAACGGCTTCAAAGAACTGAGACACAAGGCACAACCGCAACAATGGCAACACTTGCCACAATCGACTCTACGCTGAGCGACTCTCGTTATGCCGTCTTACCGCATGGTACATCGCTGGAAGGCTGGAGCAAGGAGGACAAGAAGGAGATGAACGACCATGTGCGACACATGTTGCACTCAAAAAGATCCAAGTTCAAGCGCTCAATGAAAGGATTTGGGCAATATGTTCGCAGACGTAAGTTTGTCACTTTCTACAAAACCTTAGATACTAACACGCGTATCAGCTTTGGGCTTCTTGGTCACATTATACGCCGTCCTCATCACACTCTTTGGTCTTGCGTGGGTACTTTTCCTAATTGGCTGGATCAACGTCGGAGGTCGCCAACTCTATATTATCAACGTAGTCGATAACGTCCTCGTCGCCCTTTTCGCCATCGTCGGTGACGGTCTTGCCCCCTTTCGCGCTGTTGACACGTACCACATGATCTACATCGCGCACTATCATCACTTCACCTGGTCTCGCCGTAAGAAGGAATTGCTTCCAGAGCTTGTCGACCACAACGATCTCCCCGCAACCAACGCTCCTATCTCAGGCCCACGACAATCGGACCCTGAGGACCCAGAGAAGCAGTGGGAGTTCACTGTTCTAACACCAAAACAACAAGCTAAGCTCGAGCACCATCAGGAGAAATTCTGTAAATCGCATTCATTTTACAAGCCCCACGAAACAGAAACACATCATGCTTTCCCACTACGACTCCTTGTAGCGATTGTCGTGCTATTGGATTGCCACTCTCTATTCCAAATCGCGCTCGGTGCCTGCACCTGGGGCATTTACTACAAAGTTCGCCCTATGGCATTGACTACCGTCATTCTCTGCTGCTCAATTACATGTAATGCTACAGCGGGATTGATTATCTTGATTGGTGACAAGAAGACAAGGAAGAAGGATGTGCTAGAACGAATGAACAGACAGGAGCTGACCGAAGAGGCGATACATAAGGTGGAGAAGAAGAAGGAGAAGGAATCTGAGAGCGAGAATGAGGGGAGCAGTGGGATGAAGGAAGGCAGACGGTCGCTTAACATCCTGAGGAAATCGACGAAGCCTGGACATGAGGAAAGTGCATACCCGTAAGGACAGGATAGAGCATGAGCTAAAGTTTCAGACGGACAGTGTGGAGTCTCCGGAAATTGGGCACTGTATTGGATGGAAATCCTTTTATAGCGCCGCGTTTAGTAGTATGATTTAATATATGAAAGCCTAATATTACATGCACTAGTTTACGAAGCTACTATGAAATTGTCGTCCGATTTAGTGCGCAACTAGAAACTCAACCACAGGACGAAGCTGGGTGCAACCACATTACGAAGGAGCTGGTTTTATTGATGCACATTCTTGGCAAATGCCCCACCAAAAATCTTACGAACCTCACCCACTTTCTGCAGCCACAACCATCCTTAAAATGTCTAACTAGAGTAGAATGAATCGCCGGAAGCCTCGCAAGTACAAAGGGGTTCATACCAAAAACATCCCAGAGCGATAGGCGCGAGTTGACAGCTTCTAAACTCGCTTTTGTGTATGGAGCAGCCATCTTTAGAGGATGTATACAATAAACTTGCTGATTACCTTAACGTTAATAATAGCTAACTTTAAGCTAACTACGACATTAGAAGATGCGCAACGCAAATATTCAATCTACACTTATATGTATCTAAGATAGCTAAGAAAACCGTGTTTGTATGTAAGCTTCTATAAGCTGACGGTTTTGTGAGGCATTTGCCAAGAATATGCATTAATAAAAACCAGCTCCTTCGTAGGCGGAAACGGGTTAGTGAAAGCGGACGAGTGGTTACTTCGACTCAACGTCAACGCCAACCTTCCCCGTCAGGTCCATCACCCTTTCCACCAAAGTAAGGAAACAGCGACTTTAGTCTCTTCTGATCGTAAAGTGCAGGTGCAACACTGATATTTGACGTTTTGAATAATATTAGAAAGAGCTATCACTTCCCAATTTTTTCCCCTTCCCTTCCCCATCACGAATGAATACCAGCTATACACCATCGCAATCTGTCACCCGCAACAACACTAACAATATTCAACCTGCGCGAGGAAATCTGGATCTGTACAGTGGACGGGGAAGAGGGTTCTTCAACTTCGAGATGGCGGATGATACGTTTTGGTCGAGTACTGCGCCGCCGGCGAAGCGGAAGCGAGTTAGTGCTGGGGGTATGTTCGGAGGAGGTACGCAAGGGGGTGATGGGAAGGAGGAGAGTAAGATTGAGGATCGGAGACGCAAGGCTAGTGGGGGAATCCGGTGAGTTATATGCGTGATGAGGAAAAGGTCACATGTCGTGAGCAGCACACTTCCCCGACTTCATCAACACACCATTCTCTATTTAGCCTCCGACCTCAAGCTTTCATGAGCAGACACTAATGCTAGCTAGAGTTAATTGCCAAACCATCGAGGTCACCGTGGGACCCGAGGACGCCAAGGAATCCTTCCATATCCACGAGGATGCCATCTGCGATCAATCCAAGTTCTTCTGTTCGGCCATGAAACCAGAATGGGCGTCCTTGCGTCCAAATCCCCGCGTGATCGACCTGCCCGATGATGATGCCGCTGCCTTCGCCCTCTACCAGCAATACATCTACTCCCGCCGACTCCCTATCCTCCCTGACGACCTCGAAGAAGACACTTCCCAAACAGAAGGCTATCACACTCTAGCCTACGCCTATGTCCTAGGAGAGCGCCTCATGGACACTGAATTCAAAAACGCTATCGCCTCAGCCTACGTTCTTTACGCCCGCGGTACGGCCCCTGGCAAGCGTGCTTATCCGTCAAACGAGGAGATTAGGATTCTGTACGAGGGCACCGGGGAGAAGAGCCCGATCCGCAAGTTGTTGGTGGATATTTGGTGTTGTAGAGGGAAGCATGAATGGATGGACCAGGATTCTGATTTACCGAAGGACTTTTTGGTCGAGGTTACGAGGGCGTTGCTTAGGGCGAGACCGAGTCTGGAGAATTTGAGTAGGCCGTGGAAGAATGAGCATGTGCAGTATCATGAGAAGAGTGAGTAGGGGGGGTTTGGGGAACGATTACGGTGGAATGAGAAAGTAGGGAGAGCATTAGATTTGGGTAGAGGTTGGTGTTATCGGGTTAGTGTGGGTGATATGGATACGGTTTTCGATTACTTCCGCGTTTGGATATGGATACTGGAGTTTGAATGTTGTGCGGCCATGTGTAAAGACTGAGGTCTATCAAGGGGGCACAACATGGGGAAGGAGGATTTAATATTGGTATGGTAGTATGCGTTGCATTTACCATTGGCTTCATGATATTATGGACTGTTGATTACGATTACAGGTATTTCACTTTGCGAAATAGATTTCGTTTGCAAGGCCGTCTCCCAAGCGCAAGACACTGCAAAACATGTGGCAAGCATGTTAATAAAATAATATGTACTTCTGAATCTCTACACGCAATTCGGAGGACCGGGAAAAGGATCAGGTGCGCATTTCAGAGTTCTATCGTGTTTTCTTAGAGGGACTTGTGTTGTTCCTTCTCGACGTCCTACGTTTCTTGCGAGTTCTTCACCTTCACTTCATCGACTGTTACATGCGCCGCTAGCCTACTTTGGTGCAGGTGAAGGACGGCAAGCTCTTAAGTGTCACCTCTGCGCTCCTCGCTTTCTTCTTCCTCCAACCACCAACTTCGACTCAGCACAATCGTGCTTCTATCCGCGTGGAGTCGCTAGTCAAAGACCAGGATGGGCGCAGAGTTCAAGTCTGCGGTCGCATCCTCAAGACTGACGCCATCAAGTAAGATAATTTTACGCACGTCTATATCTCTGACTAACCCGAGGTAGCCTCCGTCATATGGTCACCATTGCGGTCGGCACTAACGAAAACACATACCCCGTCCATCAATCGTTGGTTTGCGCAAGTTCCAGGTTCTTTCGATCCGCGATAAAATCGGAGTGGATATCATCAAAGGTCGATTCTCGGACAGTTGATCTAAGTGAAGAAGTGCCGGAAATTTTCGAGATATACCTGCACTGGCTCTTCTTCAAGACGCTTCCCACAGTCCTCATGAAATCCGAAGCTAACAAGAATCCAGAACTCAAAGAGTTGGCACAATGCTACGTTCTTGGGGAGAAGCTTATCGACATCAAGTTCAAGAACACAATTCTGGATGCTTTGGCCGACGCTCTGGAGAATCAGCCATTCGGAGAACTCAGATCTCCGGGCGTCCATTCAATCAATGTAATCTATAGGTGTACCACGGGAAACTCACAAGCAAGGCGATTCTTAGTTGATGTCTGGGCATATAACAGTATAGATTCATGGAACAACATTCTTGAACGACTCCCAGCGGAGTTTATCTATATACTAACAGACTACATTCAACTCCCGCCACAACCTGCTGCACCTTTTCAAACTAGGCTTAAATT
>BLYF01000083.1:8206-161805 GCA_014905255.1 Herpotrichia juniperi
TCTAAGGCAGGGTCCTAAGGAGGGCCCTCTTAGCCAAGACAGGGTTGTACCACGTGATCTCGAGCGGCCCTGCCTTGGCGGGCAGGGTCGGTCACGTGATTCTCGGGATACTTGGTATGGGGGTAGGAGGATGATTGGTCCACGTGTGATCAGGTGGTATAAGTCCGGCGGCTGCTGGGACTGGGTTGTAACATTTTAAGTGTAAGTTATCTCTTTCTATTTATATGTGATACTATTACTCTTACTTTTCTGTCTATGAAACTTAGGCACTAACACCAGAACTGGATGAATTTTAGCGTCTGGATAAAAAAACTGTAGCTTCACCCGTCTCCATTACTAAGTCCCTACTTCATAACGTTGGGGATTATGAGGGTCCTCAGCTGCCCAAGCGCACCGTTGGTGGTTCGCTTCGCGCTCGCGCTGTCTGAATTCTGAAAGGAATACCATGTTTGCACTTCTGCGCCATGTAGGCTCTAACTTTATAGTCTTTTTAAGGGACCCTAATTAGGAGTCTAAAGGTTGGGGAGTATTAATATGCATGACAAGAGAAGCGGCAGTTCATAGGGGGAGTCGCCAATATCACGTTTCCGCATAGCATAATTATAATTATAATATGAGACTTGCACCTTATTAAATTTACTCGGAGGACCATATATAAGGACCCTTGTTGATTTGTATGGGTTTCCCGGGTAGAAATTGATTATATATTGGCCGAATAGGAAGCAGCGAAACTAGATTCTCTGTGTTGGAGTGTTGTAGAACTCTGGCGTAGATTAAGCCTCATGCCTGTAAGTTGATGCCACCCCTCTGCACGGGCCATCGAACACACTTCTGAATACCGTTGGTAGGTTGGTCTGGATGATTCGGAAGGGACCACCGATCTACGGGAGGGAGAAAAAAAGCAACTCCACGATGTCTAACCGCGAGTGGACTGCATTGCCTTGGCCAAATTAAAATTGACCAAAGAAGGAGAGAGAGATGGGGGTGCTTTGCTCGATGGAAGTCGATTGTCGTGCGCTGGTGAAATAACGATGTTTGAAGAAAAGGTTCTAAACAAGTGATTAATTAGGTCTAGGTAATAAACGCATGTAAAAGACTTCGTTCACGATCTTCAGGGTGAATTTGATTGCAGTGTACTTATTAGGTAACGATCTGCTCTGGCGTAAATCTTTAGCACAAATTAAGGCAAGATGCCTCCACCAATGTGGTCTTTGAGCTTTGTCCTGTGTTGACACTGAATCTAGGTTAAAGATTTTCTAGAAGGGAACCGCAACCAGATGGATAACTTAAAATAAGCATTTTCTGTTGCTTGGCTATCAAACATCAGGTTGCAAAGCAGACTAATTAGCTAAACGCCACGACCAGCAGGGGCAATTTGTGTAAAGTATCTGCAGATGCATTAAAGCTCCAGAGGTTTATAAACTGCGTCACAGCCCACCATTACAACTCATCAACTCAACATCTACAGCCTGTCTTTACTTCACACTTTCACATCTACATTCAGTCTTTACATCACCAATCTACATACACTAATCAACCACCAATCAACTACCAATCAACTACCAATCAACCACCACTTCCAATCATCAAAATGGTCTCCTTCCGCAACTTCGCTACTATTGCTTTCGCAGCTGTCGCCATGGCCCACTACACGCCCGACGAGGTTGTCAGCCATATCGATCTTCTTACGCAGAAGTGCCAGACCCTCCAGGGTGTCGCACATGGTGTCTCTATTGTCCACGGCGTTCTGGCCTCTGGCCCCGCCCCTCATATTATCGCCGGGCTCCACGAGATCGTGTCCACTGTGACCTATGATCTCCACCATATGGAGGGCATGCCCGCTGTTGAAGATGGCCCTGATTCAGAGGCTATCTCGGAGTCATTCCACCATGTATGTTTCAATATTGTGTTTCCAACCATTTTATTACTAATAAATTGTTCTAGTTTGCTCTCGAGCACCAAAAGCTTGTCAGCATCATGGCCTTGAAATCCAGGGTGTTCCAGATCGTCCCTTCTATCTTGCAGGAGATCTTTGAGATTCTACAGGAGGAAGAAGCCGTCTTGGATGTAAGTCATACCCCCTTCCCTACATATCACTATTTGACATCATTTCCGTTATGACACTCTGGGACTAACATTGGAACAGCACCTTGTATCCAACCTCTTCCATATCGTTCCGATTGTGCTTTCCAAAGTTGAGGCTTCCGCCATTCTCATTACCGGACCCCTCCACCATGCTATCGAGGCTTATGAGGCTCCCCAGGAGTACAAGCGCGCCGTCGGTGGCTCGCTTCGCGCACGCGCTGTTATCGTTATCTAAATTCTGAAAGGATTGCATGTCCATACTTCAGCACTATGTAAGCTCTCAACTATATGGTTTTTTTTCGGGGCTCATGAGTGAGAGCCTTAAGGTTGCGGAGTATTGATATGTAGGACTAGAAGTGAGATTTCGCAGGGAGTCGCTAAGATCGTGTTTTCGCATAGCATAATTATATAGCTATAATACACGGAATTTGCACTCTGGAACTATATTTTGAAAACAATGTATCGGGACAGTCGTATCAGAGATCGAAGATTGCTTTCGATAATGCGTTGTTATTTACTGGTAACAATTTCTTCATCGAGAGCACCACTAACGTATACGAGTCTCTGTTCGCTCATACCAAAATCCGCGACATAGACTAAGAGTAGAATAAGGTAACTCGGTCTTGTGAGAGGGCGTTCCGTCGGAAGTTGCTTGAGGAAGCTTTTTGTAACAAGTTGTTGGGATGTCAGGCGTTTCGATGAAGAATGCCGAATTTGGTCATGTCGTTCTTCTCACTTGCCTTGAAGACGTCTATTTTTGGAAAAAGTGCAATAAGAAAGGTGCAAAAAGATCCGAAAACTGCACTTTATGGGATGATAGCCCCCCGGTTTTGCACGTTCACCAAACGACCTTTAAAGGCCGTATTGCGCTCTATTTTGCTCTCGTTCTCATCATCCCCAAAACTTGTTCTGGAGATTGATGGACGTATTTTGTTAACTACTATTACCGTTTCGTGTTCAGGTGCAAAGCTGTAAAAAGAGAGGGAAACAGAATTGAAGCTGTGCAAAGCCCGGATGAGATTTCGAGATTAGCTCACAACTTTATGAGGACAGTAACGCACACCAATGTGATACCTTACGAAACAGGAAATGGGGAGGCTACTCCTATCCTAACGAAGGACGAATCGACGAAAGATCTGGCGAAAGAGAAGTGTCAGCGCAATGAGCCTACCGCACGTGAGACTATCTGCAGACATAAGAGGGAAGTTTACAGACTAACTTGAATATTCCGGGATGCAGGTAGAAGGATAAAGAGAAAATTCGACGCCATGGAGAAAGAGAAGGGAGATTTGGCGGATGCAGGTGGTAAATAGGAAAGGAAGGAGTGCTAATGGGTTTGATGGCTGACGGAGAAGCGTAAACAAAAGGTTAGATGGAGAGGTTGGAGAGGCGGGAACTACGGAAAACTATAAGAACAAAGAATGATGAACAGTTCGATGTACGAGATTATCATGTGGAGGCAGCTGTGCCTAGCAAAAGTGAGAAAGAACATGCAGATTGTGCAATTTTGAAACAGATCAGCTCAGCGTTGGGTGGCGATCTAACGTTCAGCCCCCACATTTGCCCCTGCCTTCGCATGGTCTCGTTTAAATTAGCGCTCATCCTTCAACTACCTGAAGACCTCTCTAGGCGCCAACTCATGCATTTTCAGACATTTTTCTTGTTCTTATCCTCACCGGAGCAATGTCCGATGGTTCTTTTACGGCGAACAATTAACAGGAGCGTGCAGGCTGCTCAGGTTATATACCACCATTCCATCCGGTTCACCCAGGCATCAGCAACGCTTCGGGACTCACAAGGCTGAGATAAAAACGGTTGAAGAAAATGGCAGACCGTATTCGAATGGGCTTCAGTCCGAGAAATAAAGATGAGGGCTTGATGATCGGAAACCTCGAAGGGGCTCTGATCGAAGCCGGAGCGCTTCCAACCCCTCATAAGGCAGACTTCGAGACGATTGGCCAACTAGCTGAGCGCAGGAGGATCCAGAATCGGATTGCACAGCAGAATTATCGAAAAAAACTGAAGAAGAAACTTGAAGAATTGGAAAGAAGAGCTAATGAGGGAATGAACGTCGGAAAAGAGTTGATGCACATGAGGGATGTCATGGCTCTAAATGAGCTAGATGATCAACAGCTAGACAAAGCTTTGGAAGAACCACCCCACTCAGGACTTGATAGGATGCTTACTGGAATAGACCGGGAGCAAGGCTATGTAGGCATACACAATGTATCTACCCATGGGCCACCTTCTCTTCTCGATCGCTCTTCATTCGCCGACGTCTACAGTAGCCCTCCCGAGATGGTTCTCCCTAAGTCGCCCACAAATGTCAACGCGGTTGAAGATGCTATTTCAATAATTCGGGGCCGTGGGCAATCTACCCCAGCCGTTAATAAAAATATATCATCATTGGATACCCACATGCGTTCTCTCGCCAAGTTGAAAGACAGGCAGATGCCGACTTCGAAACCGCAGACCGCGTCGTCTTTGATAGAGATCGGCAACTTTTCTACAAGTAATGGAAAGTTTCCTGCTCTTACTCTTAATCAAAAACTCATGTTTTGCACGGCTTGCAGATACAAGAATGTCAAATGCGACGAGGTCAAGCCAACATGCTCCGCTTGCTCAAAGACTCGTACACGGTGTCAATATCCTGGAAATATTATTGCGCCAGCTCTCAAACCAATGCAAGACGAAGATAACCGATCTGTTCACAATCAATCACTTCAGGCTCTGTCCTGCACAAGTTGCAAAGACAGCCAGAGCACATGCGACAGAGCACGACCGATATGTTCTAATTGCCTCAAGGCTGGATCTCTCAAGCTATGCCGCTATCGATCAGATGGTAGCCAAAAGTCCATCTACCGAACGAAGAACCGTGTCAACAACGAGGAAATTGAGATTGCGCAGCGGATCAAAACTCTCCAGGAGGCTACGAACGCAGACAAGATTGATAGGAAGACGTTGGAGAAAATGGTGTCGGAGACTATGGACATTTCATCGAAACTTACGTCCAGTCAGGAAAGCTACACAGGATTCCAAGATAATTCTAGCCACCCTCCTGTTGTGGAACTCAAACCCGGAGTTTTGATGATCGATGGCCAAATTTCAATTTTTGAAGCTCTTTATAAACGTGCGATGCAGGACCATCTTATGACTCGCGACAAACCTGCCGACCTAGTGGAACCCTCTTCTGGCGGTTGGCCTATCATCGCTCTCGCGGACACCAAGCCTACATGGCGTGAACTCGAAGCCGCCAATGCTGCTGGTCAACCCCTACCCACCACTGCTGAATCTCCGAATACCAGTCTCACAACGAAGGCCGCTCTTACTTTGGTCTCACCTTTGCGAAAGGAATCATTGGCTTCTCTCGAAGAATTGCACAAGCCTACTGTAGACAATAGAGGGCACACAAGTCCAATAACACGAGCAACAACGTGGGTAAATGATCAACGGGGGTTTCAATTACAAGATAACGTTACAACTGAGATGGATGCTATGGAATCAGAGCAGAAGTTCGAGCCTGGCTCCCAGATCGAGAAGAAAGTCAGCGCGCAAGATGAAGACGAATTCGAGAATCTATCTGAATACGCAAGCACCATCAACCCAGCCGAAGATGATATTAGTACAGTCGCCCCACCTTCTCTCATAAATACGTCAGCTTACGAGACTTCGGCACAATCTGGAGTTTCGACGCCAACATTAAGAGGAGTTACGCCCAGCCAGGCGTATCAGAAAGAACACCTGAGGTTCACGCAGATTGGAAGTGAGCGATCAGGGATATCGACGTCGACTTTGAAAGATACTGCGTATGGTAAAAACAGGAGAACTCATTCTCCATTTAGCATGGAAGAAGAATCTGATATTGGGGATACAGCATCTCATCCGTCTACCCTTAAACTGAGTACAGCTGTTCAATCTAGATATGTTCGGACGCCTGATGATGTAGAAAGCCCGTACGACCAGATGCGTCGCCTAAGTGTCAAAGCTGCAGAGCTAATCACACAACCCGGACAACGGAAATCTCCAAGTAGCGGTAGAGCTGCTTCCTCTACATCTCCGTCACACAACCAAAGTGCAGGCTTACAAAGGGACCTGATGACTAGGCACACGCAGCCCAGCTCGTCTGCATCACATGCTGGGAGATTTCAAACTACTTCTAGCGATGAGCATGAAATCGGCGACAGCTTCATTCTGAATATCAATTCAGACCCCGGCTCGTCATCTGATTCTTCCAGTGATGTATATTCTTCGGTTTCGCATCTCAAGGCGACAGACTCTGAGATGATGGAAGCTTATCACCATGGACTCCAAGATGCTCCAGCTACAGGTATCACGAACCAGAGCCAACTCGGTGCAATTCAAGACCCGGAGTTTGGAACAATTGGATTTGAAGCATTATCTCTCGACCCTGAAGTAGACTTCGATATGTCGGGGCCAGATCAAGAAACCATGAATACGGAGTATCCACCTTCCTTTTGGCGAGCAGTTAAGATCTGGAGATCAAAGGCCTCTCAAAGCGGCACCAGTGTCTCCACAGGCGTCGATTACGAGACCGATGATACAAGTTACACTGAAGGTAGTAATAAAGGGAATGCTACAAAGAAGTACCAAAAGAAAATCTGGGCGCTCCAAGTCGACAATATGCCACCTCTGGCGGAAGAATCGTCCGATGATGATTGTTTAGAGCGGGAAAAGGGAAGCTTGACAGGAAAGGACATAGGAGTTGCTGTTGAGTCGCTCACGGTAGAGTCTTTATCTTCACTGTAAAAACTCAAAAAGGAGCCTTCTGTCAATGAAAGTTATCCAAACCTCAAACTTTCGCAATGGGACACCAACACAGACGAAGCTGAAACAATTTCTGATGATTCAGAACTCCAACCCGCGCACCTTTTCCCTGATCCCACTAGTACCGATTGGAAGGACCTACAAACTCAACTCCCCGAATCTTGGATGTGGGACGTTGACTACCACAGCACTGCTTCCCCAACTCATACTCTCCCATCTGGGTGCTGGACGTGCACTCCACTTAACGACGATGACCCGAAATCTTTTCCTCTCACTATTGCAGGGGCTCCCGTAATCCTTCCTGTAGAATACACTTGGCCACCTATGGCCGGCGTCAATCCGCCTCCAGACCCTCGACCTTCTGCGCCAATTGACTGCACAGCCGAAGTGCCGCTCGAGGTGATCCGCGACCTGTTACTCACCTTCGAGGGCAGCCTAGGCTTCTACCTGCTTGTGAACGGAGTTTTGCAGATCATAGTGGGCAAGGAGTTCGACCAAGAGTGGGCGTCATCGCATCTGCCGCATAAGTATGGTGGGTTGAAAGTTTGCTATATCGCGAAGAACATGGAACCGACCATGCTCCCCAGTACCGCTACACTGTCAACAAAAACAGACACAATGAAGTCGAAAAACTCGCAAGTATCTACAGCGCAGAGCTCGATATCAGGCCTAAGTTCTTCAAGCAGTTTCTTTAGACCGAGTAGTAAAGTTTCGACTAGTTTGCTACCGCCACCTTTGCAGCTAAATGACTTTATCGAAGCACGCACGAAGTCCTCACACAGGAAAGAGAAGTTTGCAGGCCGAATTGGGGCCAAGGTAGTGAAGGATGGGGAGCCATATCTTGTGGTGTCTTCGCATGTTGTTACTGAAGCAATATTAGCGAAGTCGCACCGCGCAGCGCTGTTTGGGAGGAACAAGGATCGCTTTGAGAAGCTGGATGGCGACTGGAATGAACATGTTGAAATCTGGGCTGGAAACGAGAAGGTAAGACTATGATAACATCTTTTTCTAAGCACCAACTTCTGACAACTCTCTCAGATCGGAACAATCGACAAGTCTTTCGACCCAGAAGCGGAAATTTACCCCAATGGCTTTATGCATGACACGATGCTCGTCAAACCGAGCAACCCAGCTGCGGTCAAAGATATGCAGTCGCCCATCCCCAACATTGGTTGGCTGTCAAGAGAAAGCTGGAACAGCCTACGACAGCAGAGCAGCGCAGTCAAGATCCTCGGGAATACCGAGAACCACCGCGCAGCAAAGACCCTCAAAACTAATCGTCCCTCCGAGGTCCTCGTGGTGGGAGAAGGCGTATTCCTCAGTCAAGCATCTTCTAAACCCACAAAAGACCATGACGTCTCAACATGGAAGGATCTCGTCTCCCGCGCTCTTCTCTACCGCGTGTATCCTGACTTTGATCCCCCCAATGGCTACAGTGGTATTGCACTCTATGCAGATGGCTTGCGTGAGGATGGTACGGAGGGACCGGGCGTGGTGGGGTTCCAGAGCTTTGTGCAAAGGAGCGGCCATGTGCAAAACTTCGAGATGGAGGGCGGCGCTTTAGAGAAGCGGTTGAAGTTAGGTAGGGTGGCTTTCTATGGGGCATTTCAGGTGCCTGACGCTCTGAGGCGGGAGTACGAGGTTGTGTAAATAGCATGGGAGGTGTAACATGGAGAGCTGGCCTCTCCATGAATTTCATGGTTCCGTAGATACATCATGCGGCGCCATGCTGGATCCGAGTCGGTGTTGTGCCTTGTGACTGTTACAAGGGCCTGCTGAACATGCTCGGCCTACGGGTTACTCTAGCCTATGTAGTGAAAATGGATTATCGCGGCGGGTAGTGTACTCTGGCGTTTACTCTGTTGCCAGCTACCGACCACTGACTGGGAACTCAACACCAAAACCCGATGCTAGGTCTCTAAATACCTTACCCTCCCGTTGAAGTGATATGTAGTTATTGTGATTCGAATACCTTTTCACAAATTATTGACCAGCGGGCTTGTGGCGTAGAGCAAGATCCGGGTATCTCTGAGCCTAACAGAGTTGGAAGTTTTTTGACCGGTACCTTTGGGTCGAATAAGTCAAGAGTTGAGTGTAAGCCCTTTGTAGTGTATAAATGGGCAAAGCCACACACACTGAGTGCAAATAATGAGTGAGAACAGCGACATGAATACGATGTTCTGGCCCTAACGATTGATTGGATGTGAGAGCTTTTTCGGCGGTAGTTTCTGTTTGGGTTTCTTCGTGGGTTGATTTGGTTTTATTTTTGGAGCTCTTATCTGGAGTGGGAGAGATGCCCGTGACGTATGAAATACAGAAGGGTAAGAAAGAGTACGCTGTTGCTATCTATGCTCATCCTTTTTTTTTGTTCAACCGTGCGGCTAGTGAGTTATAGAGAAGCGCGTATAGATATTTTGCTTGTCTTTCCAAAGGAAGAACGCCTAACCGAACACAGAAGAGCTGTAGCGGAGAGCGAGAAGAAAAGGGGTATAGAACAGTTGAAGAGATCGGAAGTAAACGGATAACACGTAAATATATAAGGAAAGGAAGCAACGAGGAGGAGGGGGGGGATGAAAACTGGGCGACATTTGAGCGACCTCCAACTTTCGACGTTCGCCGTCTCTTAGCGCATTCAATGCCGTTAGATCAGATCCCTCAACCTCAGCCCGCTCACGCATCTGCACTACACAGCCTCAGTTCGGCAGGCAGCAAAATGGCACCTCACGAGGGCTTGCCCTGCTTTCACACTCTCTTGGTTACCCCACTAATCGCGTACAATACTCACAATGCCTCGCAGACACTCTAATGACAACGATGTACGACGGAACGCCCTCGCCCACGCTATAGGCTTTGCGGACTATCCAAGCAATGCGACAGCTGAGCCCTACCTCAACTATATCTCGAATCGGCACATCGGTCGCGGCACGTTGGAAGAATACCTGAGCTTGTTTTTGCGCGTCGTAGAGCACTTCAAGCAAAATGAGAGCTGTGGAGTAAAGACACCGCCATTGGATAGCATACAGGCGCTCCTTGACACCCTCGTAATTTCGGAAAATGAGGAGCTCTTCTCCGACACAAAAGCGGGGAGTCCAACGAGGAAAGAGGACGTGGAAGACACCGTGATGTACATATTGGGAATCTGGACTATGCTACTAAGCTCGTTCGTCCAATTGCCAAGCGGCGTGCGAAAAGTGATGGTCGCATATAGCCTTCGAGTACAAAGCAGAGGAATCACGAGGGCTGCGTGTGAGGAGAATCTTGCGGGGCTGCTCAAGGGAAGTGGCCTACTTCCTGCCCCCACTTGGGCGCAGACGCAAGCTAGCCATCCCGACGACGATATTGTACGAATTGCGAGGCAGCTGGTGGCATTACTATCCAGCGAGAAAGGCTCCTTGGAGGACTCCATCACTAGCCCTGGAACTTCCTTGGGAAATCCATTCTTTGAGTCCTATGGACCGAGTACCTCTGAGAGCCAGATTTCATTCCGATCTTTAGACAATATGGACTCAGTCGAATCTCTATCGATTAGAGCCACGCGTCTAAACGCCTTCACACTGAGTACTTTGGGTGCTGTTGAGATAACGTGGACACACAACATCTCCCGACATATGCAACTTACTCGACACGACGGGCGATACGTCCTTGACATTTTCGCGCTTCCGTGTGTGTTCGACGCCACTTCTTTGACCTCGAACGTAGTGGGCATCTCCTCCGAACTCGCACAGGAGATCAAAGAGTCGTACTGCATCCTTTTCAATGCTTGGCCCGACGCCCCTATGCACGCAAAAGTTGGCCGTTACTTTGGCATACGCAAATTTTGTCCATGTTGGTCTTGTTCTGCACATCGATTTCGAAGAGACGCTCTTACGAAACTTCGGAAATCCACTTCACGAAAAGGGAAAAGATCTCGTGATGCAGTTCAAAGAAGCGAGTTTGACCCGATGTTGGCTGAGCTCATGAACAATAATGAGTCCTCGGACTGGACACACGATCTATTTCCTAGCCTTTGGCTTCGCATCACGATGTTGGAAGAACATCTCGAAAAGGCGAAGCCTTGGAGCCTTTGGATCCTGTTTTGGGATCGGCGAGACACGCTGCAGTATTGGACGTTCTTGTAAGTATGATTGTGTTCCTGATCGCCCATTTGCTGATGTGATAGGCTGGCAACTGTAATTGTCGTAATGACGTTCCTTCAAGTTGCACTAGGAGTTTTGCAAGTCGTAGGTTCCTTCAAGTGAAGAAGCTCTAGTCTTTACTATTACTACTCCGAGCAGAATTCTGCCAATCTGGTTTGGAGCTCGGTATCTCGATGCGTATCACGCAATCTCATTCTTCCCACTGCATTAACCAGGCCCGAACATGTAAACTTCTGCCATTGATCCAAGGCCGTAATTACAGGCTTTGCATCGAGGTACGTCCTATATTACATCCCAAAATAAGTACCATCCCTAATCAAGCACTGCCCCACCAGGTGATGATCGGACTTCGAGTATCGACACCAAATTACAAATGGGTGTGAACTGCTCAAACGACCCCTCGGGGTAGATAAAAACCTGGCCAGTAGTACTTCGGTCTATCATTATCCCTTATTCGACACGTTGATCTCGATTCGGTATGTCTGTTAAATTACCGTATACGCTCCCCGCTCGAACCGCGTTACCGGAAGCTGCATTATGTGAACTCCAACCCCGGAACCATGAACTGAGAGAGGCAGTTGATGCTCGACAAGCGGTAAGATCCTTGCGTTCCATCGTAAAACATAACATACAAGCGTCTAATTCGCAATTGTTAGGCTTATGTCATAATTTACGTCTTCACAACGTCGCAGCTAACTGATCGTCGCCAACGCGACGGGATCGTCCCTCCCCAGGTTTCCCCGCGCATCGATCTTCGCTGCCAAGTCTCTTAAGGCCCCTTCGGTGTTCGCCGTTGGCGATCGATCAAGTCCGGACAGGGTTCGCCTGAAATGGCTCGCCTTATATTGCACCGAGTGCATCCTCTTCAGGCGTGCTCAGGCAAGCAGGCTCACTGAGATTGAAATGTATATAGCTGTTGTTATTGTGGCTATGGGGCTTTTTACAATACTATTAAAACGAAGCTGGTTCCTTTTTACCGGCTGCCATAGAACGCTTCGTTAAAATGTCCGTCTCACTCACATCTCTTTCTTTCGAACATCATCATCCAGCCTTTGGCATTGCGGAGACTGAACCACGTATTTCTTGGAAGTTCGGCGGAGACGCTGTCGACTGGGAGCAAAACGCCTACGATATTGAGATTACTCGAGGCGCTGACGGGGTACCGAACATATTCAACATCAACTCAACCGACTCTATCCTAATACCGTGGCCCGACAAACCACTTGCCAGCGCAGAATCAGCAACCGTCCGAGCTCGCGCTCATGGAAAAGAGGGTCAGCCGTCGACCGAATGGTCAGATCCCTACTCTATCGAGACAGCCTTGTTGACAGGTGATGATTGGGCCGGAGCCATTGCCATTGTCACAGACAGGGCTACTGAAGTTGACGCGCCCAAACAACCTGTTCTATTCCGAAAGGACTTCAGCGCAGGCGAGAAGATCGCTTCGGCGCGCCTTTACATTACCGCCCTCGGTCTCTATGAAGCTGAGATCAATGGCAAGCGAGTTGGGGACCACGTCCTCGCCCCTGGCTACCAGGCTTACAACTATCGACACGTGTATGACACCTACGATGTCACTGACCTGGTCAAGTCTGGAGATAATGCTATTGGTGTGACAGTTGGCGAAGGCTGGTATTCGGGACGCTTTGGGTTTGGTGCGAGGCCACGGAATCTTTATGGAGATACAGTCGGACTGTTGGCTCTACTTATCACTACCGATTCCGAAGGCAAGAAGCAAACTATTATCAGCGATACTACCTGGAAGGCCAACACTGGCCCTATTATCACATCGGAGATATACGATGGAGAAGTGTACAACGCAACACTGAGACAAGACGGCTGGTCGTCCGCTAAGTTTGAGGAAAGCTCTTGGATACCTACCAAACCCGGCAATTTCTCCCAAGAGAAGCTCGCGCCGCCGGATGGACCTCCTATCAAGAGACACGAAGAGATCAAGCCAGTAAATATATTCGCATCTAAGTCCCAGAAAACAATCCTTGACTTTGGCCAAAATCTCGTGGGGTGGCTGAGATTGACTGTCGATGGACCCGCTGGCACAAACATCACTATGGTTCATACCGAAGTGTTAGAGAATGGAGAAGTAGCAACTCGCCCCCTGCGCTCTGCCAAAGCGAGAGATACTCTTATACTCGACGGAAAAGGCGCTATTTCCTGGGAGCCTACGTTCACATATCACGGCTTCCGGTACGTCCAAATCACAGGATGGCCAGATGAGACTCCATTGACCGCCGACGCTGTTACTGCCATTGTTGTCCATAGCGACATGGAACGAACTGGGCACTTCGAGACCTCGAACACTGACCTCAACAAGTTCCACGAGAACGTCATCTGGTCAATGAAGGGCAACTTTCTTGGTGTGCCGACCGACTGCCCACAACGTGACGAGCGACTAGGATGGACCGGAGATGCCCACGCCTTTATGCCAACGGCAAATTATCTCTACGATGCCACAGGCTTCTGGCGCGGCTGGCTCAAGGATGGCTGGTCCGAGCAGTCGCGGGGCGACCTCATGGTGCCACCGTACGTTATCCCTACGGACGATCCAGACGACACAGATCGTGGCCGCGTGCGCCAGCCAACAGCTGTATGGGGAGATGTTGTGGTCGGGAACCCCTGGGCTTTGTACCAGACCACTGGCGACAAAGTAATGCTGAAAGAACAACTTCCAGGAGCGAAGGCCTGGATTGATAAAGGCATCCCTCGCAACGAGCAAGGGCTCTGGAGACGCGACACTTTCCAGTTCGGAGACTGGCTTGATCCCAAAGCACCAGCTGAAGATGCGGGAGCCGCAACTACGCACAAGATCCTCGTCGCAGACGCATACCTTATCCAGATGACGAACTTTCTCTCGCAGATCAACACCGCGCTTGACGACAAAGACCAAGCGGAGATCTACCGTGTCCAGCGCGACGATGTCCTCATCCCCGCGTTCAAAGTATCATGGATCGATCCTTATGCCGATGCAGGCGGTATCGCGAATGTCACGCAAACTGCTCTTGCGCTTGCGCTACGATTTGGGGTCTACACCACGCCTGAGAGCAAGACGAGCGCTTCCAACACCCTGCGAAAGGTCATTGAGGACAACCAATTCCAAGTCGGGACGGGGTTTGCGGGTACACAGCAACTCGGCTTCGCGCTTACGGAAACGAACTCGACTAGTCACTTCTACAAGATGCTGATGAGCACCACGGTGCCCTCGTGGTTGTACTCTGTGTCCATGGGCGCAACGACGACCTGGGAGCGCTGGGACTCTCTTCTTCCCGACGGCAGCGTCAACCCTGGCTCGATGACCAGCTTCAACCACTACGCCTTTGGCAGCGTGGCGGACTGGATGCACCAGAAGATTGGAGGCCTCGCACCTGGAGAACCTGGGTGGAAGACCGTGAAGATTGCTCCTGAGCCGGGCGGCGGCATCACGAGTGCGAAGAGCGCGTATAAGAGTGCGTATGGGTGGACTAATGTGACGTGGGAGGTTACAGATGCTGGGTTTGGTATGACGGTTATTGTGCCGCCGAATGCTAAGGCTCAGGTTACGCTGCCGGGGGGTACGGAGGTGAAGGAGGTGGGGAGTGGAGAGACTAAGTTTGAGGTCCCGGGGTTTGTGGTGCCAGGGTAGGAGTTCGAGGGCTTGGTTAGAGGGGAGGGGGGCCTTACTAATTTTGTTTTTAAATTGTACCAGACAAAAGGACATTTGTAATGTTTCCCGCAGTTATTTGAGAATCATTGTAGCCACCAAGAAGGTTCTTGCATTGGACTCGTGCAGTGTTGCTCCGATATTACCAAACGGTGCCTGTCTATAACCTGCTTTGCTTGCCGCCCATCTCAACCAGAATCTTAACATGACTCTCCTTGTCATTAATTAAGGCCTTGATCCCGCCTTCGACTAAATTCTCCAAACGAATCCTGCTCGTAATCATCTTTTCCGGCGTCAAGCTCCCTAGCAGATGTCAGTAACCGTGTCCTATCACAACAACCATAACGCACTCACCATCAGCAATATGATCAATAACAGCCTGAAAATCCTTCCTCTGATATCCCAACACTGACGTAAATATCGCCTCCTTGAAGCCCAATATATTCGGCTGGAATGGGATCTCCTTTTCCCATATCGCCACATTAACCACTGTCCCCTTCGCCCTAACTGCCTCACACGCGGTCTTGATACTCGCCGGCACCCCCGCACAATCAAACACCACATCCGGGCCATCACCACCACTCAGCCCCTTACTGACGGCCACCGCATCGTCCACCCTTGGATCAATAACATGGTGCGCGCCAAACTCTCTCGCAAACTGTTGCCGGGACTTGGACACCTCGCTCATAATGACCGTCCTCGTTTTCAGGGCACGCAGACACTGCACAATGGCTAGACCGATAGGACCCCCGCCCAACACTAACACGGTCGAGTCTGGAGTAAGTGGTGCCGCGGAAATCGCATGCCATGCTACGCTCAGCGGCTCCACCAGCGCACCCACATCGAGCGGTATATTCTCTGGCAACTTCAACACACTTCCCTCGGGCACCACTACGCTGTCGCTGAGGCCGCCTCCGCCGCCACTTAGACCGATGAAGCCGCCTGTGTAGCATGCATTCTCAGCGCCGATTTTGCACGCGTAGCAGGTGCCGCAGGCGAGGGTGGGCTGGACTGCGACGCGCTGGCCTACTCTGAGCGAGGTGACGTGGGGCCCGAGTTCGGTGACGATGCCGGAGAACTCGTGGCCGAGGGTTATGGGGATGGTGGAGTGGGTTAGCGGGTGTGGTTCTAGGGGGGCGAACGTGGGTCCGCCGAGGTATTCGTGGAGGTCGGTTCCGCAGATGCCGACGAAGGATGGGGCGATCTGGGGTTTCTGGTTTAGAGGTTGCTCTTTGGGGAGAAGTGGAGTTGCGGTGAGAAGAAGGTGGAGGTTGAAGGACGGGTCAATTGGAGATGGGAAGATAAACAGCTTGTTGAATGATGGAGCAGTCCACAGGGAAAGAAAACGTGAAAACGTACGCGGACGTGTCCCTCGCCGCACTCGTCCTCGTCCACATCCTCCACCCGTATGTCCTCCATGCCGTAATACCTTGCGGCGCGCATGCTGCTCCAGACACAAGTACGTCTCTTTCTCCGCTAATGACGCTATTGACGAAGGCGGATTCGATGGCAGACATCAGGCTTACTCTCACATCCAGATAAATCCAGACAAATCCAGGTCTTTGTATGGGGAAGGAAATGTTGAGGATGTGAGGTGATTTTTACGAGTTTATGCCGGACGGCGGGGCCACCTATCGGAGCTGGTACCATGATATGGGTATAGGCAGCCCGGACGCCAGGAAGAAATTGCTTGCCTGGCGCATGATGTGTCGGGTACAGAGCGTGGGATGAATGGCTGTCCGTCTGACCGACGGCGCGTGGTGAGAGCGAGGGAGGAGAGTGGATGGCGTTGTGTCAAGCTTTGCGGGGGTGGGGTTGAGTTAAAAGGGCTGGTCTAGACTAACCGGGGTTAGTGTTCACCCGGGTTACGGCTTTGGGTGTAGCTGGAATTCACATCGTGAATGTAAGCCTGGCATGTTGAGCATTCTTTTTCCTCTCATGACATTACAATGTTTACTTTGATGTTTCTATATCCATTCAATCGTTAGAAATTACCACTGCAGTTGACTCATCGCTTGACTAAGTCGATAGTGCCATGATCATATACTCTCTTGATTCAGTGTGTTCGCACGACGACCCAATATACGCACTGGCAAGTCTGTTACTTGCACTACTTCCTAAGTGGTGATAGGAATTTGACTTGCTATTACGGCTCTTGCCAAGATCTTTTCGTCACTGTCACATACGCCTTCGTCAGCGCCTCTGTAAAGATCAGCGAGTCCTTCATCCTCTTTGGCGCGCCGTAAGGTTGGGGGGAAAGAGCTGCTTTGGCGCTTGGTGGCAGAGATTCATGTCTTCTTAATGATGGGAGTAGCCACCTGATCTCCCTGTCGAAGGACTTCTGTCTCTTGGTACCCTGCTTGTATTCGTAGACTTCTTATCTTTGCTCATCTTGTTTATATTTATTTTGCGGCCCCGTTCGTTCCCCAAGTCCTCTTATTATGGGTGTCGATCCGCTCATCACCCTTGCTAGAGATTTTGTGTTCTCCATATAGGTCCTTTTCGTCACCACTCTCAGCGAAGTCTACGTCGACAGCGAATATGTGCAGAAGCAGGAGGATGATAGGTGATTTCAACTTCATCGCAGACATTCATCAAAACTCATTTACGCCGGCGCGCAAGTGCTACTCTTCACCGAAATACAGACAGAAATCCAGGGGTATTCTAACTACCCCTTGAGTGTTTGACCTTACAATAAGTCAGTGGTTGAGTAAGCCCTGTCCTACTGTATCTGTCAAAAGGGACAGTACACATGATGCTGAAATGTCCGCTCGGAGCTAGCAAAAGGGAGTGCGCAGCTAAAACTCACGGCGGCCACATAGCGTAACACCTTATTTGTGCTCTAGCACCAACTAGGATTAGCTTCGCCTCTCCATCCATGTCAGCCTAAGTCACCTCTCCATATATACCGAACTCACTCGTTGACTTTTCTTGCCTGGTCAGATGGTGCAGGCGGACTCGTGGACAATCTCCATACCGTATGTCATCGAGGAAGTTAAAGGACAAGCGGTCTTCTCATTAGCAGGATAGGCGAAAGTTGAGTCGAGAAAGCAACATCCCAAGGCATTATGCACTCAAGCCCTGCTCGCGGTAGGAAGACGTAAGAATAAGGGATAGGCGCACATATCCGTGATTGTGAACAGGAGACGAAAAACCCCTAAACTAGGAATGGAAAGTACAAGAAGGAAAGGCCGGTCAAGCGTATGATCAGAAGGCTGTGAAGAAAAGCAAGAGTATGAAAGCATGATCACGAGTCACTTAAATATGCAGCACGTAGTTCACAGAGAACAAAAGAAGAAATGACGAGAAACTCGGAACTACCAAGAGTGTATAGACCTTACGACGACTTGTACGCCATCATTCCCAGGGTATATCCTTCCATGAGCCGACCGAATAACTCCATGCACATGTGTACCCTGTCTCGCCATCCAAGAGATACCTGCCCACGCTATGCTATGAAAGCCTCCGTGCAAAAGCCGATGCAAAAGAAAGTAGTGCAGGTTTTGAAAAGGTGGGAAAGAAACAAAATTCACCATTGACCATGCTCCGTCACTAAAAATCAATATGATCTCCAAAAGAGAACTGGAGAGCATCCTCGATTCCACTCTGATCGATCTCATTTGATGAAATTCTAACTGCCCTGAATGTCCCGGGTGCCACGGGTGGAACAGAGGGAAGCGCTAATAGTTCGGGTGAAGTGTTCAGTTTCCAGTTCACCTGCTTGCCCAGTAAATAATCATACCGGGGCAACTTTAACGGATTACCAGAGTTTTTACCACATTGGTGTCAATGTCATGTAACTCAGGCCCAAATTTACACGAGTCGCCAAAAATGCAGGACTTGGTTCCCTTGCCAGCGCGATCAGATCGCGGGGCGGGGCAACGATGACCGTACATGCATTTGATGTCCTGGCAACCGCTTCCGTTAGAGCAGGGAGCCATGCGAGCAACAAGACGCAGGGTCAGTATCTCATCCTTCGTGGGTTTGTAGTTATGCAAGTGAGTGCATTGGGGACCGTACGGGCATTCGTCGCGCAGGAAATGAACGTTGCACATTTTGATCTTCTTGATACGGTCGACTTCCGTCTTATCGTAGTCGCGGCATGGTGGATCAATACGCTGGCCGACACGGTTGCGAGCAATGACTTCTTCGCGATTAACCGGCTTATAGGCGGGCGACTCGGGAGTTGGCGGAGCTGGGAGAGCTGCTTTTGCGGCATAATTCATGAAGGCAGGTTTCGCCAAAATAGGAGCATCCATAGAAGCAAACGAAGAACTGGAAGGCGTTCGTGGTAAGTTCGGAAGGACTGGAATCTGGATTGGGCTATCCAGCAACAGGTTCTGGCTGTTTGGCCGTACTGGGGCAGGGAATCGAGATGGTAGTCCTGAGAGGATGCTATAATTTTTTGCGACTGTCGGCAATGCATATGCCCCTCCGTTGACTCCATTGACTACGTTTGTGGCGGATGGCGATCTGTATGCTACTCCGTACATTCCATTTGCAACTGGCGTGACGGCGCCTGTTACTCCAGGGTGTGGGTAATTCGACACGATTTTCTCCGGACGGAACAAGCCTTCGAACTTGTGGGTTTTATATGGGAGCGAGCACAGCTCCTTCTCGAAAGGAACACCCTCCAAAAGAGTGACCTTCCCCAAGTATGCTGGCTCGGACATGTTGTCCTCCAAAACACGCGCGTAGCCGTTGTCGTGGGAACAGCCAAAAAGGATGTGGCGACAGTGCATGTCTTCAGTGTAGAGCTTGAATAATTCTACGCGCGTCAGTACGTTCAAGAACGTAGAAGAAATAGCAGTGATGACATACCAATTAGCTTTTCATCGGCACGATCCTTTCCGGGGCCTACATCGACAAAGTCGAAAAGGGTCTTGCCACGAGTGAATCCACGCGCGAAGTCTTCAAAGGTCGCAACATCTGGTATGGCACCAGTTCTAACCAGCACCTCAGCAAGACCTCGAACGTTGGCATAAACGCGGCAGATGATGCGGGCTTCGTTCGGAATGTCCTTGGCCTCTCTTTGGATAAAGTTGACTACGGCTGAGTATATTTGAGCGGCAGCTCGACGTCCACCTTGCTCTCCATCCCGAATTAAATCGTTTTGGAACTGTTCAGATAAGTATAGGGGCAAACACAAAGGTCTAGAGGCGTACAATCATGCCGTCTCCATCAATGAGGACGACTACAAACGGGTTCTTCTCCTGTTGTACAGTTAGCGCTGTAGATAGAGCGCATGGTGGGGGATGTACCATCATTATTTGCATGCTCCTATATGTATCTTGAAACTGCTGCTTGTCATGTTGCCATCTCAAAATTGCCTCGTGTTCGCGCGCGCGCTCGTCACACTCGCGCTGGTATTCTTGGGTCAAATAGTCGTGGCGGATCAGTACCTCCTACTGGACGTCAGTGTGATGGCTCCAGTTCAGGTCTGAATGCAGTAGGCACCTTGAGAAAGTTTGTCTTTTCGATGTCCTGTTGGACTAGTTGGTCATAGCGACTCCACAGCGAGGATGAAGCTGAAGACCCCTCGGGGGTGGAGGGCGCCGTGCCATGGAAGGCAAGGGCTGTGGCGGGCGACATGGTGAAATGTCTTGTGCCAGATTCTGTGGGTGAGCGTGGTTGTGGGTGTGAATGTGGGTATGTGGTTTATCGATCCTCCTGTCCTCTGACTGAAATGACTTGAATGGGCGGTGGGTAGGGTGCTAAAGTTGCTGCGCCGTTGCGTGGAGGGGTGTGGTGTCAATCAGACGGACTAGAAATGACAGAAATTTAGTAAGAGATAGTAGTGGAAGCTGGTGGGCTAGGCAACAAGAGACGGCGAGTCTTCACTACAAAGCTGTGTGGAGGGTAAGTGTGCAAGTGTCTGTCAGTGTGGTGGAGAAAATACGGCTACTGTGGTAGTGTAGTACAGTGCCCCCAGGCAGTGCGACTTTGCTGCAAGCAGGTGCGGTTGCGTGAGTGGCGCCGGGCGCTCTTGCCGCCACAGAGTAGAGCTGTGAACAATCAGCTAGACACGGATGGCGCCTTCCTTTCTGCTGGTGGGGTGTTAATCACGGTCTTTTTTTTACAGTCGAGCGCGCGCGTGCGTGGTGACGTGCAGGCGGCGGGCGCGTGTGTGCGATAATCTTTTTTGGAGATCGGCCGCAGCTGGGCCGAGCTCGGCCTAGCTTGCGTGACCCGACCGCGGTTGCTGGAAGGCACGATTTGCCAAGCGTGCCATTTCCTAGGGCGGATCTCGTCGCATAGCAGAAGCCACGTTCATTATTACGAGCTTCCTCCTCCATCTCCTGTCTCTCATCCCATCACCCATCGTCTCCGTCGCTCGTCGCCCATCGTCATCATGGTCGCCTGGAAACTGTCTTCGCTGCTCCTCCTCTCGCTGAACGCCCTCAATGCCTTCGCAGAGGTCAAGGTGAGCTTTGCACGCCGTTGCTTGATGCATGACATCAATATGCTATATTGGCACTAACAGCTCTACCAGGTCGAAAAAGTCGAAGAAATCGTAGAAGCGCCTCAGACGCCCAACTACAATGTCAAGGTCTCCGCCTCGTTCCCGCAGGCCGAGATCTTCGGCGTGAAGCTCATCAACGGACACGCTACCAAGGCCGTCATCTCCATCACCAACAACGAGCCCCAGCCCATTGGTGTTTCCATTATTGGTGGCTCGTTGATGCAGGATGCCACTCCCAATGCCCAGCTCCTGCGCAACTTGACCGCGCAGAAGCTCAACATCGAGATCCCCGCCGGCGCAGAGCAGACCGTCCCGTATAGCTTCAGCACCGAGATGCACCCCCAGGATGTGCGCCTGCACCTTGTTGCCGTGCTCAAGGACCACAAGGGCGCATTCTTCACAGTGTCTGTGTACAACGAGACTGTCACCATCGTCGAGGCGCCCACCAGCATCTTCGACCCCCAGATGTACGTACCTTCCAACCACCTGCACCATATTTCCCAAACAATTGCTAATTTACCACTTTTAGCATCTTCCTGTACCTCGTCCTTTTCGGCGCCTTCGGCGGAACCGTCTACTTCATCTATCAGACCTGGATCTCGAGCCTCTTCCCCCAGAAGAAGCGCGGTGGAAAGGGTGGCGAGCGTGCTAAGAAGTCCACCAGTGGAAGCAAGACCGTTGATCCCGCTGATCAGGTTGCCGTTGTGGGTGCCGATGGACCTGCTGTTACCAGTGGCGCAAAGGCATTCGATGCGAGCTGGATTCCTGCTGCCCACTTGCAGCGCCCCGAGGCCAAGCGCGTCAGGAGCGGAACCCCGAAGACCAAGGTCAAGTCGTAGATACCTCCGTCAGCAATGATATTGTATGAAAAAAGAGGGTAGTATGGAGCTGTTATTTAGGATTGGATGATTGGCTTTTGATGTTGTCCATGTTGGAATAGGCCTGTGCAAGTTGGAGATGATGTGTATGATTATTTACTGGCCGTGTACGTCTGGGTTCAAACCAGGGTATCAAAAAGATAGGAAAATACTGTTGCACCTACGTGGCTTTCGCTAGAATGCGTGTTGTGTCATCTGAGCATTGATGGCATTATTTGTGAGTCGAACTGTGTTACCAGAACATACATATGTCGGCAATAATCGTGAGAATAATACGTGACGGATATTCCAATCCAGGCGCAAGCTAGAACAAGCAGACAACCTGTACAGTGCCCCAGAGGTCTTTTGCGCTCCCAGCTCTGCCACAGCGCAAGTGGTTGGCTGCGGTACATGAACACGTCATTCTTCGTCTATCATTCCTTCTTCCACTCCTCA
Organism: Herpotrichia juniperi; assembly: GCA_014905255.1. Taxonomy (NCBI): domain Eukaryota; kingdom Fungi; phylum Ascomycota; class Dothideomycetes; order Pleosporales; family Melanommataceae; genus Herpotrichia; species Herpotrichia juniperi. The sequence continues at coordinate 30,644 of BLYF01000083.1, forward strand.
AACTCCTCCTCCAAATGCTCCTTCAGCGCCGTCATCTTGTTCTTGAAGTCCTTCCCACACCTCCAACACACCATATTCCAGGTCGGCCAGCCCCCAGGCTTGAACCTCGGACTGTCCTCCTCGAGCGGGAAATCCTCCAACGTCACCAAGAACGAGGTCTGAAATGACAAGTAATGTTTCTTGTGCTTCACGCACCCACTATGCATATCTCTCGACAAGATGTGGATGTGCATATGGTTCATAGAAGGATGTGTGTGTACACCTGCTATCACGTCGGCCTCGTAGTCGCGCCCGGGCGGTAGCAGTTTCGCTCGTTCTTCTGGGGGTGGAGGATCGGGCTGGCTCATGAGTTCTTCCATCGCGGACTGGAAGGGCGCATCGGAGGCGCTGTAGGAGCCGTATTTGCGGCGGAGCTCGGAGGCTACGAGGGTCTTGAGGCGCGCGACGCGGGTTTTCACTTCTGCTAGAAATTCGGCATCTGAGGAGAGGAGTTCGAGGGGGTGTTGCTCGTAGAGGGCTTTGTTGCGGGGGAGGAGGAGGAGATGGACGCTGTTGCAGTTGTCAGCTTGGAGTCTGATATGTAAATTGGAATGGGTGTCTCTATGAATGTCCATGTACGTCCTTCTGGGCGGTGGGCACAAAGATGAGATGAATGTAAATACCTTGCTTTCGGAAACTTGTCCCGAATAACCACAAAGTCATCATCATACTCGACGACTCTACCCTCTGGGTTCCGCTCAGGATGGTCGATGTACAAAATCAGTCCATTTCGGGGTTTGAAGATGTTTCTCAGCGGCGGCGGAGGGGGTCCGGCGCGTGGCTTCTTCGTACGAGCGGACATGAGTTCTGCGACTGGTAAGTTTAGAGCACGCTTTCATGACATGATTGCGATAGACGTACAGGCGTTGGGCCGTTTGGAAGGAGCAGGAGCTTGCGAGGGCTCTTTGCCTGTGCTTGCTGATTGTTTTGAGGGAGAGCTCGAGGCCATGCCTGCAATGGAGATCAATCGTAGCGGTTTGCGAAGTTTGCGAAGAAGATTCAAGGGAGTGAAGAATCGTGGTGCGTTCATCTGCTCGTAAAAGCCTTCATTTGCATCGCGGGGGCAACAAGGAACCTCGGAACAAGACGATCGGTGAGTGGGTCCCAGCCCCGCGGGAACAACGCGTGAGGGCGTGACGACACCAGGCTAATATTTTTTGAGGCATCTTCTTACCAGCTACACCAAACCTGTAAAGTAAAAGTTTGACAAACACGGTGGTACCGTGCATGGCTCACTTAATCCTTTTGGCGCTTAGACATTCTCACTCACTTCTCTCCATGGATCTTACACCCATATAATGCCGAAAAACCCTCACCCGCCGCGGGGCAGCTCCTCTAAGAAAGCCGCGCCTGTCCCTCCTGCGGAGGATACAAGCTATATCGTCTTTGGCGATGGGCCAAAGAAGAGGAAACCAGCACCCAAGCCGGAGGCTGATGGGGAACCAGATGCGCCTAAGCCTCCCGATATAAAGAAACTGATCGGAGGAGCATCGTGGACGGGCAAACTCCCAGTCAGCCTGCTGTCGGAACACTTTCAGAAGCAAAAATGGGGGAAACCAGACTATAAAATGGTTAGAGACACACTGTGAAATATCTCGACATTGCTGACCCTGCAAAGCACAGAGATGGCGACTCATATGCAGCGCACGTTGTCCTATCCAAGACGAATCTCAAAACGCGCGAAACAACTACACTCCCGCCCTTCAAGGTCCCCGCCGAGCTCGTAGAACAAGCACGCCAGCCTTCAGCCGTTGAAGCCCGCAATTTCGCCGCCGCCTACACTCTCTTCCGCATCGCGAGCGCAAAGAACATGCACATGATGCTGCCGCCAACATACAGAGATCTATGGAAGGGACTGTTCACCGACCTGAAGAAGGCGGATGAGAAAGAAGGCAAGGCATGGATGTACGAGGCTGATCCGTTCTTTGTATTCCAGGAGCGAGAGAAGGCGAAGGAGCTTGCTACAAAACAACGGGAGAAGAAGCAGAAAGAGCATGAGCAGGCACAGAAGGCTCAGAACCTACAACCTGGTATGCCCCACATGCCTCAATCGGGGTCTAATGGATCATCCGGGGGTCGAAACAGTCTGAAAGGATGGGAACGAGTGCCCAAGATTGAACTGGGCAAGAGAACGAGGAAAGAGGTCGAGCGGTTAATCCGACGGGATGCGATGTGGAACCCGAACGACGTGAAGATGGACACGAGGACTCGTCTACGGATTGAAGACGAGCTTACAGACCTTGGATTTCGAAGGAGTCACGTTGAAGAAGCTGCGGATATCTGCAAGGATCGGGAAGAAATATTGGAATGGCTTCTTATACACGTGCCTGAGGACGATCTTCCCTCATGGAGTTTGCCTGATGGCTACGTTGCGGGCATAAGCATGGCAAGTGGGAACCTCAAGCGAGAAGGCGCCATCAAGCGCCTAGCAGCTGCAGGGTATGCTTCTGAGTTATGCGAAGAGGCGTACGACAGCCAAGGCGGAGATGAAGCGAGAGCAGCTGCATATTTGCAGGCACATTTACTTCGGCCTACCGACGATGAGAAGGACATTGCTCAAGAGCTGGCGGATTTAGTGCTTCAAGATTCATCAAAGGAAGAATGGGAGGAGGAGATGGATTCGTGGGACGAAGAGCTATCTTCCTTAGAAGCCATCTACGACAAGCTCTACGAGAGGGTGTCTCCTACAGTCTGCCGCATCCAGCTCGACATAAAGCAAGAGGGGAAACGCCTGGTCCTTCAAGCGAGGAAGCCCTTCGGTCCATATCCTTCTGTGCTTCCCATCCTCACATTCGAGGCAGCTATACCTGCCTACATCCGGCTCAGCATCATCCGGCAGGCGCTAATACACGCTGAAACGAACTGCATGGGTATGCCAATGATATTCGATATCGTCGACTGGCTACAACAGAACGCTGCGGCTATCTTCAAGAACCCTGGAAGATTAACCGACGTGTCTTCTGGTCTTTCTGCAGCAGATCATCAAACGACGAATAAAGAAGCACATAGAAGAGCGACTAAGAAACAGTCTCGCTATCCCATCAATTGGACTCCTGGAACACAGATTAGTCAGAAGATGCTGACCCAGTGGGAATCCAAACAAAACTCGGCAGCACAACAAAAGATGATGAAGGCTCGGCAAGGTCTTCCCGCTTGGAGACTGCGAGAAGAAATTGTACACACAGTCAATCGCAGCAAGGTCACGATTATATCCGGTGAGACTGGTTCAGGAAAGTCGACTCAATCTGTGCAGTTTATTCTCGATGATATGATCCAGAAAGAGATCGGCGGTGCAGCAAATATCATCTGCACTCAACCGCGAAGGATTTCTGCCTTAGGTCTTGCTGACCGTGTCTCGGATGAGAGATGCTCGCAAGTCGGAGACGAGATAGGGTACATCATACGGGGAGAATCAAAGCAAAAGCCCGGCGTTACCAAGATTACTTTCGTGACGACAGGTGTTCTTCTTAGGCGACTTCAAACTTCTGGTGGTAGCTCGGATGATGTAGTAGCTGCACTCGCAGATGTTAGTCACGTCGTAGTTGACGAAGTTCACGAACGCAGTTTGGATACTGACTTTCTTTTGGTTCTGCTACGAGACATCCTACATCGACGGAATGATCTTAAAGTCATTCTTATGAGTGCCACTCTAGACGCAGATGTCTTCGAGAACTACTTCAGAGATGTAGGTCCAGTGGGACGGGTTGAGATTGAAGGACGGACTTACCCAGTTGAGGACTTCTACGTCGACGATGTGATGCACTTCACCAAGTTCAGGGGAAATACTGATGACTTCAAAGATGAGGGTGATGATAAGGCGTTTTCCGCCAATCTCAGAAGTATCGGGTTTGGTATCAATTACGACCTCATTGCTGAGACTGTACACTATATCGATCACCAGCTGGGTCCCGAAGAGGGGGGCATCCTCATCTTTCTTCCTGGAACCATGGAGATCGAGAGGTGTTTGCAAGTAAGTAACATCTTTTGCACGTTTATGTTTAGATGCTAATGTATCTGTAGGCACTTCGCCAGTTCTCCAACTACCATCCCCTACCCCTCCACGCTTCACTTCTCCCTGCAGATCAAAAACGAGTATTTCCTCGAGCGCCAGCTGGAAAACGGAAGATCATCGCCGCCACCAACGTCGCCGAGACCTCCATCACAATCGAAGACATCGTAGCCGTTATTGACACTGGCCGTGTGAAAGAGACCAGCTTCGACCCCCAGAGTAACATGGTACGCCTCTCGGAGACCTGGGCCTCCCGAGCAGCATGTAAGCAGCGTCGTGGTCGAGCCGGTCGTGTGCGAGCTGGAGAATGTTATAAACTCTACACAAGAAACGCGGAAGCGAAGATGATGGAGCGACCTGACCCGGAGATCCGCCGAGTGCCCCTCGAGCAACTTTGTCTCTCTATCAAAGCGATGGGTGTTCAGGATGTATCTGGATTCTTAGCGTCTGCACTCACACCACCAGAAAGTACGGCAGTGGAGGGCGCAATCAAGCTCTTAGGCCAAATTGGCGCAATCGTTGATAACGAACTCACAGCCCTCGGCCGCCATCTAAGCATGATTCCTGCCGATCTACGCTGCAGTAAGCTCCTTGTATACGGTGCCACGTTTGGGTGTCTCGAAGCCGCGTTGACAATAACCTCCGTGCTCACCGCGCGCTCGCCCTTCCTCTCCCCGAGAGAAAGAGATGAAGAGACTCGCAACGACTTCGCGAGGATCCGTGCCTCTTTCAGCCAAAATCAAGGAGACTTACTCGTCGACTTGCGCGCTTACGAACAGTGGAGTGCACTGCGAGCTAAAGGCATGCCCCAACGCGACCTTCGCTCCTGGTGTCAAGATAATCGACTCTCGTCCCAGACACTCTTCGACATCGCATCGAACCGTTCGCAGTACATTTCGTCCCTCAAAGAAATCTCATTCATCCCAACATCTTACAACTCTGCAAACCCTGCGACCTATGGGGTGTACAACAAGTACAATAGCAACGATGCCCTACTCCGCGCCCTCATCGCGGGCAGTTTCAACCCGCAGATCGCGCGAATCGCACTGCCCGACAAGAAATTCGCCGCCGGAATCGCCGGTGCTGTTGAACTCGATCCCGAAGCCCGAACTATCAAGTACTACAACCACGAAAACGGCCGCGTCTTCGTGCACCCCTCATCTACTCTCTTCTCCTCGCAAACATTCCCATCAAACTGCACGTTTATCGCCTATTTCAATAAGATGGCCACCTCCAAGGTCTTCGTTCGGGACCTTACGCCCTTCAACGCTTACTCGTTGCTTATGTTTGCGGGTGGGATACAGGTCGATACCCTAGGCAGAGGACTGGTGATCGATGAGTGGATTCGATTGAGAGGATGGGCAAGGATAGGAGTCTTAGTGTCGAGGTTAAGGGGAATGTTGGATCGGGTGCTAGAGAGGAAGGTGGCTGAGCCGGGTGCAGAAATGGGGAAGAAGGAGAAGGAGGTTGTGGATTGTGTTAGGTGGATGGTTGAGAGGGATGGGTTGGATAATTAGAAGGGAGCTTCGGGGTTATGATCATGATTAGACGTGGAATTGGGATAGAGGCATTGAAATAGCATGGTCTGGAGTAGGGTAACAATCTTGTCGACTTTATTTGTGGCAGGCAAACTCATGTTCCTTTCTTGTTCTGTCAGCCTTTAATGACCTTGCGTAGCGAAGTTCCAATCTCTAGCTTCTCCAAAGTTCTTAGAATCCTGCCAACTGTCAAACCTAAATCTGGGTCACCACGCTCTATGAAAAGGGTGTACGCGATTCTTCCTGAGTATATCGGATGCACGACTTGGTATAGACTTGCATGGATCGGAATAGATGGAGGCAAGCTTCTGAATACGATCAGTATCAAGTATACCATGATTAGATGCAAGTTTCTTGGAATATGGTGTCTGTTCAAACGCATGTCTACGCGAGTACGCGGTTGGCTGACAATATCCGCCAAGGTCCTGCATAGTCCATGGGTGAATTGACGATCATGACGTCAGCTCCTCATACAGCCACATCCTCGCCATATACTGCAGCAGGAAACATCAATAGTAACCCTCTATTTCCTAGTCTACCGGTAGTATTCTAACACTGCTTCTCTCGTTACACAATCATCTCCAAATCCCAATACTACCGCCATATACACATCTGCAAACACCAAATCAAAGCCAAGATGGGCATACCCTACTCGCGCGAAATAAACGCCGCCTTCGAACAAGTCACCCCCCTCGTCGCCGCCGGCTTCAAAGTCCTACGCACCACAAAAAACATCTCCATCCTACTCGCCATCATCCAAGTGCTGACCGTCTTCTTCCTCTTCCTCATCCTGCTCGCCCTGCTCTTCCTCCTAATAACCGTAAACCCCGACCTGGACCACGAGCGCACCACAATCGTAACCCCGGCGCTGCGCTGGATCACGCAGTTCAGCCCGTGGGGGCTAGTGCGCAGCGTCCTCAGCACGGCGGTGGGCTTCGCGGCCATGCTGTGGGCGGGCTATCGCGTGTTCTTGAAGGATAGGGATGGGATTGAGGGCGAGGGGAATGAGGATGCGGATAAGGCGTTGGAGGGGCTGGATGAGAAGGAGAGGGAGAAGGCGAGGAAGGAGGCGGAGAAGAAGAAGAAGGGGAAGGGGAAGAGTGAGGGGAAGGAGGAGGAGAAGAAGTGAAGGGTGGGGTGGGAGGATGGTGTTTGGCTTTTTGGTTTAGCATGGCGTTGATGGGTATGAATGGGGTGTTTCTTTAATTTGAGGATTTGTCGGTGGGCGTTCTGCCTGTGTGATTTCGGTACTACAAGGAGCTGAATCGTGAGATGTTGCATTCTGTCAATCCAGAGATATCCCATGTGTTCCCACGCCATACCATGCCATATCAACCATATCCACCGCATCTCAAATCATCAAGGAGCTCGCCCATAACTCCGTCAATCGTTCCAACACCCTTATATCCATCTCGCATTTCCACATCGTCCATCAAACTCTAGGCACCCGGGGCGATAAACCCCTTGTGCTCCTTATGCGCCTTGTACCAATAACTATCCTTCTTCGGCTTTAGCTCCTCAGACAACTTGTCCAGAATTGTGGCGATCAGTTTCTCCTTGCCCTCCTCGTTATCTGCGTCACGATTCCAGACGGCGATCTGGACTGCGTTCCAGCGGACGCTGTAGGAGAGACCGCAGATGTCATCGTTGAATGCTATGAGGGTTGTTAGCGGGTCATACCGCAGGTCGGTGGTGAGGGAGTGCAATTTTTAGGACAAAGGTGGTAGGGGTAGGAGAAGGGTGTATGTATTGTGGACTTACATTTTCGCTGCGTCTCCACAGCACCTTGCAACACATCCCCGACACTAAGCAAGCACATCTCATGCCAAAAAGCCGGCGCCTGCTCTTTGCTCACTCTGAAATAATAAGCTCCACCCTTCTCGTTCCTCGGGTCTTCCCACAAAGGTTTCACGCCCAGGTGGAAAAGATGAATGCTATCCCTGAGCTTCAGACTCTCTACGGGGATGTTGTTGAAGTGCTGGTAGAACTCTTTGACTGAGATGATCTGTTCGCCAAGGGGCTTAGGCCGAGATGCGACTTCGTCGAGAGAAGTGTTTTTCGAAGTAGATGACTGCTGTCCTTTCTCGGCCCAGAATTGCCATTTGAAGCGGAATTCGGGTACTCTCACAGACTTGAAGATCGAGCTGAGCATAGCAGTTCCTCTCGCAGGAGAAGCAGTAGCTGCAGCCTCTGCAGCCGAAGCCGGAGGCAGGTTTGACGTGCTGAGCACGGGGACTCGGCCTGCCATAATATCTGTAGGGGTGGTAATGCCTAGGTCGAGAGCGATGGTTGAGAGTTCGTGTGGGGTTGAAGCGGCAGAGAAGATGCGCTTGCAGTTTGCGATAGCGAGGTCGTTGACTATGTCTGCTGTTGTTTCCTTGACCTGTGAAGCGGGAGCGGGGGAATTAGCACCGGGTGGGAAGATGGCGTTCAAAGTCGAGAGGACGTGGTTCAGGCCGACTTTGAAGTGCTGGCTAAGAGGTTCGCTTGGTCGAGCAGGGAGAGGGCCTTGGTCTGCGACGAGCTCGAGTGCTTCAAGGAAAGAGGACGGAACTGGAGCGCAGTCGGCAGAACTAGTTTCAGATTCCGAGAAATCTTGCTCTGCGACTGGAGAGAGTGACGAGAGACCAAAGTCGAAAGACTTGTTATTGTAGGAAGCGAGTTGAGCAGCGGAAGCCTGTAGCATGCTGATTAGACGAGCGACCTCAGCCATTGTGAAGAAATTTAAAGAGAGTGTTGGAAAGATGAGCAGATGTGCCTTGAGATAGAAAGTGATAGGGGTGTAGGAGTGAGGGAGGAGGGAAGGGAGGAGGACCACAAGAGCAGGTTTTGAGCCTGCTTTGTGGAGCCATCGAAATCGTTGGCATAGTGCCTTATTTAAAGGGCCACGGAATAGATATGCGGTGTGAAGGAGAATGGTGAAGGTGATGGTGAATTCTTGCTTGACCACACATATGAACGTGATCAATTTGAAGACGATGAATCATGCTAATAGGGAGCCAGGTTGAGGAAGGTGTAGAGAATGCAAACGGAGAGATGAAGGTGAGGGGTACAGTGAATAGGCACCAGATGTCTAGACCAAGACAAACGAAGCAAAGGGGCGTTTCCTAGTGCTCTTGGGCATGTTGCATCTACGAAGAATCATAGAAGGCATGGTAATGACCAAAAAGTGCCAAGAAGGAGCACATGGAGCGTTTACATACCGATTCACACTTAGATTCTTGAGTACGCTACCCCTGTAACCTAACCTGGAGTCCAGATAAACCGTTTTTTTGACAAGAGATACTGTATGAGAACAGCAAACAGGCCTAGGACGTAGAAAAGTGTAAGACGAGCTCGGGAAGGACAGAGCAGAGGATAGGCAACACTCGGTGAAGAGGTGAGGTTGACTGAAGTGCAGGCATGGCGGGCTTTAAGCAGCTGTTCCTCCCGGCGCCAGTGTCAGCACCGGCAGCGTAACCGCCCGTTTTGCGTTTCAGAGCCCCGTTTCATGACCCTCGCCAGCTCGCACGCCAAACAGCTCATAGAGCCTTGGAACGCCGCCATACTGTATCATTTCCACAACCGTGTCCTTGGCAGCGAGTATGCTCGATATTGGACATGATTGGACATGTTTTTGAGCATATGAATAAGCTCGGCTCGGCTTGCAGTGTGTGCATCTGTCAAACGTTGAGAAAATCGTGGGAGAGCAAAAACGACGAATCAGAGGGGTGACGGTATTTGTACAAAGTAGCCCCGCTAGCCCGCCACACGTCGCGCCGCGTTTGAAATTTTGGGACATGGTCAAGAAAATATCCATTTCCCATACACCAACACGCATACCCATCATACAGCTCCACGAAACCCTAAATCACTCAGAATGGCTCCCGAGCGACCACGCGCACAGCCTGCAGCCGCAAGCCCAAAGAGAAAAACCCCGACAGCCTTCACCGACCGCCGCAAGCGCGTAAGGCTGACACCCACCCCCACTGAGAGCTCTGCCTCCGACCCCACCTTCTCGAGTGCTCCCTCCGAATCAACAGCCGCGAGCGATCTCGAGTCCAGCGACGACGACAGCGAGCTAGAAGAATCAAGCGAAGAACCAAGCGAAGATGAATCAAGTGAGGAGGACAGCGATGAGGAGCTGCAGTCAGATCTGGAGGATGAGAACGGAATCGTAAACCTGCCAGCTGTTCGAGCACGGAAGCCGAATATGAAGCTCCCGAGGGATGAGCTAGGGCCCGATTTACGCCCGTTCCTCGCGAATTTCCTTCCGCAGTTGAAGGCTGCGAACGAGGCGCTGGAGAAGGAACGAGAGGCTGGGACCCTGAAAGCAATAGATGGAGAGGATGCGGTGGAGGGAGATGGCGAGTACATTGAGATGGTTAGTAAAACCCCTCTTAGGTTGTTGATCTAGTAATTGACAACAAAATAGGACCTCGGACTCGGTGTTCTCGAAGAAAAGGACCCCAATGCCGACCCTACGTCATCAAGCGAGAGCGAGGACGAGGACGTCGACGGAGAAGGCCAGCTGAAGCCTAAGGACATCTTGAGCAAACTCATGGGCCGAGATTCGAAAGCAGAAAAGGTGGATATACAGGTACTTGGCGACGCACCCGCAACATGAATCCCTAAGTAGGTTCATGCGGCTGTCGAATTTATTGCAATAGAAGCCACTGAGCAAGAGCTGCGAGGCTGCTTCTTTCTGCTTGAAGGAATTCACATGTGCATATCGTGTTGTTCTCGCGCCTTCTTTCTTGAGCTCACCTACCAGAGTGCAATTAGGCAACAAGATCGCTCAACAGTCTTTCCAATAGGGCATCTAAAATGATGCGCGCTGGAACAGCCAGGTCGGCTTAACGTCACGAGGACTGTTCTTCGACCAATTGTTGCCCTTCCTCGTGTGTACATGAGTTGCGCGGCTAAGGCTGAGCATCTCAAAATGACGTTACGAAGGCTTGCATTTACGTTTCAGCCTCGCGCTTTAATTATATATACTGCCTGCTTGCCTGTCTAGTGGCCCTCGAGACTTCACATTAGCAAAAACTAACGTATCTATCCTCCTCCGACATGAGCAACCAAACCACGACGCAGTTCCACACCTGGGTACCGGAACCACTCGTGCGCGGAACATTCAGCATTCTCCTATCATGTTTGTTCACACTTGTGCTGTGCGTCTGGACGGCTGTCCACCTGAACATACCCCAATATAAGAAAGGGTCGGAACAGAAGTGGCGGAAGATGAAGTGGCTGGTTGTGGCATTGTTGACCCCGGAAGTAGTGAGTGCATATATGTGTGAGGGTTAACTTGTCCATTTCGTCGCCTTACTAACACATGTTCCTCCAGGTTGCACATTATGCATACCAGCAACGTCAAGCTGCCAACGAAATAGGGTTCAATGCTTGGCGCATTTTCCCGCGGCCTGATCTTCCTAAATGGCGCCAATCGGTAGCCCTTGGTGTATCTCGCTCTCTTGCTGCGGCTTCGCACAAGCTGCGCAGCATATATCAGAAATCATGGGGGAAAGGGGAGATCAGCAGAGACCATGAGTTACTAGAGTATGTGTGGCTCCTTTCCAGTCATCTTGAAGGCACTCGTATGTGTGCTTAAGAATGAACAGAAATGAGGATTACGACGAGCATGATGACAACAGCGTTGACGATACACACCATCCGAGTTTGCAGAAACGCTACCCGTGGACTCAAACTCATTCTTTCTTTGCCGCCATGGGAGGTTTTGCCTTCGATACTTGTGACGAGAAAGCCAATTTCCTTCCTGGCAATCGTCAACGCATTGCCCTCACCAGAAAAGGTATTAACTACCTTCTGAAAAGTGAGCCATCGTTGCTGCCAAACATTTCCGAAACGACAATAAAAGACAAGAGTAAGGGAGGCTGGGTTACAAAGCTGATTACCTGCTTACAAGCAATGTGGTTCTGCGCTCAATGCTTTGCGCGTTGGAGCCAAGGTATCTCAGTGTCCCTCTTAGAGCTCAATACCCTAGCCCATGCCCTTTGCACGTTTCTCATTTACTTCTTCTGGTGGAACAAGCCTTTGGATATCGAGGAACCCATTACAATACGCGGAGAAAGTATGCACCGTGTAGCTGCGTTCATGTGCCTCTCCGCTTGGTTTAGCGACGGAATTCGTTGTAATTGCCCATGCCCTCCCTATCTAGTGAAAAGAAAAAGTACGCGGCAAAAATATGTGGAGGAAACTAGACTAACGAATAGAGACGATACTCTGGAGCTTTCTCCTGGACAATCCGCGTGCGACTTCGAATACACCGACTACAAGAATCATCAACCTTGCCAATGTATACTCAAACTCAATCCCGCGGATATTCAATGTTGGCAACTTGCTAGAGAAGCTTTGGATTCAGGTCTAATTACCGATGGACACAAGATGTCATTGGGACTTAAGGAAGGAGAAACATACCCATTTTCACACGATGGAGAACATATGCTCGTTGAAGACCGTTTAGGCAACGACAACATGCTGACCACCTTTGACGAGCGGTCACAAACCGCAATCACCACCACTCTAGCAAGTCTCTTCTACGGAGGGATCCATCTCATCGCTTGGAACCGTGCTTTCCGCACAACTGCGGAAGCGATCTTGTGGAAACTATCCGGCATAGGTATTATTGCGGCTGGCTCTGTGCTCGGCGTTCTCGATTCCATGAAGGTTCGCATACGAATAAATCGCCTCGGAAAGATTGGGGACGTGATCGAATATTTCACACTATGGCCAACGGTGATATTTTACATCTTCTGCCGCACCTACATCATTGTTGAAAGCTTTCTGGACCTGTTCCACCTTCCGGACTCCGCCTTCCAGGTTCCGAGATGGTCTCAATACTTCCCACACATTTGACAAACTCTCACCAGACGATTGTTCCGATTCATTTTATTCAACAACTATGCAAACTACTCCTCTTGTGCTCAAAAAATCACGCACCTCTCTGTCTTGGACCACCCGTCCACCTCAACACTCGCCAGCACCACATACTTTGCCAAACACTCTTTCACCAAATAACGTCTTTTGGAGAGGCTAAGAATGGATGGGACCTGCAATTACCTCGCGATATACCTCCGCCTCCATGCTTCCCACCATGCCGACGTTGAAGCCTTCACAGATGCACACGTGTCACTGCTCAGCTGTTGTCTAGTACGCACTTATATATGATCCCTACGCATGCGGAACCAGTATCAAACATGCCCATGGATCACTGTACGGTAAATCAACTCTCTTTCAAGGAACAACTATACGCAGTTCAGCCAAGTTGTCAAAAGGACTGAATATACTTTACGAAGTATACACGTAGTTGACAGAATGCATTTTACATTCCTAGTTCGATGCGGAAATCTTCACTCATTGGAAACAAGCTCCTTTGTATAAAAGGACTGTAGAGCTCTCAATGCCGAGTCCTTGCACCATTCTTGCAGTGTGGACGACCTATAGTGTCATGCCCTCTTTTTATTCCATTTCACAAGGCGATGCCGAGCTTGATTCTAGCCGCGGCAACCACCTTCCAACCTTACCATGATTCTACAAGCCGCGACCTACGAACCTATAGCTACATGACTCTACTGCATCATCCTCACTCGTGCCCTATGCCATCGAAGCTCGACCACGTCTTCGTCGCTACCAACGCCGCAAATTTACGTTGATAACTTCATTGCCAAACCGTTCAGACAACGTCTCGTAGACCTGCTATTACCGGAATTAGACGTGCGGTGCTGGACGCGGTCCTCAACAATGAGGACATCAGTTCCAGTCTGGAAAGGCTATCTCGGGACATAGAGAACCTTTGTCGGTAGGGATAGGCAAAGGTCGAGGTGCTGGACATAATGTTCAGGCATATTTGCATTAATCTTATAGAGCAGTATGGTGACGATTTGCAACGATAGGTCTGTAGGATAGCAGTGTGTCTAGATTTTACCAAGGTACCAAAAGGGTAAAGGCAGACTTTACTATCTAGAGAATGGAAGAAACGTATCTTCCATCAAGAATATGAATAATCTTGAGTTTGAGGGGAACCTTTGACAGTGTGAAGTTGGCAGATGGAGGGAGAGAACAGACTACAAGTGGGATAAAGAAGGCAGATTTTGAATAGTCAGGCAAACACATCAGAGGCAAAAAGATTGACATGGCTCAACTAAGTCCTATCGTATACGTCAAAGGAATCTTTACTGGGCTCAAAGTCGACTGCACGCGAAGCACCAATTTCTTTTGGAGTGGTCATATATTTACATCAATCTTACGGAGCAGCGTGGTCCCTATGTCATGCCCAGCAGGTATTCCCAAACTCCAAACTCGTTACAACCTGTATCATGCCTCCGTAACGCCGTACAATGAGTCATGTTTTTGAATACTTCATAACGTCTAAAAGAGGCTCCAGCCGCTGCCCTTCCTTCTCTCCTTTGCCTCCTTCTTCGTGCCATATCGCTTTTCCCTCGCCTCCAATTGTCGCAGAGAGTCCATCTCTCTGAGCACATGTTCGAGCAGATCTTTCCGTCGCACTACGTCAAGATGACGGCGAATCTTGGGGTCTTCTCGAGCGAAGCGGTCGATTTCAGCTTGTGAGAGGGAGCGACCTAGGCGGGCATCGAGTTCTCTGGGGAACTAGATATGCATTAGAGATTATAGTCATTGAATTTGGGGCATGGTACTTACAATGTAGTAGAACTTGGACAGCAGTTCAGCGTCAAGGAAAAGGTCGGCGGTCGTCGTGAGTTTGTCTGCTACTGCATCTAGGAAGACTTCCGGGCAATGGTACTTGTTCTTCTTGTCGGCGCACTGTTTTGACTTGACGGCTAGTAGTCGCATTTTGAGGACGTCGACGCGATCACGGAGGAACACAGCTTCCTTTCCTAATTATCATGTTAGTCTCCTGCGCACCAAGCCAACGATGATAATCCGTAGACATACCCTTTTGTAGAAGCGCGGAGCTGAAACCCCCAGCACCGCCAACTCCATCGCCTTCTAGTACGACCTGACCGGTTCGTACGCGATCAATGAAGGACATCACATCCTTGACTTTTTTACGGCCACCCATTTGTTCTTCAAGTCCCTTGGCTGCTAGCTCGCACACCTTCAGCTCGTCCTTGAGGACATTCGTGACGTTAGTCCTTCCCTTTGCCCATTCGCTGTCCTCAACCTCGATACGATACTTGTACGGTTTGATGCAGATCTCAAGCTCGTCCGAAATATCATAGGATAGATCTTTCAGGATTGTCGTGGAGGCTTCTGTGATAGCTTGACGTGCAAAGGGGTGGGAAGCGAACCTGGACGCGGTGATGAGCCGATCGATGTGTGTTTGTAAAGCGTTAGCAACTACGCTCGTTGCCAGTCTTCCTACTCCCAACTTAGTCAGTGCCGCGCTAGAACTATCTAGCTTGATTTGCCAGATCTCATCTTCGCCCTCAGGATCCGCTTTCGACAAGCCGCTTAGGGGATCTCTCTCTGGTATCGGTCGGCTGAGGTCTTCAAATGGTCGGTTCCAATATCTTTGTGCTAATAGATTCAATACTTGTTGATCGAGTTCGTGCTTGAGTAGCTCCCGGACTTGCTGTCGGCCGAATTGTTCTGAGAAGCTGCGGAAAGAGTGTTTGAATGCGTCAAGGGATTCTGCAAGATATGAATCTGCGCTGATTGGCCGCTCGTTGTACTGGACCTTAAATTCGTATGTAGCGTTCTCAAGTTCGTGCTGGATAGCCTCGCTGGTGGTCTTCAGACTTGCCGCCATGGTTTGCTCAAGCACATGCATCAACTTCTTCTTTAGATTCTTTGTGCCCACAGCTAAGTGCGACTCGGCGCCAAATTCGGGATGGGCAGAGAAATATGCATTCTCGTTCTTAGTAATTGCGCTAGTGATACTTCCATTGCCGCGATTGAATAGTCCTTTGGACGGTGTAGTCGGGGCACGGCAAACAACGCCAACGTAGCCTAAGCGAAGAGCGTACTTCTTGTCGCTGAGAAGGGCAGCACCTCGTTCTGCGTCGACGAGATCCATCTTTGTGATGACTCCAATAGTTCGCTCGCCTCTCGGATCGACCTTTCTTGAAGCTCTCAACGCAGTACTGTTCGCCAAATCTACGTCTGCCGCAGAAATCGCGAGAATGACGTTTGGTGCCTTGATATATTTCTCACATAGCTCAGTAATCTTTTCTTTCAGCTCAATGGGCTGGTCCCGTCCGGTGACCTGTATGTAGCCCGGCAAATCAATCAGCGAGAGATCTGGCACATTTGGTGAGTAAATGCGAAGCTGAATGGGATCATCTGAGACACAATCCTGGACTGGAACCGCCAAATTCAAATCGGTTAAGGTCCGTTGTATCTGACCAAAGTCTGTGATCTTCCCCAGACCGAGAGCAGGGAACTCTCCGTATTCCGCGTGAGCGTCAGGCGTATTGACCAAGGTGAGTTCGATTGGTCGGCGGGTAACCATGTTCGAGCCCTTGGGTAGGAATTCGTGTCCAACAATGGCCTCCAGGACTGAGCTCTTTCCAGAAGACTGTGATCCAATAACAACTATAGACGGCAATGAAAGGGTTTCTGATTGTCCCACGGTTTGGAGCAGTCCTCGAATTTCAATCATCTTCTTCGTCAACATCATCATCTGCTCATCCCGCGCAATCTGCTCTCCCTCAACCTTGTCCTCTCCATCGTCCCGCGAGTATGCAACTGCTGCTGCTGCGGTAGCCCCTCCTGCGGCACTGCCAGCACCACTACGTTTCGGTTCCTCGGGGCCTTTACCTCCACCACTTCCGCCTCCCGAACCCCCGGACTCATCCTTTGTCATGAGACGTTGTAGCCATTCCGGGTATTCCACTTTTTCTAAATCCTCTTTCTGCTTTTCCCATCCGCGGTTGACTCGATCAAAAAAGTTGCCAGCCGTTCCAAAAGCTTCGCCCGCAACACCAGTCACGCCATCCTTCGCCCGCCCAAAGAGATCAAGTGCAAAGTTCCCTGCCACTCCAGCCTGGTATTGGATGTACGAAACTCCCGCGACGACAGCTCCTCCAGCTGCTGCGCCTGCTGTAGCGAATTTGCCCACAAGCTTCGGTATTGCCCTGGCAAAGGACATGGATCGTGTGGCGGGAATGTTATGTAAAGCATAACTTCCAAATGGCCATGGTCTACGTTTGACGAGTCGTAGTCCTGCAGAAGACCGTAAAAGGCCACCAGCGGGTAGCTGTCCACCAGTAGAGAAGGGTCGGCGGGGGATGGACGTTGGTGCTCGTCTGGCGACCGTGGCGAGGCGTATAAGCCTGCCGCTCATGGCTGTTGCTTGTCAACGCCTTTCGGGCGGGGATTTGGAGGGATCGAGTTCGGGTTTCGTCGAGTATAAGGCGTGTTGGGAGTGGGAGTTGTTTCCGCAAATCTTTTAAGAATTGAACAGCGAGCGCACCTCCGTCACTGCCAAGTGGCGCTCGGACTAAATACGTGGGAAAGCACCAATCCTTTGGAGGGGCACCCCAAAACAGAAATCAAGACGGTGAACGGCACAACAGGCCCTCCTGGCCACCACTGAAACATTGTACAAAAGGGATTCAATCCTTCAGTTGTAGACTAAGCAATTTCTAGGACATAAAGTATAGGGATCCTGAAGTGTTGCACCCGAAAGACGTGGATATTCCAAGAGATAATCGATGGCGACCTGCTGGCTGTGTAGTTCCGAAACGAGAGACGATGCCGGTTGGGGGGCAAATTCAGAATGAGAACTGCACTCCCATGTTAGAAGGCACATGGACAGTGTCTCATTGATGAAGGAAGCACTGTATATAAGGCTTGTTTTTACGCATGAAAGACCGCAACAAATATAGTTGAGGGCTAATACACTCGAATGGGCTCTATTATGTCCTATGTATATCCCAAGAGAGGCAGTAGTGTGCGGAATACGGCGAGGTAAGGTCTCAATGGGAGTATTTGGGTATTTCCACTAGCTCCAATTATTTCAAGCAGAGCACAGCTCTTTCTCCAAAAGCTCTTAAAATCGAACCTTCTTCCTTGATCATATCACTTAACCAGTTTCTAGACCCCTCTACTTCTCTGCTGGCAAACTTAACAAGCACAAATCCACGGACATTCGCGGCGCTCCATACTATGCCACCATCCTTCTCGCGCTGCTGTCTATCGGCGCGCCTCTGCTCTTTCGGGGTGAGTTCCGGAAGTACAGAGTCTCCCCAATTGCGGCCTCCAATTCGTGGTAGGGCCTCGAATTCATTGACAAAGTGCTCAGAGAGTTGTGAGAAGACAGGACCGCGGATGATAAGTGTGCCAAATACCGAGTAGCCGTCCATACGCTTGGACAAAGGGATTCCAGTCTGTCCGTCCTTGTCTAGTATCATGTTATCTCGCAACATCAATCTCTTCTTGAACTTGCCCCCAGTTTGCTTGTTGCTTGTCCAGACTTCATTCCTACTCTTGTACTCATAGATGTCCCAATTTTCCCCTCGCGCAGATCGGCCGCTTGTAACCCAGTCACAGACACACAGACTTCCTTCCTCGTTCTCTAAGTGGTAAATCTGAGACTGTTGAAACGCAGTCTGGGCAAACGGTTGCACTGGATCCGGCAGATAGACCAATGCGGAGTTCGGTGCAATAGTCACTGTCATCTGCTGCCTCGATACCAAGCTGAGGTCTGTAGTCTTAAAGATCTTGGTCGATCCCTGGGTCAGCAGCACAAGTCTAGTTCCAGCTTCGAGTTGCACAGCCAGATCAATACTATCTCCCGCGACTATGCCTCCGCCATATGTCAGAAGGAATATGGTATGTACAAGGCGCGGAGCAACATGACCATCCTTGTCATGGTGCTCGGGTGGTGGTAAAGGATCTGGTGCGACGAGCTTGAGCGGGTACTGGTAGGAGACGGTACGGAGGACTGGTGTATCTGGAGGGAGAAGGGCGAGGACGATTGATCCATGGCCGGGCTTTGATGTAGACTTCGCGAAGGGCGAGGTGAAGGACATGCTCCTAAAAGTTGGCCTGAATGTCTCTCACCACTGCCTGGATAAGCAGTATTGCTGCTCCTCACTACCGCAGCTAACCACCTAAGCGATAGAGCTGTGAGCACAAAGGTCCTCCTGGTAGATACAGTAGGGTAGCGTACAGTCTACACTCGAGAGGACATGCGATAAGATCGCCCGCAGCGAGAGAAGCTTAGAAGCTTAGAAGCTCAGGCGAGCGATCGAACTGTCGGGACGCTAGTGTCTTTAGAGTTAGCGGGGAAAAGTGTGCCCCGCACCCTTTGAACCAGTCCGCGCCCACAACTTGCTGCACGCTGCAAGACTCACCAGACTTAAGGTTCCTAACAAAAAGATCTCCCGCGCGTTCGACTCCTCTTCTCCTCAATTTACCATGCTTTAAGCATTTTATCATCTTCTTTTTCTCTTCACGGCAGCTGGAAGGGGTCGGGTGGTTAAACATGGCAACGGGCTTTGACGAGCTACTTGAATTTTTACTCTCGGAGATCGCTCTCTGCGGAGTCCAAGGTATGTTTTTCTCTTCTTGGCGCATTCCTTCCAAGGAGCTCTTTTGGACTCCCAGCATGAATACTATTTTTGCTCGGTTTTCAGTTTTCCTTTATGTTCATGTTCCTGACTTCAGTGTGCAGGAGCTGGCAGCGCAGATTTTCGTCGTTTCATTCAAACGTTTTACCACAAAAAGCATGTTTCTGGAGGACTTGGTCGGTCATTCTATGAGAAGGTCTGGGATTGGGTCAACAATCACGGAGATGTTCGCGTCGTCTACGACAGTCAGCCTTGCACGATTTCACTTTCAAAATTCGAAGCCTTGGAATTACAAGAGACGGGTACCAACGGGGATGCATACGCGAATGAGCAGCTATTGAATCCTCCCCAGAACCAACCTCAGGTACCTGCCTACCAGGCTTCCTTTCGACTGTCTTTACGTCAACGCCTGTTAGACGAAGGCGTTACTATCGAAAAATTGTCTGTTCCAAAGCCGAAAGAGGTGCCACAGCCACAAAAACAGCTGACTGCGCAAGACCATACTAAGGCGAACTTAACCATCGAACAATGCCCAATTCAAGAATCAACACAAACTTCCAAGCATGAAGCTGCTCGTCCATCAACCCCGTCAGGCCTTGTCCAGCCGCCAGAGGATGTCCGGAGAGCTAACAAATCAAAGTTACGTGGTCGTCGCAAGATTCCAAAGGGCCTTCGACTGACTGGGCCCCTTTTCGATGACCCTTCGTCGACAACAACCGCTCCTCGGCTATACGCAAGCCAGAACCGAATCTGGCAGGCAGTTGCTGGTCATTCTATCGATCTGAAGAAACTTCCCAGCATGGAGTTTGTACTTCTTTCTATCATTGCTTCCCATGGTGCTAGTGGTATCGCCCAACCTGACTTGGTCAAGATTAGTGGACAAGACAAGCGATCAGTGCCACACCGGACAGATGAGCTTGCCAAGAAAGGATACATCGAAAAGACTCAAATGTCGACACAGAAGATACGGACTAGTCTATGTGTTCACAAACGTTTCATCAAAGCGGATCACTTTTTGAAAGGCCCCGGTGTTATTGAGGATGTGTTTCGAAACGAGAACTTCATGGTTTCTAGCTTTCCCAAACTTCTCTACAGTGTTCTCAAAAATGTCAATATCATCGCCATGAGAGACTTGAGACGAAAATTGGTAAAGTTCCAACAACAATCGCTGCAATCCATCAACTAAGATATGTATAGGGTGTCAGTGTAGAGGACTGGTCTGGCGGTCGAGCCGTCCGTGGTGCTATTCGTAGATTAGACGAAACTGGGTTCATCAAACAGGTACGGGCACGTAAGAAGGGCTCGAAGGATTTGTATCTGGTCTGCATAAAGCTTCTTCGAGCACCTAACGATGATGATATCAAGAATCTTCGTTTCAAACGCAAAGTCTTGCTTCCCGAGACCCCTGAAAACCTGGACGATAATCTCCTCGAATCAGATGAAGAAGGCGATGCTCTCGAACGAGACCTTCAACTGGACATGGAAGCTGAACTAGAAGTCGACTCTGATGAAATCGACCGCATCCCCCCACAGTGGACCCCCGAACGGATGATGGCAAACTTGATCCTTGAGGCCGCCGATGTGGCGGGAGTGGAAGGCAGTGACTCCGCAAGTCTCCGCCAGCGGACCGTGGGCAAATTCTGGAAACGACCTGTAGAGTCTTATATAAGCCGACTAACTGATAGTTGGGAGCAGAGTCAGCCTCATCATCTGCGGCATCTTGCTCTTGTTCGAGATACTGCTGTAAGCAACGAGAGAAAATTCCTCCACTATGTATACCGAACCTACAACCACTACGACAAGGCCGTTGAGCAAGGCCATGCGGATTGGGAGGTTGTAAGCATGGAAGCCACCAAGAAGGTATCCGGGCACAAGGGGGTCAGTCCTGAAGACCATCGCTCGGAACGTCTGGAATTGGATCCTTGGGGTTTTTTGAAGATGAATGTGAACGATTTTGAACGCCGGTTAGGGTCTTCAACCATCGCCGAGTGCCGCGCATCAATCAATCGTGGTGCTCGTCAAGGTCCGCATTGGGATAACGCCTTGGCCCAGAAGATGGGTTACGAGAAGTACAAGAAATATGCGGACAAACCCAGGTCGACCACAATCTCGACTCATGTTGAGATCATGACACGAGCAGAACACGAACTCTTGCCTCAGGGGAAGCGTATACAGCAACCCGTGGTTGGACAACCAACGCAGGAGCCTGCACAGGAATCCATATCAACGGATCCAATACATCCTAAGATTCGGAAGCAGCAGTCAGTGATGTACGGAGGGCCCCCTTTGCTCACCACAGAGCAGCGAATTGCCTTAGGATTGCCACCAAAAGGTCGACTTGGTGCCGAGATTGAAAAGCAGATTCGAATTCATCGAACGCAGACGGGCGACCCTACTGCTTTACCGGCGGTCATCATCAGGGACAATCGCACTCCACGTAACGCTCCGCTGTTAACCAAAGAAGAGAGGCGAGCGCAGGGGCTGTCTGAGCTAGGCCGAATTCCCAAGGTTATCGAGAATCAAATTCGACTGCAGCGTGGTATAGCTATCGCTCCGCTAAAACCTAATAAGCAACGAAAAAAACGGGATATCAAAGAACCTCCTCTTCTTACCAAGGAACAGAGAATAGCGAGAGGGTTGCCTGAGCGAGGTCGATTGAAACAGAGTATCATAGACGAGATTCAGCGAGAGCGGGACATGGCCATGTCGCCAGACTCTTCATACGACCCCGCCGACCCCAGAGTCAACCAAACCGCTGATGGATCAGACCAGTCAGACATTGATTTAGACGAGATTCCAAACACAGTAGTGTCTACAGTTCCATTGCATGAAGTGGGATCTACCACCGACAGGGATGTGATCGAAGCAGTTGGACCTTTCAATCCTGGACCCAGGGCCCAAACCGTCCGCCAACTGGAAGATGTTGCTGATGTAACATTAGGGAATGCAGGTATGAAGTCAAGTGTGCCCCTAGTGTCCCAAGATGTACGATCGAAACAGTCTTCTCCATTTGTGCTCGCAAAGCGAAAAGCACTTGAGTCTACACCAGATTTCCAGCCAGTTGCAAAGAAGTTGCGTCGTACATTGGACTCGCCGTCGATTTCGCGTTCGATGGGTAGTGCACGACAATCCAGAGCCTCATCCGCAACTACAATTGAGCAGCCTGCAGTTGAGAGCATTGAGCCAACAAGTCCGAGCACCCCACTAGTCAACTCACAGGTGCAAAAGACTAGTACTGCAGCCGCTAAACGACCGAATCCTGGCGTATACATCAACCCATTTGCAACCCGGCCACTCCCTAGGGGTCGTCCAAAGAATGCCTTTATGGCCATATTTAAATCTGTACGGCTTAGAGAACTGGAATGGTTCAAACCTGCGCCAATAATTCTCAAAAATTATTCTGTTCAGCGTCCGACAGGGCAAAATATAGACTCTCAGAAGAGTCTCGCTGGACCAGATATCAGTACACTGGCTTCGCTACCCTCTGGGCCTAATCTTCCCAAGGATTTTGAAATTACCCCTAGCGGTGGGACAAGCGCACCAGTATCGACAAAGGATATCGCACCACCATTGGCTGAGAAACAAAAATCGGTGGCATCCGAAGAGCACGCAGCATGGCTTTCGGCCTGGAATCCAATAAACGCGAGTTCGACAACATATCAGAGCCCATATGCTTTAACTCCGGTCGCTCAATCTCCAGTCCAGACTATCATTGGAACAGAGATTGAACCCGGAAGTATCTCTCAGGCCATCTCCATCAATTCAGTGTCTGCTGTTGGGACTCCTGCCGTCACTGACGATGAGCAGATTCTATCAAATGGTTCAAATATGCCAATTGTGAATCAATCGCAGAAAAACGGGCCCTGGATTCACCCCCGTCGTGGTGTCCTCATTGGGAAAGGTAGCCACACGCGTTATCGGACCTCACTAGCATACGACATCATTCTTCGCTGCAATGGTGTATTCCCAGGAAATGGGGAAATCTTGACTCCATTCTACACATTGTGGGATCAATGCGCCCCAAAGCATCTACACAAACCCGATCGTTCTACTCTGGCCAGAACTCTAAAGGATATGGTTCAGGATCCTGAGTTCAAATTGAAGAAGATGTCATTCATTATGCCGACGATCACTGGCGGCACAACGATGGAGAAGTCCATATATGCGCTTACCGAATACTCATCGTCAAGTCCAGAAGTCAAATCACTGCAAGAGAACATGATCAAAGCACACCCGAGAAAATTCTATCCAGAAGGGATCCGTGATCTGGTTCTTGAAGAACCGGTCGTGCAAATACAGCCAGTGATAGAGATTGATGATTCAGTCGAGGTAAACAGCCTGTATCCGCCTACTGCACGAAAACTTGATCATCGAATCGAGGCATCGGCAAAGAATCGCAAGACAGAAAAGGCGAAGAAGAAGCAGAAAGACACAGAGACTCGTAAATCGCAGAATGCGGAAGTTGAGAAGACGCTTTCAAAGCGCGCTCAACCCCGAGCTGGTATCAGGGCCAAGGTTCCGAGACTGGCTACGTTGAATGACAAACCGCGAACCTACCGGCGCGCAACAGTCCGCTCCAAACCTGGGCAAGACAGCAGCAACCGAGAGGATTCTCCGGCGCAATCCGACTCGTCTGTGGATACACCATTACCGTTTCTTCGCCCTCTTCAACCCGAGCCTAGAAAATCGCTGTCAATCAATGTAGATAGTGACGATGAAGATTTGTCTTCCGACAAAGAGATTGATGTAGACGAGGTTATGACTACCCTCGTGGATCCAGGTGTTCGATTTACGCCTTCAAATGGTACCTTCTCTACAGATTTTACTGTTCCGAGTAACAAGAGTACTATTTGGACCGACCCCATCAAAGCTACTTCCGTCTCACAGCTAGATGCAGGACACGACCACGAAGAACTTTGCCGAACAGGAACAGGAAAGAAACGAGTCAGGATCATGGAGCCAGACGTTAGAGCACCTCAGAAGAGACCTCGTCTGACGGATCAACTTTTGTATCCGAACGAGCATGAGAACTACCTGAGCTACAATGAGTTCTCAGACCCGAGCGACGATGAGAATTTCATCGCGGAGACATCCGATGAGGAGGAAGACGGCGAAGACGATGTCCTACCAAAACGAAAGCCACGCCCACGTCTTGAGGAGATCAATCAACCCACTCTTGTCGAGCGTTTGACTGGTCTAACCGGAGACCCGGACGACCCAATTCCTGTCCCACCGGTCAAGAGGTCATACCAAAAGCAGCCAAAACGATGGACGGTACACAAAACCGAGGGAGAAGTCAGAATTAAGAAAACTGTTGAAGCCCTAGACCCTTTCAGTACCTTCAAAAGGCTATGCTATACCCTGGTCGTTGCGTCGTGCATGTCAGGTGAGGATGGAACTGTGGATTGGAACATTGTTGCGAACGTCTTCAGCTCTGATAAGGCCTTCGATCTCCCGAAAGCCAAAAGCATTTGGGCATGGATGCAGGTCAACAGGGCCTCGCAGATCAGCACTCTCTCCTCCACATTCCAATCATCATTTCTTGAGGCTTACGAGAAAGGCAAAGTTGCCAGTATAGAAGATCCATCAACTCATGACTGGGCCAGTGTGGTGCAATGGGCGCTCAAAAAGTGCAAACTTCCCGAATCACCCCTGCCCGTTGACCGAAATGATTTACGGCAGTTTGACGTGGTAGAGTCTAGCTACGAGGCCTTCTCTCGCGTTGACTGGTACAAGAAAGATCTGTCACACAACGGCCGAACCCAACGTATGCTGTATCAAAACTATGCAAGCCCTCTCCACAGTCGATCTAGACCTAAACCGTCGACTGCAGACGATGTTCTTCGCGCACGATCCTGGATCCGTTCTAACACTTCCACGCCTCAAGAGATATACGACGGAAATATGGCTCATGAGAAACTCAGTCCATTGGGTATCCCGACCCTTGAGCGAGGGGTGACAGAATTGGTGGACAATGGCGTTTTGAGGATGAGGAAATTGAAGCGCCTCTTACCCGGCCGCAACTACAATTTCATGGCATCCATAGCTCTTCAGTACAGACGTACTTTTGAACTGGAGGACTTCATGAATGCGGCGGCGTTCAAGAAAATTTTAGATGCAGCGTTTGTGGGCGAAGACGAAGGGAGGCGCGCCGTCCCGGTCGCTCGGACTGCAAATAACGGCGCAGTTATGGCACTACTGTCGCTTCTCAATGAGGGTCAAGTCAAGCTAATGCCAAAGCTACCACCTGTTAATAATACCTTCACCGCTCCACTTCCTAGGCTATCTGTATGGGGTTTCAGCGAAGGAGACTACGTTCATCGTGCCATCGACCGCAACCGCCTATTCTGGGATATCGACATTGTACCTACTTCAACATATCAATTCGGAAATCCGCTAGAGCCTTTGCCTTTGCCTCCAGTTCCTTCTGAGACTGGAGAGCCTGCAGCTTGGCCACAGTGGACAGAGCCTCCGCTACCTGGGAAGAATGACCCTGAGGCTTTGCTACCGATTTGGAGTAGTATCGACGGACAATCAGTAACCTGGCCTTGGTGGAATCGTATCCTCAACATCGTCATCCAGAGCATCATGTTCCAACCTGGCGTTACGGCCGTTGAGATTTATCGTGCCTGCCCGAGCAATACGGTCGAATTATTCGAGGTCGAGCTCGTTATTTCATGGCTTCTCAAGGTCAATGCAGTCCAAGAACCCATACCGAACACATTCGAGGTCAAGCCTGGCTTCTGGGCTGCCTTCGGCGATCATCTCATTGGTGACGACGACGATTGGTTCGGCAAGCATGTCAAGAGGAAGAAGACGACATCTGTACGATGGCGCAAGCAGTACAATCTCCAGTTTGCTACGTTGAACGGCGACGCTGGGCAGACACACATGGGCAGTGAAGAACTGGAGGGAACAGATGGGAAAGTTCAAGGGCGAGGGTTGGACGAAGAAGCCAGGCGCCGCATTCTCCTAAATCCGAACCAGCAGTATCGCGTTGTGAAAGAGGCTGTCGAAGCACCAACCGGAAGCTCTGCCTCTCTAGTGCAGCCTGTTCAAGCTCAGTCGGCTCAGGAGGATGCGATTGTGGTGGACTCGGATGTAGATGCGGATGGCGAGTTAGACGCCGAGGGCGAGAGCGACGACGAGATGCTATGAAGTATGCATCATGAGCGTAACTGTCTTATGTGGTATGTAACTTAATGGCTGGAGGACTTCGCGATGTATGGGAGCTCTCAGAACTTGGTGGATTTCATGGGGTATGATACCAGAGTGCCTTCGGGGCCTTTCTCCAGAACATGTAGAATAGTAGTGATACGAATGTATATTATGAAAAAGTTCGAGTTGCCTCATTGAGTTATAAACCTCGAAAGGTGAATCCGACGCTTTCTCCACTTCCTTATTCAGAATGTAACCATTCTCCCCACTCTCTCCATACAGCACATTACCAGCTCCAAGGAGAATACCAGTGGTCAATGCGCTTTGTAAAAGTAAGGCTGGCGGATACGATAGAGCTTTGCAACACTGATTTAATCCTCCTTCCTTCCACCTAAAACTGCTTGCATATCTTGTAGGTTTCCTCGGACATGAGAATACAGAGTATACGAAACTCCAACTCTAAAAACCACATATTCCCTTGACGAACACTTAACATTCGTAGCCTGAGTAACGCTTCACCCAGTGCTCCAGCTCATTATGATCATTCAATCAATCGAAGATACAGTACTCCCTGTTGCTAGCTCTAAAAAAATGACCAACAGAAATTGTGTAGTCCCTTCTCCTAGATATAGTAAGACTTTGCAAGAGTGACCGAATTCTCTTGCCCCTCTAGCTAAAATTGGCGATGAAATCGAAACGTTCCCCAAGACCTAAGAATGTAGAGTAGAACAGATTAGCGCTAAAAAGTTACTATAAACCCCTCTAGAATATATTAATAACTAAACTCTAGTAGGGCTTATCTACTACTTAAACTTTCCATACCATGGTTTATTATTATTACTTGCATCCCACAAGGGTATGGCCGGAGCGGCTCGGCTAGCGTCCCTACCAGCAATAGTGACCAAAACTCGACTTCCTCGGTTTGGGTTCGCAACCAGCACTTGCGCTTTGAAGACCACTGTCTCCTCCCCCCCCTCTCCGTAATCATCCCCTTTCTTCACAAGAATTGGGAAGAGGACGATCTTGACAACCGCGCTTTTCGCTTCCAGCTCCTCATTTGAGATCATTTCGTCTGACTTGTCGTTCATCATACCTGCGATGAACGCGACTTCCGAGATTAGATCTCCGTTTGCATCATATTCAGGTTGAAGGGGCGGAAGCATCATGTACTCTGCTCTTTGCGTGCGCATCTCGACGGACATAGAGACGGCCAACCGGAGCACTTCGCGAAGAGAATCCCGGAGTTGGAAGGAGTACTCTTGTGGCGGTGGTAAGAGGGTCGCTAGGGTAGAATAAATCTCCTCCACGATGATCTCGGTGTCTTGAGCGCATTGTTGTTTTTGAGGCCCACGATTGGCTAGAAAACTAAGGGTGATTGCGCGCCACTGCGCAACAGCTCGTGGAGGTGCTACAGAACTCATCATTAGCTTGAGTCTAACCTCGTAAAACATCGCACATTACTCACCCGCTTCCTGCAAGATCTTCTCTAGTCCCTTTAACTTCTGCCTTTGTGTCCTATCCATCCCAAAAAGATATCTCGTGAAAACATATTCCCAGATCATGGTCATCATGACGGACATGAAGACGTATCGTCGTTTCACACCATCAGCGAGGAGAATGTCTACATCGGAGCCGTCAAGTATAACAACATCCAATCTATCCACAAGCTTCCCGTCGGGAATATCTGAGGGCAACCAGCAGGCTCGTGTTATTGAGACTTCCGAGAAACGTAATACCCAGTCGTGCACATGCTGATACAGCTGCTGGCAGGCCCTGTCGAAATAGGCTTCGTCACGTAGCGTAAGGGCGCTGTCAGTCTGTTTAGCTGTAAGGATTTGCTCCTGCAGATTCTTGATTTTCTCTGTTGCAGTATGTAGTTCGCCTTGTAGGCGTTGGGTCTCAGAATCGCGGTCTGCGGTGGTTAGGGTAATCTCGCCACGGACGATATTTTCCGTGCCCGAAATCGACTCCTTATGTTGCGACCCCAGTTGCTCTGATTCCTGCAATTGCTGATGGCCGTAGTCACCTCTGGCCGTCAGGGTCTGGTTTGTTTCCGTCAAGTATGCGTTTTCACCCAATAGATCTGCGTTGATGTTGGTCAACCTGGCGATTTCCCCTTCGAGTAAATCTTCCGCACGTGACTTGGCTTCCTGGAGTCGGCGGTTTTCAGCTAAAACACTTTCTAATCGATTTTCAAGATCGAGGATGTGCATGCTTGAGCGCCTACGCAAGCTGGGCGGACGTATCGGCGAGGGAGGCAATTCCGGCTTGTCCCCCAAACTCCCCTACGAGAACTGAGCGTTAGCTATCAACGTTCCATCGATAAAAGCACAGGCGCATTTATTTAGACTTACGTAGATATAAGGTCGACTTGAGAAGTGAGAACTGCCTCTAAATGTGGCAAGGTTATTGGTTGAAGGGCCTACTGCAACGCGTTCAGAGAAGAAGTATAATAATTGTATGGACGCCGTACCTTTTTCAAATTTTGGTGTATTTTCATGCTCAGAGAAGGCCGCTGGTGGTAGAGTGGGCGAACTGTCCTTCATAGACTCTTCAATCTCTTTGTGAAGCCTTTTCATTGCCTTGTTCCGCCCTTCCCCATAGATGAGAGGCAAATGGACATCAAAGATGCCGAATAGAGAATATACTGCATCTTCTTCGCGTTTTGTTTCGCGATGTTCTGCCCATGACATTCGAAGATCAATGCTGAACTGAGACAAAGGGCGTCCCTGAAGGGCTTGAACCGAAATTCCTGTGGCGTTATGAATTTCTTGCAAAAGTGAAGTCCTATTTCCAAGTTGTTTGCGCTCCACAGAAAAGAATTCGATAGATTTTGGTGCAAGAAGCTCTTGGAGCGTCCATCCCCGAGTAAACCATCTGCTGTTCTGGAAGGCTGACTTCCATGCCTGTTGAGAGGACAGATCGTTTTCGATAGAGCTACTGACTGAAACGTTGGATAGATATACGTAGCATTTATCCGCCTTGTAGTACCACTGGAACATAGAGTTGATAGCTTCTGAAAGCTCTGCGCTGCTTGATTTGTTGATGCAACAGGTGTCTACCCAGAAGTGTTTAAGGCCGTCCTTAGCAGCTTGCGTTCCGCAAAACTGGATCTTTGCATAACCAGCCTTGCTCTTGCCTGTGCCTTTCAATATATCCTTATAGGTGACCTCTTCGTAATCTGGTCCCCAAGTATGCGAAAGAGCAGCATAGTGCGGAATGTTCTTGCTACCCACATCAACTAGGCTGAAGTTGCCGTCATCTTCAAGCCGCAAAAGTCGCATGTTGGAGTATTGTTAGAGAGCTCTGGCGTAGGAAGTCATAAGATATATCAAAATATGCACGATTCGAGCAGTCAAATAACTATGCTGTGCTAACCGGTAGGTTCATAAACAGAACGTTTCAAAAGAGCGAGCTGGGGATAATAGCGGGGTAGATGACAATGCAAATTGGCTAAGCTGATTCAACATCGCGTGGCAACCAAAGGGTGCCCATATTGAACAACAGGAAGGTGTTTTGGTACTTAATATCAGCTTGAGTCTAAGCTTAGAAATATCACATGTTACTTACTTATAGCATACGCTGTCCGGTAACAACAACAACATCTATCCAACCTCTCTCTTCATCAATGCTAGAAAACCAACGCCTCTCGCGCAACCTCATGGCCGGAGCGGCTAGGCTCCTCCCCCTGCTTAACGTTACCAAGGTATTCTTCCGCCTTTTAAGCTTAAAATACGTATATTCAGCCCAGTCCCTTGCGGACTCACCTTTAGCCGCAGTCCGACCGCTATCTCAGCCTCACTGCGCTAATTGTGAGTTGTGCATTTAGACGCGCCCGCCAAACTCCCCCCGAAAACCAACAATATACAAGGCACAACAAGACCACCTCACGACACTCTTGCAGTGTCTTCCTTTAGATGCGATTCTGCGGTACAGCTTAGTGTCCTGCGTAATCAGTGAGACTCCTAGTTTCGTTGATCGCTTACAAGGCAAGGCTTGGAATTAGTGTGCTAACTTCCCGAGTTCGCTAAAGTACGACCAATAACAACAACATGATTGAGAAAGAAGCAAATATGAAGAGCATTCACTAGCTTGGAGTGTTGAAATTTTCACTAAAAAGTGATTTAATAGAACTAAACATGGACACAGGCAGGCTTGCCATCTCACCTAGCAGAGAACATAATGATACAGACTGTTCTCGTCAAAGGTATTAGCGCTTCTATAAAACTCCAACGTTCCTATTAAACTCCAACGCCTTCCCAAAAAGAAAAAAAAGGTTAAGACTACAACTCTGTCAACTTATGCAGCGCACCACTGTTTGCAAATCTCCCAAGGTTATTTCTCTGGATGCCACTGAAGTCTCCCTGGTATTTTGAACCCTCTGGATCAAACTCTCTGGTGACAGTCTCCGTCCCTGACTTCATTGCATATTCCACCATCTTCTGTGCACCATCTACTATACCAACACTGAAGTCTACGTTCTCAAAATATTTTCCACACACGTTTCGCTTTCCCGCATCCGCCTCCAAGCTTAGCCTGGCTCCGAATTTTTCATTATCTCGTCGCTGAAGCAAGATTGCGAAGAGAAACTCAGGAGTCAGGCCTGCATCATTTTTGGCGCTGGGTTGATTGTTTTCGAGAAGGTTCCACTCAACAGCAACTGGAACATCGGAATATGGCAGCCGACCTCGTGTGTTTGATCTGCAAGTCTCGAAGTAGTGGTGTTGATACGTCTCCGCGGTCCCCCCTGTTCCCCCGAGGTTGACACCAGTCCCGGCACCTTTGCCTCCAACTTTGAGATTCGCTTCAGCGTTCGCTGAGATATTCCGAGTCTTTTTCTTTTCGACATCTGCAGTACGTTCATTGCTATTTGCCGATTTTGGTGCATAACGTAGAACTGCAGGTTCTCTAGTCTGCAGAGATCCACTGTACTTCTCAGATATGGATCCAAGTGTGTGACTATCGAAGAACTCCACATCCATCTTGAAGCTTGAAAAACTTCTTCCCCGTTTGGAACAGTTCAAGCTCACAGAAAAGACAACTAGCGAAGCGGCTTCCCTCTCATCTGGCGCTAAGTAGCCATGAACGCAGGTGTGTAATTTGACTCTGATTTTGCAAGTTCTGCTGCGCTTCTCGTCCGAAGAATAGAGTATGGGTTGGATAAGGCTGCTGGTGTGCTGGTCGTCGAACTCGGTGTCAGTGTCGGTGGTAATAGCTTTCGGTAGAGGTCCAGTTTTCTTTACTAAGAATAGATCGTTTCGTAGCGAGCTTAAACCCATCCTGAATATATTTAATTGTAGGAAAATGATATGTGATGATAGAAGTTTAATAGTGCGGATGCTTAATAGACGAGATCTTGGTGAAGACAGGGTTTTGAGCCTACCAAGAAAGAAAAAGATACTATATATGCATCTCTTTATCGCTTGACGCATCGATGTGTATGGTATAGAATTAGATTTACTCTCTTTTACAGCATTAAAGAATTCCTGAGGCAGTGTAAAGCCTTTCTCATAGGTATGGACCGCCGTTATACGTCGTGGGCTAGGAATAGCATTTGCTAGGCTTCGATAAGTGTTGCACATGCAGCTTCGATGCTTCTGTGTCGGCAGTGGCCTTTTCCGCATGCTTAAAAGAAAAGAAAAGCGCCATTTGGTAGGCGTTGAGGTTAAAAATCTATTTTTAGTTCGAATTCGACCTAAAGAGTGCATCTCAGCTCCACAACTAATTAGTTCCGTTCCAGTTTTAAGTCCCAATCCAACTTCGATACTACATCAGGAAATGTTCTTGAGTTGGAGGGCAACGGGATGAGGCGTGGTGCAGCCTGCTTCGGTTTACCAACGGACTTCCAACAGCCAAAACAGACGAAACGCAGTAGGAGTCTGTGCGATACTGTATTAACGTGGAAAATTACTTAACTTTATTAGATTTTAGTACAGCTAAAAAACTTAGCTGATGATAATAGTGCAAGTAGCCTATGCTGTACAATAAATAGAAACTAGAAGGGAATTAAAACATACGTCCTCTATAAGCGGCTTAGCGCATGGCATCACGTGTTTGCGCGGCGGTTTGTTTGAACATTCTGGACATGAACGCGCTACACTATTTAATTTCTCACCGCCACATATTATTATGGTCTTTGGAGCACACCTCACAGTCTGCCTTCACTTGGACTAGCACGCAAACTGCTAGGACATTTCTGGTCGCTTCCAAGAAGCACACTCGTGCGACTTTACTTCGTCGCGAGCAGCTTCTGCTCCACAATCTTGACACACAACCACCACGATCTGAGAGTTAGCAGATATACAGCTAGCAAGAGTGTACAGTCCCCTCCGGAGTATACAGTAGTACTATAGATGCTAACAACTATCCTTCAGTCCTCTACCTAGATTTAGTAAGCTACCATCAAGATGCCCCCCAGACGCTCCCTACGCGCAGCCCGCCAAACCAAGCTTGATTTCTCCTCAAAACCGAATCCAAAACCTACAAGACCACTCGAAATCTCATCCGATGAGTCCCCCGCGCGTCCTACCAAAAAACGGCGCCTCGACTTGCTGCAAGAAACGCAGCGGGGTATGAAATTGGGGTCGCCTGCCAAGAAGAACCCGCTGGGCATGTTTGGGAGCTCTGATAACGAGGTGTCTTCGGGCGATTCGGATTCAAGTGAGATTGGTGAGAAAAATGAGCCTCCATCAAAGAAGAGTAGACCATTGAGCCAACGGGAGCCTGTGAGAGCGCCAAGGAAGGAGCGCAATAAGGTCTTTGTGGTACCTCAGGAAAAAAATAGTGAGTCGGATGAAGAAGTTATTCCAAGGAGTAGTAGGCAGGCAGCTGCAAAGAAGGCGCTGGCTATTCGATCACCCATGAAGGCGAAGCGCCAACAGCAAGTGTCAGAAGCGGAGAAAGAAGAGGACTCTGACGATGAAATTGCTCCACGAAGCACTCGGAAAACAAACGTCCAAAACCTGCCTATTCGATCGCCAGCGAAACGAAAGAGCAAGCAATCTACAAAAGCACTTCAGCTCCTAACAGAGACAGAAGAAGAGGAGGTTGCGCCACGGAGCAGTCGAAGACAAGGTTCTCGAAAGTTGACTATTCGATCACCAGCGAAAAGACAGCAGCGATCACCAACGCCAGAAGTAGTAGAGGAGGAAGATTCTGACGAGGAAGATATCCCACGAAGTACACAAAGGCGTCGAGCTCCCAAACCTCTCGTTCTTGACCCCGAGGAACAGGCGGATCTAGCGGACGACCTCGAATTTCTTCAATCGTCTCCTCCAGCAAGCAAAAATGGTCTGAGAAGCCGGCATACTAAACCATTGACCCAGCGCGAGAAAGCTCTAGAAGCGCTCAAGCGACGTAGAGCAAGTTCTGGGGGCGAGCCTTCATCGTCCGCTACTCCTGGTCGAAAGCGGGCAATCGTACTTTCTGATACCGATGACGAGCTAGAGGTGATCAAGGAAGAAGAATCCGACGACCTCGAAGACGTGGACGGTGAACTCGAGGAGGATGAAGACGACGAGTACGGCGAAGAAGATGAGGAGGACGAAGAGGCTCCGTCTGGAAATAACGTACTCAATATGTTTCACGAAGACATGAACGATGCAGGCTTCATTGACGACGATGGTCCCATTGGAGTGCCTGCTGATCTTGCGGCTATTCCTATTGAATTCAGTAGCATCAGCCGCGCAAAGCCCAAAGAGCTGTTCAAGCACGCAGTCGAATGGATGGTGCACAAGAAGATCAATCCAGCCTTCCCACGGACCGACGAGATTTATGGACTAGCCTTCCGCAAGCTAGATGACGAAGTCCAAGGGTTGGCCAACTCGAAATTTTCCTCCGCAGCCTGGACACCAGACTTCACACGCGCCCTCCGAGCCCGTCCCGACATCCTGCTTAACGAAATAGGCTCGCACATGAGGGCTGTGATGTCTCCTCACTGCGAAGCCTGTAACCGCAAAACGCACCCAGCAAGCTGGGAGATCTCGCTCACTGGCAAACCATACAACAAAGATACACTTGAGCCACTTCATGAAGACTCCGACTCATCCTCATCCTCGGATTCTGACTCTGACTCTTCGGTGTCATCTGCTGATTCTGAAATCAACCTCAACGGCGAGAGACCCACATACGATGCTACTGGCGAACAGCTCCCTCCCGAATCCAAGATCTTTACTGTGGGATCAACGTGCAAAGCCAATGCTCAAATGGCGCATACGCTTCACCACTGGCGATACCACCTCAATTCATGGGTCGTCGATTACCTTGTTCGCGAGGGGCATTGCTCCCCCGAGAAGGTCGTGGAGCGTGATAGCTGGCGCGAGAAGAAGAAGCAGAAGTATGCAAATAAGATTGTGGATAAGATGGAGAAGGAAGGAGAAATCAGGAGCTTGCACAAGTTGTACAAGAATCAGGTTGACTACGCGTTCGAAGCGAAGAACGAGCACAGGCAGGGCTGGGGACGCCGCGGTTGAGTCCTTGTGCTAAGTACAAGGGGTGAGATTGATCCTCCTTGGCTACGGCTGGAATTGGTCTGTCCTACACGACATGGGACGTAGATGGGGGTATCTTCTTAGTCTTGGGACCACGGTTTTGAGCTTTGGGCACTGGGTACCGGATTTTTCCTTCTCTGATATCCCGTTTCCTGGTTTTTGGAGGGCATGGCATAGGTCTGCGGCGTTCTGGGGTTATACCCCTGGATATGCGGATAGTCTCTGGCTTGCTACCTGCTGTGGGAAAGCTTGATTAAAGACTGGGTGAGGTATTGACTTGTTGCAGGTTGGTAGTTCTCACGGATTCATCCTTTTGATTTGCCTCTAGAATTCCACAGCTAGACTGGAATGAATCACACATTTTTGATTTTAACAAGTGCAATGCAATGCAGAATGCAAACGACGAGCCACCTCATCAGAAATCGTAAATTCCACACGTCAGGGTATCTACAAAATCGCCTCCCCATCCATTCCACCCTCTATCCCTCCCGCTTCGCAGCCATCAACGCCCGATAGGTATCAATGATCGTCTGCCTCTGCTCTCCCAACTCCTCCCTCTTTCTCAAAGATCCTGCCACATTGGGTACATTATTGACATTAACCTTCGCCCCATTCTTCACCTTGAAAATCTCTCTCGGTACCCGATCAAACGTGGGTGGCGCCTGCACCACATCATGCAAGCCCTTCCTCTTCTCCCTCGTCTTCTCCAATTCCTTCCACGGATCCTCTTTATCCTCTATCTCGCCCGCGACTAGTCTCCGCTTGCCCTTCTTGTTCGAGCCCTTTTTACCGGTAGTGGCAGGCAAATCGGCAGTCTTGTCCTCCCACATCGCATCGACCTCATCCCGTTCTTCTTCGGCCAACTCTTGCGCTTCGAGTTCTTTGTCGCGGATCCGGGCGTCCTCTTCCCGCCAACCCTTCTGCAGTTTCTTGAGTCGCTTTTCGTGCCGTGTTACGCGGTGGTCTTTCACGCCTGCCACTTTCTTCCCGTTCTTGTTCACGCCTGTCAACGGTAGGGCTTGGTTGACTCGTTGCGAAAACTCGGATTGCGATTCGCCGGGTTGGATGGTCAGCTTCGGCTGGACTTGTGCCTCGCTGTCTACTGTGTCCGTCTCTTTGACTTCGTCTACATCCTTCGCTGCCGTTTTGGACTTGTTGTTGGCTTGTTTCTTCTTCTTGGGCTTCGGGCCGTCGTCGAGGCCTTTGCGGCGATTGCCTCCGGCTTGCAGAGCCATCATCCGCTGGAAGGCTTTGGGCGTGTCATCGGCACCATAGCCATTGTCTTTCGCGGAGGAATTAGGATTGAGCTTCGCTTTCTTCGCATGGCGGACGACGGGATTGGGATCGCGGCCTTTGGAGACGGGGAGCGGGGTTGCGCGGACTGTGGGTGGGAGGTCGAAGCTGGGTAGATATTAGTGAGTTGATGAGACGTATTTACGAAAAGAAGAGAAAGGGACAGTAGACGTACTGTGACTCGTCACCATCGAATCTGCGCTTGTGTTTGTGCGGCATTGTGAGGTGTGGTGTGGGGTAGGTTAGGTTTGGATTGCCTGCGAGGTGCGGTGCTGGAACTTTTGGACTTTCGCAAAAAGTTTCGAGATGGAGGGACGTGCGCCAAAACGCGGGGGCCAAGCATTCTCGGCGCGTCACGTCACATGCTGCACACATTCACCCCACTTGCCAGATCCGAACATGCCTTGAGGATTTCAGGAACATGTGTTGGGATCCAGTGGGCTTCTTCGGCATATAGTTTTGGCTTTTCTAGATTACGCTCTGTAATCTTGCATGCATTGTTTGTCCTCGCACTGGCCAAAACGGCAAACCCAAAGCCCACTCCCCCTGCATATGCAGTGTCGTATCTAAATCCAGCACCTGAGCAAGAAATTAGTCGTCCTAGCACCCAGGATCCAGGACTTGTTGGCATGTATTGATTGCGTGTATCACAGCACTCAACAAGAGCCCCATACCAGATTTATTCCCGTTATGAGGCATTTGCGGAGGTCGAAGCCGTTCGTTCCATAACGACCGAGAAACCTCCTAGTGCTGAGCCACTATCACGATGCACTTACTGTACAGCGTGCCACAGCCTAGTGCCACAGAGGCTGTGTAGGACCATATTCCGACCCCGTCTTCTTACCCGCCTGCGCGCTGATAAACTTGTATGGCTGTTCTAAACACGGTTCAGTGTTGCACGATGTGACGGTTAGGAAGCCGACCAACCAATCGGACTCCAGCACCGACATCGTGGGCAAAGAGTGAAAACCGTTTAGACTTGCGGCAATTCCCCTGATCGCATCATGCGCAACCCTCATAACCAGATAAATAGGACCTTCGTTGCGAACTTACGACGCTCACAGTCCTTCTTGGAGCAGCTTGCGAAATTCCTCGTTTACATACGCATCCTCGGAGTTGTACGACGTTCTGATGTTAGCTTGTATCGCAAGGCCTCCCTTTCGGGTTCCTACCCACTGCGCCGTCGTCTGGAATCTGGATCCTCAGCTAGAGTGTGGTGGCGCCTGCTCGTTGCAAGACGTGCTTAAAGGCCCCCCTTACCCCAGACCCGTGGCCTCGAGGTCCTTACCTTTCATACCAAGCGCAACGCCGTCAGGAAATATTGCATACGCAGCAATCAGTTAGCCCTCAAGGAATCTTATCCTTGACCCTCGATCCTCCCCGCAAAACGTGCGCCGACCCACCAGATCTGCAAATTGTTCCGCGACAGGGCTCCCATTGGCTACGTGCCTAAGACCTTGGAACAATGATTCACACCTCCGAATTCGACACCTCTTCTCTCGACATCCCGCTCAAGGCCGCTCCGATAATATCCTTGCGGGCACTGGAGGATGGCCACAACAAGGTGCAGCTGTGCCAACACGGCATCTGGCAACGAATATTGAGCATGCTGAGGCGGCGCGATGGGAGCGGTAGGAGGGGCTCGAGACAAGGGCGTGAGTTGCTCAGATTTCCGAGTGAGGAAAAGAGGAGGTCGTATTCGAGGGGCAGGCGGTGGTCGAGGTGGTTTAAGGGGTCGAGGATTTGTTTGGTGCTTCCGGTGCTAATGCTCCTCTTTTTGTAAGTCTTACCTTCCGCGTGGTTCCGGGCACGTGGACGCCACCTTCGAATTAGTGAAAGTGTAAGGCTCTGGACTTCTTGAGGCAACAAATGAAGGTTTAAAGTCAATACAGCTTTCCAGCCTCGTTTGAAAGTCACCTGCTGTCTTTACTCTTTTTCATTCTCCAACACACACTCCCTTCTTCTACCCATGCTAACGCAAATATGCAGCGGCATCATCCATCTCATCAATTCATCCATATCCCTTGTCCCCGTCTACCTGGATAGTTCCTCCCAGAGCCTTTTTCAAAACTGGATACAATCAGACCAACTAGACTCATCCACTTTCACGACCCATGGCGTTATCCCCATCAATTGCCACTCCCATAACGACTACTGGCGCCGTATCCCACTGTACGAAGCCTTAGCATACGGCTGCACAGGCGTTGAAGCCGACGTTTGGCTCTTCTCAGATGAGCTCTTTGTAGGCCACAACACCAACGCGCTTACGCAGAACCGAACTTTCAGGTCCATGTACGTAGATCCCTTAGTCACCATCTTGGACCGGCAAAATCTCGTCAACGACTTCACGGAGACGACGGCAAATAAAAACGGCGTCTTCGAGACCGCGCCATCACAAACCCTAGTCCTCCTCGTTGATTTCAAGAATAATGGCACCGCTATCTTCCCTTACGTTTCTGCCCAAATCTCCGCATTCCGCGAAAAGGGCTATCTATCCTACTTCAACGGAAAAGAGACCATCTACGGTCCAATCACCATCGTAGCTACAGGGAACGCACCATTCGATCTCATCACCGCGAATCCCACGTACAGGGACATCTTCTTCGACGCTCCGCTTGATCGCATGTACCAATCGCCCGACAGCGTGGATGCAGAAGGACAACTGGAAGACCAATCTTTATCTGTTGCGCGCAAGTCAGGCCAAGGCACTGTCGGCGTCTCATCAACCTCGCACTTCGACAGCACAAACTCCTTCTATGCCTCTGTCAGCTTCAAGAAGTCCATCGGGCTTCTCTGGTTCGGCCGCATCACTCCTGCGCAACTCGATCTGATTAGAGGCCAAATCAGAGGGGCGAGGGAACGCGGTCTGAAGCCTAGGTACTGGGGGACGCCATCCTGGCCTTTGCGGCTGAGGAATAAGGTGTGGAAGTTGTTGATTGACGAGGGCGTGGAGTACTTGAACGGAGATGATCTCCCAGGACTCACGCATGGAGATTGGAGGGGAAAGAAATATGGGGTGTGGATCTAGAGGGTAGATAAAAAAAAAAAAGGTCACTTTTGTATAGAGTATTCGATGTCTGGTGTGTATTGCATTAGCGAAGGCGTTAAGGTAGGATTATGGATACACGACTCGACCCAGCTTGTCATGTATGTTATTGTGCTGTGCGTCTTATACGATAGTCGGGTAGAAGCATGAGCTTGAATGATAAATGCAAGCATACTTTTCCAAAGGCACTGTGCATTTAAGATCATTGAATTGAGAGTATCTTCGATCGATTAGTAATCATAATGAGCTGGAGCGTTAGGTGAAACAGGTTAGGAAGTTTTTGAGGTTTAGAACTTTGCTAACTCTATGTTCTCACGTCTAAGTAAATCTACAGGACATGCAAACATTTTAAGGTAGAGGGAAGGAGGATTAACTTGGCGTTGCAATGCTCTACTGTATCTGCCAGCCTTACTTTTACAGTTACATTTGACCCCTAATATTCTCCTTAGAGCCGGTAACGTGCTGTATAGAGAGAGAGAGAGAGAGAGAGAGAGAGAGAGTATGGGAAGAATGAGTTATATGTAGGATAAGGAAGGAGAGAAAGCGTCGGATTTACCTTTCAAGGGATTGTTTTTGTACTAGGCGCATTGTATTGCATTAGTGAAGGCGCTGGGGTAACGGTCCCCCATGCGTGCCGGAAAACCACCTGTGCCGGAAAATATAAGGGGTACTTTAACTTTAAGTGACTATAAATCTGTACACATGTTGAGCTTTGCTGAAAATTTGTATAAATCGACCTCTGCCCTGCGGCCTTGCGATCCAACTCACCCTTGGCCAAGTTTCCAGTCAACTAACACCTACGGAATCGCCACCTCACAACCCTATGGCTGGAGCGGGTCGCTCGTCCTCCCTGCTAGCGCAGGAAGTTTTGAAAGGACTCAGCTGAACGTTGTCTCCACCTGAGTGTGAAGTTGACGCCACTCCTAGGCAGCAGCTTCGTCTGCCTATCAGCCTCGCTAAGCTGCAGATAGATAACAACAGTCTCTGCAACGCAGAAGCATCGCACCTCTTCTCTCTTTATAAGTCTACTGGTGCGTGTTGGTTGTTCTTTGAAATCACTTCTTTTAAAGGTAACATCGAAATCTTCCCAACAGTACTCAGATACTTCCAGCATGAGAATTCCTAAATAGGCCAATTTACGATCGATTCCGGATACAGGTATCAGTAAAGTACTTGTGCAATTATGAGTGGAAGGCAACCATTATATCACTATTCACCGTTAGACCCCAATCGCCAGGAAATCCGTCTTTTAGCAATTCAGCCGTGGGCTCAAAGCGCAGGTTTCAATGGTATAGTGAGATGTGATACTTGTCACGTCTCGCTCCGGGAAGTTCCATGCCCACAATATGAGACGATATCCTACGTGTGGGGCGGTGCGCAAAGCAAAACAGATTTGTTCCTGAATGGCCTTAGAGTCACGGTACCAGCAAGTGCCGTGGAAGCACTGCGACGTATATGTTCGAATGGTGGAGAACAAGAGCGTTTGATATGGATTGATGCAATCTGCATTAACCAGATGGATATGGCGGAGCGAGCTCAGCAGGTCGCTTTCATGGGCGACATTTACCGGCGGTCTTTTGACAATCATATCTATCTAGGGGAGGATGACGGAACTGTCGGCAGCGCTCTCCAAATATTTCACAACCTCTTCGAAGAAGCACGTCGAGAGACGGATAATTTTGAGACCTTTTGGGAAGCGGTGTATGACACAGAAAAAGAACATTTTATTCATGACAAAACGGCGTTAGCTACGAAGATTGACACTGAGACTCTCTTTAGGTTTTATTCAAGGCCTTGGTTTGAGTAAGAAACATTCATTGTGTTCTTCAGGTTTCATTTAACAGTTCTATAGGCGCATTTGGGTGCTTCAGGAGATAATTCTGCCAGATCGAAGTACTTTCCACTGCGGTGCTCTCACGATCAACGGTTCCATAGTTTTGAAGGCAACAGTTTGGTTAGAACACAAGTCAGCTTCCATTGAAGGCCATCTCTACGAATGCCAAGGACGACATAACGCCAACGATATCGCGTATATCCGCTTTATGAAGGGTGCCTTTAAGGGAACATTAGCAAGAACCTGGTCCTTGAAATACATACTGGCAATGTCAACAAGGTTCAAAGCAACCGATCCGCGCGATAAAATTTTCGGAATACTGGACTTATTGCAATCTTCCACGCCTGCCCCAAAATATCTATTAGGGTTGCTTGCGCCGGATTATAACAAATCTGTGGAGAGAGTTTTCCGGGACGCAGCGACATTCTCAATCATTGCGAACAGATCGTTGCAAATCTTTAGAAATATATATCACCGAGGTGATAATGCTCTAAATTTGGAAGGTTATGCCTCATGGGTTCCTCAATGGCAGCGAGAATTTGATTTCCAGACGGATGCGTATCGTTTGAGGGATGGCGATGCATCTGATGCGGCACTCGGCACCGAAGTTTCTAGCCCCATAATGAGTAACGATGCTATAAAAGACAGTCCTGAAGTATTGCCCTTACGAGGATTTGTCGTGGCTATGGTTGACTGGGCAACCGAAGTCATGAGCGAGAAAACACCCTTGGATAGGATCCATCAAGTCGTCAGAGAAATAGTCTCAAGGCAACAAAAGACCGAGCGGCGGCTTTCCGACAAATCCCCCGTTGAACTTCTTGCAAAAAAGGACTTGTACCACAATCGTCGCTTCTTCAACGCGACGGATGGTTACGTAGGTGTGGGTCCGAGGCCCTTGCAGAGGGGGGATCTTATCACCATTCTTTATGGTGCACAGTGGCCAATCATCCTTCGCCGCTTTGAAACTGGTTATCATTTTCTCGGTCAGTGTTTCGTTTCTGGTATTATGCATGGAGAAGCTGTCCATGAACATAGAGGCAAAAGTCTTCCAGATGAGTTATTCATGCTCTATTGACATCAGGATGGTGGCTTTCGGAAATCTTGCATGGCCATCTAATCTTAGGGATTTCATATAAGAGATAATATATGTAATTGGGTTGAGAGAATACAAAGAAGTCTTGGAATCTGGAAATCACTACTAAGATTGCGAGACTATGCGCATGTGGATTTGTAATATGTAAGAATACAAGTGACAGTTTTAAAGCCCTTTGCAAAATCAGAGCAATGGACAACGAAAGTCGTCAGCTTAATAAACGTTCTGAGATGAATGTCTCCTATGTTATTGAGAGAAAGATAACGCAGAGAGCGACAATGTCCTATAACCTAAAGGCTATTAACGGTGTCATATATAGGAACTTGTAGCATGGGTGCTGAGAATGAGACAAATTCTGGAATTGTCCTTTCTTTACACTAAGCATGTTACGCATACGTTGGGAACAAGCAAGTCAAGTACCTCTTTCAACTATATAAAGACGTAAAAGGTGTTAATAAAGTATAGTTACGTTTCATGCTAAGAGTAATAGTATGATGCCAAATCATTACAGCACCGAAGGGCAAGCAAGGGATAGAACATGTGCTTGGTAAAGAAGAATATATGATTATTTTATGCAAAGACATTGCTTGAAGCTAGCACCGTGAAAGTATAAGCAGGGAGGTGGCCGACCCGCAACGGCCACAACCTTGTGAGGTGGCGAATTATGTAGGTGGTTTTACTGTAGTTGTAGGGGTAAGTAGTGTATGTGGTGAATAGCGATGGTTTGACCACATCTCTCGCCACCTTCCCGTAATATAGTGTAATTTACTAATAAATCCATTTGAATAAGTTATGATGAGATAGACTTGTGGCGACGACACATTGGGTTTTCCGCCACGCATCGAGGGACGTTAGGGCTATGGATACGTAACTCGATCCAGATCGTCATGTATGTCACTGTGTTGTGCGTCTTATACGATAGTCGACTCCAAATATGAGTCGGAATGATAAACGCAGACACTCGTTCCAAGGGCGCTGTGCATTTAAGGTCGTTGAATTGGGAAAATAAGGATGCATGATAGTACGGAACCTTGTCCTACAGGTCGCTATACTATAACTTCAACCCACCAAACCTCACTTCGCTACGCTCGCCGCCTTCCGCGCAGTGCAAAGAACCTTATGCCTCGTCTTCCAATCCCTCTTTTGGCACTCCTCAGTACAGTAAAACACCGCGCCACAAGCACCACACGCCTTCAACTCGCTGCGCGTGAACAGCAATCCAGGGCACTACACGAATTAGTACCCTCTTACCCCTTAGCAAATGTACTCACCTTCCCATTCCCACACGCCATCATGCCCGCCTCCGTCCCCCTCAACCTCACCTCCCTCGCCTCGTCCCACTTGCCCCGCGCCTCCCACAAACACCCCACGTTCTCCCGCGTGACCGCCCTATCGAACTTGGGTCCTAGCCCCAGCTCGTCCCGACACCGCAGCGCGACCATCAGCGCCTGCTCGGCATCGTCGAGCCGCCCGAGCGCAAGCATCGCTTCGCCGAGCCCGTTGGCTGAGATGCCAACTTGCACGCTGTCGAGGCCGTAGAATTGCTGCCGCAGCGCGAGCGCTTGTGCGTGCTTTTCAGCTGATAGCAAGTGGTCGCCGTCTATGGCTGCTTGGGCGCCGGCATTGCTGAGGGCGATGGCTTGGTCGATAGAGGCGGCGGCGGCAAGGCCTTCGGGGTTGTCTGGGTGTACAGTTATGTGCGAGGTTGGGCTGATTGACCCGTGGGATGACATCTTGGCTAGAGGTAAGTGGGTGATGGTGGAGAGGAGGGAGAGGTCGGAGAAGAAAGCAATTTTTTTTCTCTAAACCTGAGAGTTTGTGGAAAGTGGGCAGTCGCGTCGTCTTTGCGCGCAATCACGTGGGCAAAATGAAATGGGTAAACGCAGTAGCTATGATTGCATGCAGCTCGCTTCAGGACCTTTTCTACACAAGTTGTTATAGCTTTGCTAATAGGCAAAAAGGAGGGATATATGTGTATTCAACAAGGGATAAAAATTAGGGAGGCTCTCACCGCAGACTCCATTACAGTACAATGGAACATTTTCCATTCTAGCCCTGTATAAATATGGAACTGGCAATCGGCTGTAGTGACCGCAGAGCACATTGACTTGATCGATACATCAGAAATCAAACGTCCATTGCATTTAGGTAGTCAGCAAACCAAATCTCACATTAGATCTCATTGACATAGAACCCGTCTGAAAGTTACACTAAAGCCATTGGCGTACTGAGAACGTGAAGTGAAGCGGTCCTAGGACCAGCGAAGGTATACCCGTCGCAAACCCCTTTACCATCATAAAGTATGCGCTCGAAGAAGACGCACAACAAGGAAATACAGTGAGCACCCTTAATCACCTAATACACTCTCCACTTCTGGCGACCGTTCAGGCGCGCCATTCTCATCCACATCGTCATCTACATGCTCCTCACCATCAACGTCCGCCATCTCCTCATCCTCGATTTCATCCCCTTGCACCTCCAGATCCTCCTCCTCGCTGTCATCATCAACAACAATCTCTTTACTTTTCTGCGGCTTCGCAGTCTCTTTAGTCGCTACAATCTTGGCCTTGCGCCCTTTCCCTTTCACTGACTTAGCGATATCGAGATGCGCAACGATTTCCTTCCAGTGCGGGCCGAGCTTCGTCCTGTTCCGCTCTAGGTGTTTCCGTACAATGTTCTTGCCTCCTGAGTTTGCACCGTCAAGCGTGCCAACAAGCACTGCGCGGACAATGCGGCCGCCTAGCGAGCACAGCCGCTCCTCCGCGAGCAAAGACCGGAGCATCCTATCCTCCTGTGCGCGCTCATCGACTTCTTCTTCTTCGTCCTCGTCGCTCTCCG
This sequence comes from Herpotrichia juniperi, assembly GCA_014905255.1. Lineage (NCBI taxonomy): Eukaryota > Fungi > Ascomycota > Dothideomycetes > Pleosporales > Melanommataceae > Herpotrichia > Herpotrichia juniperi. Next base: position 75,477 of record BLYF01000083.1, read on the forward strand.
GCTCATCATCGGGATCAATAGGGTCATCATCGATGTCCGGCTCCTCAAGCCGTTTCTTTGTCCGCTTCGCAAGTGCATTCTCTGCTGACGTCAAGATCTGGAGCAGAGTTTTGGTCGTCGAGTCATCGATCTCCTGGCACAACGCTTCCCAGTCATTGTTCGCTTTTTTTTTCCCTTTCCCCCCGTTTGCAGCAACCTTCTTGAGCGTGTGGAACATGTCGTATATATCAAGAAGGAGGTAGGCGGCCTCGACGCGCAACTCGTCAGCGCCCTTCCGAGACTCCATGATGCGCATCACGGCCATGACGCAGGCGTCTCGTCGCTCAGCGATGGCCGAGAGTTCATCGTCAGGGATGCTGGTCCCAGCCTCAATGTGTGTAGAGCAGTCCCGGCACTTCCACATGAAGTAGAAGAGGAGGGCGGTCATAGCGTGACTCACGAGTGTGTTCTCCGCGGCGTCCGTTTCGGGATCTAGGTCTGAGGTGGGGACGCCGCGGTTAAGGATCTCAAGGAGTGAAGTGATCGGCGGTGTAGTTTTTGAGGTGTCTTTCTTGGACTTGTTTCTTGAATTGACAGGCGCGGATGTGATTTGGTCGAGGATAGCGGGATCAGAGACCTTTGCCAACTCCGCGATCTTGAGAACGATGTTGGACACCCCAGTAAGTGTGTTTTGCTCCAGGTTTCCTCGTACCGAGAAGTCCTTTCCGCGTCTGAGAACATCAAATGTGTTGAGGAGGTCGTCCCATAAAGCTTGAACCTTAAGTGCTGCGATGTCCTTAGAGTCCTCGTGGGCTTGCGCATGAAGAATCGACTCTATCGCCTCGTTCAGAACACGTTCGTTGTGATGGGTGAGGAACTGCTTATTGATGTCGTCTAATAGCGCAGTCAGTGCCCCGTTCTGCCTTAGCTCTTGGAAAATGTCGAGGTTGAGTTCGCGTTCCAGGCGGAGACATAGTGACGCAGCTTCAGGGAGGGCGCCGAACTTCTTCAGTAACTGTGGGATGAGAACCGAAAGCTTCTTCGCTGTCTCCGCCTGCTCGTCCTTGTCAGCGTCTCGTTGCGCTTTCGTCTTTTTCTTATCCTTGGAGGTCTCTGCAAGTCGCTGTAGTCGAAGCCGAACCGCAGCATTGAGAATGTCCAGAAGGGCGGTCTCTTGCTTCTCCTCGAGCTTGCAGTTGTGCCGAAGCATCATTTCCACATCTTCGCCGCCGCCGTTCTGAACCGTTTGTGAATGATCGTACAACAAATAGCCCGCCAGCACTTCCCAGGCCCTGATCTCTGGAATAGCGTCGTATAGTGACTGGGCAGCCAGAGAGAACCTAGACTCGATACCGGCAGCAACAAGCCCAAGTTCCGCGCCAAAGGGTGGTATACGTTCGATCTGCGAGGGCAGCTCGCCATCCTCTTCATCGTACGCAAGAAGCTGTTCGACAAGGCACTTTAGCTTCAACCACTCCAATCTCGGGGAATCATAATCCTCATCGCCCTCTGTGGGAACCAGTGCTTCGTCAAGGGCTTCTTGGCCTCCCATCTCCTCGACCTGTGTCTCGTATGCGCTAGTGACGTTTTCAGCGAAGAACCCTACAACAGCGTTGCGAACTTTCGGCTCAGCGTCGAAGATTAACTTCCCGACAGAGTCAATATCGTCAGGTTCTAGAAAGCCTGCTTCCCGTAATATGTCTAGCAATTCAACAGCCGCAGCGCGAACGGTCGTTTCAGCATCTCGTGTCGCCATTTCGACGATGCGTGGTCGGAAACGTTCTGTGAAAGTCTTCAGTCCTGCGAGCTTATCCTTGTCGTGGAAGAGCTTCTTCAGCTGTTTCAGAACCTCAACGCGTGTGGGATGGTTAGGGTCTGATAAGATCCAGCCCAGGTACCGGAGATGAACGCCATCAAAGAACTTGTCAGGGTAGATGGAGATCCAGTCTGCCAACGCCTCGACACACTCAACGCGGATCTTGGGGTCCACATCTCGGTAACGATGCACGTAGACAGTATCAAACCAGTCGCCTATTGCAGAGTCCACGATTTGCAGTTTCTGGTTCAATTCTGCTATCTCCTTGGTTACTGCAGACACTCGCGCCTTGTTCACTCGGGATTTCTTGGCCTCGGACTCGCTCTGGCGCATTTTCTTGGCCGTGTTCTCCACAATATCGTTCGCGACTTTGGAAAGGGCGCTGGTCACAGCCAGCGAGGCGACGGTACTGGTATGGCGGAAGGGTCGGTTTGGGGCAGAAGACATGGTGCTTATCCACACCTGTATGTTCTCGAGAAGCTCAGTGTTTTCGTATAAGAGGCCAGATTGGGCTATTGTCTCGATGAGGGCAACAAAGAAGCCATGGAGCGCGTTCTTGAAGGCAGCGCTGCCTCGACTTCTGGTAATGAGAGGATAGTCTGCGACGTTTTCCTGGCTCATGTTAACGCGCGCGCATGACGCTGAGTGAACGCGGCACCTACTGCCTGATACTCTTCTTGTATTTCGCCCAACCTATTTGGACAGTTGTCTGGGTCCGCGATATCGTTCCCGTCAATCTTGATATGGCATCCAGCCGCCCGCAGGACGAAATTGACTATTTCGGCCACAGCTTGCGCCTCGTTCTGGTGAAAGCTCGTAACCCATTGCGCGGCGACATCCTCGAGGTTGTTTCCACGCGCGAAAACCTCAGCTGGAGCACGGTTAGCGTTTTCTTCTGCAAATCAGATGGCAATGGCAACCCACCATATAATCCATCTGTGTCATCAGCAACGGCACTCTTGCGCGCCGGCACTTTCCGCGGCTTCTTGAGCTTGCTGACTTTAGGCTTTGCAGGCCGAATCGCGAGGCTCATAGTTTCGCCATTGGTCTTAGGTTTCTTCGTAGCTGGTTTCCGCGCAGCAGGCTTATTCTTGCTCTTCCGCCGCTTTTCCCTGAATTCTTCTTCATCTGGTTCGCCCTCACTGCTATCTTCGGGCTCTTCCTCTGATATGGGGTCGGCCGTGTCGGCTTCATTGTCACTCTCGTCTGTCCGCTTGCGCTTCGTGTTGCCCACCGGACTGGAGGCGGCGAATAGCTCCGGCTTCTTGACAACGCGTCCAGACTTGCGCCGCGGCGCCGAGGAGGAGATGTCGATGGCCGAGGATGGAGCTACAGCAACACTCATGATGGCTGCGCGACGTTGTATAGTGGGGTACGAGATGCAACCACACGGTGGTGGGCGGCAATTGTGATGTTGATGATGGCCCGGTGGGGAAGGCGCGGTCCCAAAAAGACGCGTTGGAGTCGGGGCACGTGCGTGCGTGGCCCAAGCGTCGGGCTTTCACCCTCGAGTTCGCGTTCTGTGACGCAGCTAGTGAATTTGATGAATTTAATAAATACTCCAACTACATCGACCTCGTCACCAAGTACACCCGCCTGATACTAGTGTCCTCTGTGCACAATGGCCTGCGGATCGGCTACCAAATGGGACTACCATCGACATGGAGATTACAATGTGCTCAGTGAAGTCTAGATTTTCTGGTGGTAGCAGAAGAGTGAGGACTTCGTCAAACGTTGATCCAACAGGACGCATACTGACTGCCGCGGTACAGTTCCTCAGGTCCACTCTATTGCGCCTGTCCCTTCCAACTTGTCCATTTCCTTTATAGTCAGTCTTGTTATTTTATAGCTCCTTATCATCCATCCGTCTATCCGTCTAGCTCTCGCATATTTGTTTGACTCTCGTACCCTCCTCACATGGGTCTTATAAAATCCGTTGCCGTGCCCGATATCATTGCCCACGTAACTAAAACCTGCACCCGAAAACATCAATAGTTGAATTACATGGTTCCAGTGGACGATATTTTGATTTGTATGGTCGAAGGAATGCTGAACTACAGTCTCTCAAACAGCATTCTTCTTCTCCCATTCGATCACATCAGCCACAGTCTCCTTCACGCTTTCATACGCGCTCTTCCAATCCTTTCCAAACACCTTGTCCGCCTTCGCAGTATTGATCGTCGCGAACTTACCCTGCAGACGACTGGTAGGGAGCACTTCTACGTCTGGCAATCGACTCGCCCACTCCGGCTTCTCCTTGCGAAGCCTGCTCGCAATAACTCTCAGATCAAGCGGTTCGCTCGAAGCGATAAGGTAACGCTCATTACCAGGGACCTTGGTTCTGTCAAGGGAAAGAACATGCGCGCGAGCCACATCGTCGGTATCCCTAGTTTCAGTATCAGTTTCCTAAATTACTGCTGTATCCAATTCTGGTATTTATACAAAGGCACCGCTTGGGCTGTCTGTTTGCCTCCTAGAAACGAGTACAGGATCAGGGAGATGAGGATTGGATCAATAACGAGCAGGTATACGGGAAGTCAAAACTTACAACCAAATCGGGAACGCCCCATCAATCTCCTCCTCTCCACTTCCGTTTAAGAGAGCCTTATAGAGGCCACCGATACCGCCTGCATTATCCGCGCTCGGCTTGAAGCCCGCCTGTGGACTGCGTCCTGTAATCGAAGGTGGTAGTAGCATTACTATGTCGAAGGCGGCCGTTGGGTTCGATTTTAGCCATGCCCAGGTCTTGTGCTCGGCGGACGTTTTGGCGTATTGGTAGGCGGTGACCCAGTCGTCAACGCCTTCTTTGAGCCTGGTACATTGTCAGACCAGTTACTGCACGATGAGTCTCGAGTTGTATGAGGAATATCCCTGCCAACGCTACTAGAAAACCACAGTGCACTCTGGCAATTACGACGGTGCTTATCATGGCTCACTCAATCCTTTGGCATCTGCGCAAAATCGCGTGTGGGTCTCCCTTGCTAGAAACAAGCCCCTCTGCAGGTATGGGGAGGAGAAAAGGGGCGAACCGAGCCCAAGTTCAGGAATCGCTTACTGGATATCATTGTAGTTCTCCTCCGATATGGTGAGACTGGGGTCGAAGAACTGCCCATAAGAAGCGACTTGCAGGATCGTCCCACAGATCACAACCCTCTTTACCGTACTACTCTTCTTCGCCGCCTCGAGAACATTCAGATCGATCTTCCAAGTCGGCTCTACCATATTCTTCACAAAGTTATCGCTAGCGAGGGGCGTAGCGATATGGAATATCGCGGTCGCGGTTGCAGCTGCCTTGTCGAAGGCTCCTAGGACGGCCATGTCGGGGACAACAGTGAATAACAAATTTCCCGCGTCGAACGCGGCTGGGTACTTAGATTTGAAGTGGGGGATGGAGGAAGGGCGGCGGAGGATGAGGTTGACGGCGTGGTTTAGGCGGATAAGATGTTCGAGGGCTACGGCACCGACATTTCCGGTCGCCCCAGTGAGGAGGATGGTTTCTTGTGTCATATTGAAGAGTTGGAGGCTTGCAGTCTGAGTATTTGGAGTTATTATGCTCGGATGATGCTCTGTTGGCGTTGTTTGAATTTGGAATCGAGAAGATAGTGTGTATTTATATGCAAACCTAGGTAGTCAACCCTTCTCTACTATTTCTTTCTATGTTCGCTCTCGCTGTCTTATTCGTCCGGATTTATAAATGTTTTCAAATTACTAACCGTGATTACTGACTTATATAGAAAAGCGGAGTTAAACGAACAAAGCGGTGGTAGATCGACACATAACTAAACCAGAAACATGTAGACCGAGGCGAGTATTATATAGACAAACTCGTGTATATGTCGTAGGTTCCAATCAGACGATCTGAAAGCGTTTATAAGAGATAAGTAATCATGTAAGTAGGTAGAGAAGGCTAGCGAACATATACAATAGCGAGCAAAAACAAATCCATAACGTCTATTAACTTTAAGACAATGTTTTTTATCTTTCAAAGTATCATGAGGCCAAATGTATGTCTCCATACTGCTATGGTATAAATAACACATGAGAGGGGAATAAATCACTCAAGGCTTGAACTTCTTGAAATTGAATGCTTTTTCCTAACGCCCCATTCCTTATACGCCAAAATGTCTATGTGCAAGAGAAACAATGGGTCCATCATTCATACCATGTCACCGTATTGCAGTGTAGTGCAAACGCCATGATAATCAATACACAATACTCGCCATTGAGAATTTAGAAAACCTCGGACGACGATGACTGTCTTGGACCAGTGTAGACAAGAAAAAAGAAGGACCAGAAGGAGTTTGAAAGTCATGCTGAGTCAAATGTTGATAGCTAGGTCCTTGATAGCTGACCAGGCTAAGATCTCACACCCAATCCTCGAAGGTGAAGTCCGTAGCTCCATCGAGGATCGTGAACTTATGAGTGGAGAACACAATAGACTCGTAGAGCTCACGACCCGCCATTCTCGCCTTCTTATGCCAGGGGCCGAGACCACCTAGTCGAGCGTCTTCACGAGAGCGCCAGAAACCTGTTCAAGTCAGCATATTAGCTCCATGCAAGACTCTTCCAAGAAGCCCCATGACCAATCACTCCTAAAAAAAGAGCATCTTGAAAAGGAAGATGTTAAGGCGCTTACAAGTTGCTAGATTTCTCCTCTCTCCGCTCGGTCCCCCAAACCAGTATTTCAACAACCCCCCACTCTCACACGCCTCCCGATGACTCTCGTAATCCAGCTTGTACAGCAACTCGTTATCAATCGTTTCCTTCAACTTGCTCCTGAAACTGACCACATAGAACGTCTGCTCTTTCCACTCGAACTTTTCATCCGCGGCGAACTTTCTGACTAAGTCAACTACGGTAGAGAGGTTCAAGGCCTCGGTGTAAGGAGCAGTAGCGTAGTCAGGCAGGAGCGGTTTGAGTGCTGTGAGGGCCTTGGCGAGGAGGAGATTGGGGACGTCTAGGGCAGTGAGGTCGAGATAGTGGCCAGGATTGTTGTAGGGAGAGGATATGAGGTGGGATGAGAGGTCGTCGTTCTTTGCTTGAGAGGTGTCCAGTTGGGTGTATGCGGCGGCCTCGAATCTGAGTGAATCGAACTCAGTGGTGATTAAGGAAGGGTCAAGGACCGTGGTTCCATGTGACGGGGTTGTCAGAGAAATCTTGGCGGTTTTCGTTGGAAGTGTGATCTCATGGGCTTTACTGATCTCGTCCGCAAGGAAGGAAAGGTTCGTTCCTGGAGCCATGGTGGAAGATTTTGTGTAAAGGCACAAGTTTCGCTTGTTCAGCTGATTGTGTAGCCGTCAGTACTCAGGTGTCTTACGAAGTCACTTTTCCACAAATTTCCGCCTTTTCAACGGAATTGAATATCCGAATTGAGTAGTGTATCGATCGTTTCCTAAATCTTTTACCTGTAATTGGAAAGTAGAAAAAACAGTTACTTCGAAGAAAGAGACACAGAGAAATCGGATTCCTCTTGTACAAGAAGTCAAAGTCAAGTAGCTGCAGGAACAATGCGTTACAGTTCAGCATCACGCTAATCACGCAATACCACGCAATAGGACACGACCATGGCAACAAAAGCACGGAACCTACCCATCTAGCCCGGAGATTGCGAACACAGAGCACGCCCATGAGGAACATCCATCCAGAGTGCACAATGAATAGTGCTTTTGAGGAAGTGGGCAGTGCTCGGTAGGGTTCTTGTGGGCGTTGTTGAGGGCTAGATCTTCTCTTTCGTCTTAGTCAATTCACACGAAGCGCTATTTCAAAGAGGCCAGCCAATAGGATTCCACTACCAAAGTACTATTTGCACAAGGACCCCACAGTTACGAGAGAGCCCAGAGCCTAGAGATTTTATTGCATATGCATCACGGATTGTAGGTGAGATTTTTACCACCGTCGATGGAGGGTCGCTTAGGCACGGTGTCGAATCCGGTGCGTGCCCTTCCCCTCATACAAACACCGAACGCTTAATCGGGACGTATGCCGAAAACGAAAGTTTATACAGAGTGCATAAAAGTTTCCCTGTGTACCCGCCATTATATTCAATTGCGGCTTGAACACATCATTCAAGAGTAACTACTATAGGGCGTCGAGTCGACCACATTAGCACAGAGTCTAAGAAACTTCTTTAATATATTGAGAACGCGGAATTAGATGAAAGACATTCGCTGCACTAATGATTAACACAAGAATGAGACAGAGTCTACCAGAATCTTAAGAAACTTTCATAGGCACCCGTGGACGTTACCGCAACCTCAGCTGACTTAAGGTTTCGCTCACGACCTAGGTACTCCTATGCCGGGCTCACAGCCTCACTACTCGTACCATCTGCAGGTTGTGATAGGACTCTCTTATCGGGTCCCGTGATCGTTTGGCCCTTGGCTTGTGCGAAGCCAGCTGAGCGGGCATGGGCGGGGTTTGCGGAGTAGAACTCATCGATGATGGGGTGTATCATGACGGTTTGTTTGTAGATGGTAAGGGAGGAGTTTGTGGGGACTGTGACCCAGTTGTCTGGTTCATGTACGTAAGTAAACCACCTACTAGGACCAATGTCAATGGTAGGAAAAGAAGACTTACCTCGCTCAAAAGTTAGCGGTTCACTAGCCACCAGCACAATATTACTTCCTTTATCCCTCCTCTCCATCGTATAATCCTTCGGCCCCTCCCTATTCCTCCCGCCCAGTTTCCCGCCTTCTTCCTTCCAACTCGTTCCACTCGAAAAGAACAGACTAGCAGCCTCATCCGTCCTCGAGCTTACATACCTTGTACAAACTACACTATCCCCATCCGTAACCGCAAAATTCAGCAGACTCCTACTATCTTCACTTCCCACCCCCTCCTCACCCACCACATCCTTTATGAATCCATTAATCCGCTCAATAGTCCTGAGCAACGCTTTCCGGAGTACCGTATGCCCGAACCCGCCCTTTCCAGGCTCGTCATCGGGGTGGTGTCCTGCTTTATTTAGACAATCGAGAAAAAGCGCGAAAGCCCATTCTGAGTCTGTAGACCCCTGGACGAATGTGAACCATTGCTCGTTTAGACTTAGTGCCAGATGTCTCTTGATCTGCTTGAAGCAGCCGATCCCTCCGTTATGCATGAACATCAAGCTCTTGTACGTGAACGGGTGACAATTCGAATCGGAGAGGTTTCCCTCTGTCGTGGCGCGGACATGCGCGAAGATGAGAGATGACGTGGTCTTGCTTGCTATACGTGACAGGTTTATGCAATTCCAAGCGGGGATCGTGGATGTGAAAACGCATGGCTCAGGGCCCAGTGAAGGAGAGGTATAGTATCCAATTCCGAAACCATCGCCATTGTGAGGTCGACGGCGGTCGAGGCGAAGACGTGAATCGAAAGATTGGGTGAGGATGGAGTGAGTAGGATTGAGAATAAGCTCGGAGAGGAGGATCTCGTCTTTGCCTTTGTAGACCTGGGATTGTTAGAGGCGTTGTCGAATTGATGTTGAGAGCTTACCATGAATCTACACATTGCGGCTATGCTCTGATTGTGCTGTCTGAGTAACGAACGTTTTGTAGGAGTGCAATAATGTTGAAGTGGGTATAAGCTATGCTGCTGTATATGCCAGAGACTGATATGTGCAGAACAAAGGAATTGCGGGTGGGTGTAGTATGCGCAATATTTCTGTGCTTGGCTTTCAAAAGAATGTTTCTTAGAGATGGCTGTCAGAGCGGTGAGATCGCGCCATCCGGGAGAAGTATTGTGAGTCGTAACATTATCAGGACACGGACATAATGAATATCGCCATGACTTCCATTGTACGACGTGCTCGCAGGCATTGACACTCAACCAAATTCTAGAGAAACAAAGAAGTTGGGTGCCCCCACATGATGGGTGTTTGGCCCATGTCGTGGGGTTGCGGGCAAAATGTGCCAAGAGATGACGTGACTATGTAATTCAGCACAAGTGGGGGATGGTATTGATGTGATTGCGGTGGCGATTCATTCGAGCACAGAAATGGGTTGTTTGCATATTATACATCACTTCTCTTAATACACATGCTCTTATCGGTCAACTGGATATAGCTAACTAGGCAAGTATGACGAACGTCCGCCCCTAATCACCAACCCGCCCAAGACACCCTAGCCCCACCTATACACATCCAGCCATTTTGACCTTGTGCGTCGTTATTTGAATCAGGGGAGAGAAAATAGAAAACCAAAACTCGCAACGCCGGGGATATGATGCGGGTGAACAAACATTGGGGGGTTACATGACGGTGTATCATAAGATGCTTCATGGTTAATCATGACGAAAGGGGTCGGGATCGCTCTGCTTATTCAGGCAGTTCTGGGGATGTAGTAGGGACGGTGTCGCAAGGGGTTGTGTGGGCTTCTTGCACAGGCGTGTTCTTGACGAGGAAGGAAGCTTCATGCATTAGTGGTGAAAACATGAGTTCCCATCTGGCCGGCGACATAACCTATCTACGACTGAAATAGGGCTCTGGAGGCTAGGAAGTGTGGGTGGAGGTGTGGAATTGGGGTATCTGACTGCATGATTAGCAAGCTGGCCGGGTGAACCATAACACTTTTACCATGGAACTAGGATCTAGGGAGGAGTATCCATACGCAAGTCTAGTGAATGGGCAGAAGGATTGGACTGGCGTCGCAAAGTACTGTCGTGATCGTCAGAGACTAATTCACGACGCCAGCTTGACCTATCTGCTCAGTTGCCAAAATTGCTTCTTGTATATTCCTCACTAGATTCCAGGCCCATCGTATGGTGGCTTCAAGGAAACATACATGAGTTTTTTGAGAAGTGACCTCCTCACATATCCATAGAGTCGCCACCGTTGGCAAAGTTGAAGTTTTGCTGGGTCTGTGCTTGTGGGGCGCCAAATCCGAAGGTACCATCCTGGTTGATCTGGGGTGCGGCCTCTGCCATGTTCTCTCCATCTCCGTCCTCGTCTGAGAAATACTTCTCGATGATGTTGTATGCCTTCATGTAAATCTCCTCGTTTGCGTTGTTCTGGCAATCGTGGATGCTCTCCATGCCGCCGACTTCCTCGATGAATAAGGCATAACGGTTGATTGGCTCGCCAGCAGAGCCATCAGCACCCGATTCTTTGTCCATCTCGCCGACCTTGAGGATATTCTCCAGTCCATCAAGAGCGACCTGGATGATCTTATTGTCAGGGCACTTGAGTAGATCGCACAAAGGCTTGATGCAACCGCTCGAGACAAGGTAACGAATCTGAGCGGGCTTTTGGAGGCCTCCAGAGGTGGCATTGGAGATAGCCCAGCAAGCCTCTTTCCTGGTCTTGAAGTCGCCGTTCTGGAGCAGATGGATCAGGGGCACAATGATGTTGGCATCGATGACGGCCTGGATCTGAGTAGAGTTGCCTGCAGTGATGTTGGAAATCGTCCAGCATGCCTCCTTACGAATACCATCCTTAGTGGAACTGAGAAGAGACAAGAGTGCAGGCAATGCGCCACAGTTGATGATAACCTGGGTCTGGACATCGTCGCCAGTGACAATGTTTCCAACGGATCGCAGGGCTGGGGTCTGGACAGAGGTCGAAGCGTGCATCAGCAGCTCTACGAGACGACGGGGAATCCCGGCCTCAATGACAGCCTGAATCTTGTCGTTTGATCCATCGGAGAGGTAGGATATGGCCCAGCACGCATCGATAAGTACCTCGTCGTCGAGTGAGTATACGAGCTTGGAGAGGACGGGAAGGGCGGGCTGGATCTGTGCCGTGTTAGCAATGCAGGAAATCAGAGCTTCGGCTTGTGCACTCACTGTCTGCCAGTCTGGCTGCGGGGTCTTTCCACGGCAGAAGTTGCTCAGGGTCCAGGTCGCATTCCTCAGCATACTCAGCTTGCGGCTGTCGCCCAGAAGGGCAAGAAGCGGGCGAAGAGCGCCGGCCTGGAGGACAAAGTCGCGGCATGCGGGGCTGTCACCGGCAATGTTTCCGAGCGCCCAGACGGCCTGCTCCCGGACATCTGGCTCGTGGCTGCTGAGAAGCTCGACGAAGATGGGCACGGCGCCCGCCTCGATGACGACCTGGGTCTGCTGGGCGGAGCCAGAAGCAATGTTCGTCAAAGCCCATGCGGCCTCAAACTGTACGAGTGTGTGCGGTGAACGGAGGAATTCCACAAACCGGCTTACGACGCCGGTCTCGATAACCCGCTCGATGGGGGGGTTGCGTTCCTTGGACAGGAGCTTGCGGAACTTGGTGGTCGCCTGGATCTGTTCGTCGATCTGTTCCGAGAAGACGCCCTTGACCATCTGGGGGAGCTCCTCGTTGAGCTAGCCATGTTTGGTCAGTGATGTCTTTGATGTATGGCTGCATGTCTCCCCTCTTGTGGTGTAGGGGCGGGGGTCATGGCGAACTCACTTGGTTCTCAATGTTACCACCCTCATCGTCGCTGTCAGGAGCAGCACCAAGGGAAGCGCCCGGCTGGTCTCTGCCTGCAATACCACGACGCTTTGCGAGATTCTCCTCGCGCTTTGCCCTGCGAATCTCGACCTGCTGCTCTTCGCGGCGGCGGCGGAGCTCGTCAGGCTTGAAAGCGCTCTTCGCCTTGAACGTCGTGCGGCGGTGCTCGGGGATGTAGCGGTCGGCCATGGCTGAGACGACGCTGGGTTCTTGTGGCGAGGGAGTGTGGTTACAAGGTTTGGTGTTGTTGTTTGTAGGAGAGGGGGGATTATTATCTACTCGAGTGGTGGGGACATGAAAAGGCGGAAACGGCAACAGCATCCGCATTAACGCTTTTGGCCCTAGCGGCTGGGCAGCAGGTGTATCGACACCCTTCGACTTTCACCTGCCATATACGACACGATTCTACAAAGTTGTCCAACCAATATTTAACATCGTGTCTGTGGATAGAGGCAACGCCGCGAGAAGTTGTTATTGAGAGGCTAGGCACCTCTGAACTATTTGGTAATTCGTGTCCTCGACCTTGCGACCAAATCGCACTAACCTCTTTCAGACACGCGCAATCGAGCAAGGTAGCACACGAGAAGCGCGTCACATAAAAGCTCTGTGGCTGCGTGAAGGGGAAGCAAGTCCAAGATCCAGAGCTTGTTAAGAGACGCGTGCGATTACCACACATTCTCCAATACTGTGGGACGCCAGTCAATCCTAACCACAAGCCAAACGAATTGATCAAACCGTATGTTGCCCTCCTGTACCTGCCAGTAGGAGCATTGCGCTCACAGGCTTGTCCCAGCTTAGGTGGTTGGTTGCGAAACCATCTCAGATCAAGAAGGGGGGACCAAGCAGTCGAGTTGAAGCGCAGGCCAAAAGGATCGAAGAGACCTTACGTTACCACACGGTATCTGGCACAAAGGACTATCCAATATCATGTCTGTATCATTGCCGCGCGGCTTCATTCCTATCAAAGATGCTGCAAACGCTGGCGCGACAGGAAGCTTCATAGGAGTGCTTACACACATCGGGGAGCCATTCAAGTCTAAAGGCGATGATCTCATACTCCAGTTTACTATCCAGGACGAATTCTCTGGTGGTTCTGTCGGGCTCAACTCCGCTTCAAGTATCAGTTGTCGTCTTTTCCGCAGATCAAAAGACGAGCTCCCAAAGAATGGGGCAATTGGAGACCTCGTACTGGTCCGAAACGTCCGTATCTCAAATTTTGTAGACAAAATCAACTTAACTTGCGGCTCTCGAGACGGGGCAGTTCTGTTTTTCGACTCACGAAACATACCAAGGCCCGAGCTAAGTACGCCTTATGGAGAGGGTGGACAATCACGACTTCGTTACAGTAGCACCTTCGCCGCCCAGCCTCCCACTTGGGCGGAGCAATTGGCTCTCATTCACCTTAAGGCAGAGGCGAATCCTCTTCTCCCCAAAGTGCAGAACTACTCAGCCATGAGAGCCTCTCAACCCGCGAGAAAGGATAGGAGAGCATTGATCCAGGATTTGACCCTTCACAAGTACCATGATATCATCGGTGAGGTAGTCAAGATGTTCACTCCGAGTTCAATGACTATGGACTTGTACATAACAGACTACACCACAAACCAGGACCTGTTTCTATACGAAGACCCTAATGATCCCGAGGTTGAAGATTTCGGGTACAGCAAGGCGAGAAAATGGCCTGGACCATTCGGCCAATTGACGCTACAAATCCGGCTTTGGCATCCTCACTCAACCTGGGCGAACGAAAATGTCCGGGAAGGCGACTTGGTACTTCTCACTGATGTCCACGCTAAATTCTCGGGGGTCAATAAACTGGAAGGTGCGCTTCATCAGGATCAGAAGTACCCCGACAAGGTTAAGATAAGCAAGACTGTTCTTTCCAAGGATGCCAACGAACTTAGATCCCGCAAGGCGAAATACCAGGCTGAATACGAGAAACCACGAGATGGGCAAGGGCAAGCAGTTGCCGATGGTGCACCAAAGAAACCATCAGCAAAGATTGCGGCAAAGAAGAAGGAGACTAAGAAGCAGATGCAACGACTACAGAAAGAGCTAGAGCAACAGGAGCTCGAGAAGAAGGCAGGGGAAAAAGAGACTTCTCGAGCTGGAATCAACCCACACAGCAAGTCTTCACTAGTAACATTCGTACTTGATATAGTGCTGACCTTTCTTAAGTTGTTGCTTCTTTCCCGGAGGTCAAAATGTCCTCTGTTGCAGAGATCATTCATAATCCCTCGCTGAAAACGAAAGATGCAAAGGGAGTTGACATCGTCCTACCTTTCGTCAACGCGAAATACCGAACACGCATACGGGTTGTCGACTTCTTCCCCCACAATCTCGAAGATTTCGCACGGTCCATGGCGGATCCCGATTGGAACACGGCTCTCAAGGGGAGCAACCTCGGCGATATGCGTCCAAACACCCGCTGGGAATGGGGATTCGTTCTGCTAGTTGAAAATGCGAGCGTGCCTACAGGTACAACTCCTGAGAGGCTGCGCCTCTTTGTGAACAACCCCGCTGGACAACATCTCCTCAAAATGAATGCATCCGAGTAAGTTCATCACTGCTCTACCGGTTCATATCACATGCTAACCCTTTCCCAGTCTCAAGAGGCCACAGCCAGGGCGTCGGGCTATCAAACAGCTAGAAGAAAAGCTGTTTATTCTGTGGGGCAACCTGTTCGAACTAAAGCAAGAGCTCACTGCAAAGGGCATCAAGTTGCCATTGCCTTCCGGTGATTCCAGGCTACAGAACAAGCCTTTCGACTGCTGCATCGAGGAGTACGGGAGCAAGGTGCCTCCATCGGTTCAGTGGCCGCAAGGATGGCAGCGGATGCATCAGCCCTACAATACATTGATCCAAGACGGACAGCTCTAGTTGGGGAATGGATTGGTGGAACCGTTCTTGGCGACGGGGTCAGGAATACTTTTGGCAAATACAAGGGTGTTTCTTAGGGTGTGTTTGATCTTTGCCCCCTGGCCAGAATCTATCGCATGTATATTACAAAAGCTATGGCCTCGTTTTTATTTCGGTCAAGGCGTTGCGTGGCGAAGCCTACGATACCCCCTTATGTTTTCCTGTTCGGTAGCGATCTCTATTCCATTGCAATGTTGGTTGAATCTCTCTTCATGCAATACGTGAATCCTTTTTATGAACCATCTGACACGGCACTCTAGCAGCATAGCAGCATAGCAGTGGTGCAAGACCGGTATACATTGGCGAGTGAAGGCACTTTCAAGCACCACTGTATTTGACAGGAGGGCTTCCAATAACAAAAGCGCAGGATATCGGTAGAAACACCTTCGTCACGCTAGATGCTGAAACAAACAGCATGATAAATAAAGTATTGGTTAAGCATTTACAAAAATCTACACACTCGCAGTGCAAGGTTCAAGGTCTCTATATCCGGGATATCATCAAAGTATTAGCAGAAGCCACCCATCTCTCCCAACAAGGAAATCCAACGAAACCTCGGTCCGTATCCAGCCCAAAAATCACCCCCAAGACATTCCCACCTCAGAAACTCCCTCCAATCTGATAGTTCTTATTTTTCGTATACATGGTGTGCCTCTTCTTCATCTTATGCCCCCCATCCTGCTGCTTCTGCTGCAGCCCCATAGCTAGAGCGACCCCACCAGACACACCTTTCCTCTCATCGCGCATGGGCCCGCTCCTCTTCTTGATGCCCTTGATCTTCCAATGGCCGCGCCACTTCTTCACTTTTCTCTTCACCATATCGAACATCAGCACCATAACCGTGCCTATCATGATGGGAACCGCGAGGCTCCAGAAAAACTTATCGGAATGGTTTTCCACGCCTGGGAAGACGTGGAAATTCTGTCCGAAATATCCGACCAAGAAGGTCAAGGGGAGGAAGAAGATTGTGACGGCGGTGAGCTGTTTCATGGATTCATTTTGGTAGGCGCCCATCATGTTGAAAATTAGGTCGATGAGGTTGTCGGCCGCGCGGCGCATTTGGTCAAGGGACGCGGTGATCATGATGCAGTGATCTTCGACATCGCCAAGGTAGGTGTGTGCGAGGGGTGAGATGGTAACGGAGGATATGGTCCGCCGTGGTGCGATGCCTGAAAGTCCTGGTGTTGAGATTGGGTCGGATTTATGGTCGCGGAGGGAGTTGACTAGGGACATGATGGGCTGGATGGTATTGCGGAGGATGGAGATCTCGGTCGTGAGGATGTAGAGAAGCGAGGAGTGTTCGATGGCTGGGTCATGGAGGACGTCAAGTTCTAGTTCACCCATGGAGTCCTCGTAAGCGGCGACTACGGGGATTGCTAAATCAATGATGGCGTCGATGATGGCCTGAACAACCATGCTGGCGTCGCAGCTTCGGCGAATGATGGTGTCCTCCGAGTTGATACGCTTGAGAATAGGTTCTGCGATCTCGTTGGCCGAGTGCTCGAAGAATGATATCACAGTGTTGTCGGCGCATATGAAGATGGAAACTTGCTCCACACTGACTTCGAGCTTCTTGCTAGCTAGCGCAGAGTGTTCTTCCATGTAGATGATTCTGTCTAGGTTAGGTCCGCCTCGGTAGCGCTGCAGTGTCCGCCGTTGTTGTGCTTGTGTCGTGGAATTCTGCCGGCGCGACGTGATAGCACCATCGATGTTGTAGCCCTTCTCTTTAGTGGCCCAATCCCTCTCGATGTCGGTGGTATTGTCTGGTTCTGTGGCGAATTTACTCCTCAGGTTCCCGAAAAACGACTGCTTCGCCTTTGTCTTTTTCTTTTCCTTGGGCTTCTTCGGTCCACGATCGGAATCGGAGTCGGAATCACTGCTGTCAGAGTCATCGCTTGGGATGCGGACAAGCTTCGCCAGAGTCAAGAGCACTTGGAGAGGGTTAGCAAACAGGCCAGCGAACAATGCTCGGAAACCATCTCGACGTACTGAATGCTTGATCCGAGTACCAATCCACTTTGGTCCTTCCTCTGGTATTCATAAGATCCTCAATCGCAAGACGGTGCAAGCCCTTGTGATTTCCCAGCGCCCTGATGACGTCCCAGCTTAGGCCATTGACATTGATCCAGCGACACTGCACCCACTGCTCTTTCGGCTGGCTCAAGAACTGCTCCAAATTGTCATTGTCAAGCGTATGGTATCCGACGCGGTCGTCGGAGAAGTCAACCACGGTGATCTCGCATCGCTGATGCAGACTGTTGTGAGACTCGGTCTCAGTCTTGGTGTCGATACCTGGTTCGGCACCAGGCTCTTCCCACTTGAGGCGCGTCGGAGAATGGTAGTGTCGCACGGTGTTGGAGCGGGTCGGTCGACGTTTTAGGGAATCAATGGAGAGGCGCGATGGGGAAAGGAGGCTGCTGCCGTCGACTTGGGCGCCCGTGGCCGTCGACGAGCCCGCAGAGCGTCCGCGATCGCGTCCTTGTGCGTGGGACTGGGTGTCGATGTGGAGGTCGCCGCTGAAAGGCGGATGCGTGGGGTTTTGCGGCGAGGCGGGCGAGGTAGTTGCGAAGTCTTGCACTTTGGTCTCGGACGGTGATGCGGCCATGGCGAGGGCTGTGGGTGGGGAAAGTGCTTGCCGCGGAGCAAAGACGGGCTCTGGTAGTTAATGGCAGTAGGGAGAAAAAGCAACGGCCATTGAAAGGTGGAGAGTGGAGGGCTGTACGTGGTAAGCGGCGTGGTGTTGGTGGTGGTGGTGGTGGTGGTGCAGATGCTCACGGCGCGTCGAGTCGATGGATGTGGATGAATAAACTTCTTTTTCAGCTGTGCCCAGCAGCGAGGTTTCAGCCCGCTTCGCTCGCCGCATGACGTTTGGGGCCATCACATTTCTACAGTAGGGCTGCAGCACGGGAGGCCAGGAAAGTGAACGTTTCTGTACAAGTCGCACTTCTGAGTGGATGTCTACGCGAGCATCTAGCATATCTTGGCTCGTTCTCAGGGAGAACTGTATACTGTGCTAAATCGGGCCTTGGTGTTTGACCAGCGGGCGCCTGGCCCAGCCACCACCTCACGTGACATATACGCTGCAGAGAATAGACGGCCACGAGGAATGGTGAGGAAACACGGTTGGTGCATGTCTAGACAGCAACCGACTGATGGACAGACAGGCGGGCATGCAGACAGGCGGACATGCGGACAGGCGGACAGGCGGATAGACAGAGAATCGGAAAACAACTCAGACAGCGCGCCGTGGGCCACTTTCGGACTTGGACATGGCAGGTTTCAGAGCCAAGGGGGGCCACAGTGAGCAATTGATGGGGCGGGCCGCTTTTTGCCTTTGTCAGCGCGCATCTTGACTTCCTCAGCTCAAGTGCTTTGGAATTCGGCCGATGATTACGTGGGCTCAAGACGCAGGACGTCTCCAAGTGGCTCGCAGTACTGTTGGTACTGTTGCACTGCACCGCAAAGTCTTGGATGAGAAATTACGCTGTAGACAATTCCAGCATGGGATGGGGGCAACACGACTAAGCCAGCGGTGCAAAGCATGCTCTGCAAAGCATGGCCTACAAAGCATGGCCTACAGAGCATTGCCGTCCGTCTCTTTGACCAGATCATCTGCCAGCGTACTTCCCATATTCCTTATTGCGGTTCGACTGCTGCCGCGGGCACGTTGGCTATTCTTAAAACGCATAGAATTGCTGGTCGAGGTCCTTGCTGTTGCCGCTCAGCTAGCCTATCACGGCCGCCCAGCACCCATCTCCCTGGCCTTCTCCACTCTGCCCATCACAACCCAACCGCCGTTCCTCCTCCTCTTCATTCATCCCGCTGCAGCCTCATTCTCGACATACTCTAATACTCCCGTCTCGAACCCGCCGGAACGCGAGAGCCTCCGCGCTGCCCGCTCTGCGCTGCCCAGCTGCCCCCAGACGGCTCGACTCGACTCGAGAGCGTCTCTCCGCCTGCTTGCCACACGCACTTTCCTTGGCCCCTAACGCATAGCAAACAAACCTCATCTCCCGACCAGCCATCGCGAGCACCCCTTTCGAAGACTCGACGCTGACCGAGTCCGGCTGTTCTTGAGCCCTCCACGCCTCCTGAACACGCCAGAATCCAGTTTGCTCGACCCGTCCGGACTCTGACTCTCTGTCACGGACACGCCATCACTGCGAGCAGCCTCTGTTTGCCAGCTCACATCCCACCAACCCGATTGCCCTTCACCACATGCGACGCTAGCGCTGCAGTCGCCCTCCCACCCCATCTCCGCACGCAGCCACGAGACCAGAACCGCAAACATGCGCGAAGTCAACTTCAGCATCCCGAATGCCAACAAGGCGTCGGTGGGCATCACCACGGCCCTGTACGATCGCCGTGCCCTTGACTGCACCTCGACTCTCCCGCTCATCAACTCGCTGAACCACCTTGCCTACCTCACAACCTCCTCAGCCCGGATACGAGACATCCTCACAGTCGACGGTGGCATTGAGCGGTTGATATGCATTCTCAAAGAAGGCCGGAGCAAGGACATGATGGACATGTGGAAGTGGAACCTTGCTTTCCAGTGCATCTTTAATATCGGCGTGCGTGGCTCAGAGAATGTCCGGACGCGAGTGGTCGAGGCCGACATGGTGCCCGTCATCGCAACCATCCTCGACAACTACATAAAGGTCGTGGACAAATGTAGAGAAAGAGCCGAAGCGGAATTGAGGAGGAATGCACGATTGGGCGCCTCCGGCAGACACCATTCGTCTCGGTCTGGCGAGATCACATCCAGCTCGGGTCACCGAGCCGAGCGGACACGACGTGCGGTGCCTCCTCCAATCGAGATTCCCCAGGCTTTCGCCCAAGCACCCCTCGAGTCACACAGTGGAGATGTTACCCCCACTCCAGCTTTCGCCATGAGCTCACCACCTGAGCGGACTTCTTTCACGCGTGGCCGTCCTCCTCACCACCATCACCATCGCAGCCACGAAGGCAGAGCCCAGCTCTTCGGAGCTGTTGGCAGTAATACTCGTAATATTGGAGGACAGCCTCTGGTCACCTCATTGCCGGTCATGGAGACCACAGACACATTTGCCCTAAGGCCCGTACGAGACGTTGATCGACTACCCTCCATGCTTCCCGCATTGCAAGGAGAAATCACATCGCAGCCAGAATCCCCAACCACACCAAATGCTCCACAAGCCCGGCAGACCAGCCCTAGAACAGGTTTGGGCCGAACGCGTCGGCGCCCTTCCATTCGTCACCAGCTTTCCATGTCTGGGGACTCGGACCTTGACGCACAACAAGAGGAGATGTCTGCAGACGTTGCCACAACCGCGGGACCGGCTGTGAACGAACCGATCGTGGGTATTCAGAACGAAATTAACATGGCCGACATTGTCGATAATGCCGAGATGCTTGAAGCAGGAGCCACACCGGTTCCTATTGCGGCACCATCGGAAGGACCCGACGAGGGCCATGAGACTTTCAACATAACACACCGTCCTGCACTGGACGGAAGCTTGATCAATCCCGCTAACACCCAAGTCACTGGACCCATCGGTGGATTCTCTCCAGTCCAACCAGTCACAAATGTAAACGCAAACCCTCCTCCACCATGGTACCCTCGATACGCGCAGGACCGCAACGCCACAGCAGGTGTACTCGCTGCCATGCCTCGAGACGAAGATGTTCTTATGTCTCTTCAGCTGCTGGCATACGTATCAAAATACTGCAATCTGCGGACCTACTTCCAAAAGTCACACCTCGTTCCCAAACTCAAAATTGGCTCAGACCTGCAGCTGCTCGACGGAGAAGGCTCTAGCCCCGCTATCAAGAAGGAGGAAGAGGAGGAAGAGCTCGAGGAGTACGAGCTTCCCGACGATTTCAATATCTTCCCCTTGGTCGAAAAGTTCACCGTACGACACCACACCTCCGACATGCAATACTGGGCGAGCGTGGTAATGCGGAATTTATGCCGCAAGGACGATTCGAGAGGTGGCATTCGGCAGTGTGCGTACTACCAATGCGGCAAGTGGGAAGAATACACCAGACAATTCGCGAAATGTCGCCGGTGCCGCCGCACAAAGTACTGCAGCAAAGACTGCCAGAAGAGCGCCTGGGTGTATCACAGGCACTGGTGTGTGGCTGCGAACTAGCGAGAGATGCAGTCTACAGTGGTCGCGGGCTCGATTCCTTTCCCTATGTTACGCGATCATCATATCATCGGAGTGCTGCGAGATTTTTATTTATGCCGCATATTGCAAGGCGCTTCGGCTCATTGTTTCGTCATATTTTCGAGAATTCTACATAAGTTAATGAGCGACACGACTGGATACCATCCGTTTTACCTTTCTTTTCGACAAGCAACAGACTGGATGCATGGCTTTTGGACGGATACCATCTATTGGAGTTGGACATAGTAGTTGGAGGATTCGGGAGAGTGCGGAGCTATACCATATCTTTAGGGGAGACTGTTATTAGTAGGGTGGGTAGGTGCGAGGACAAGTGCGAGTTGAGTTAGATGGTGGTACGCACTGGGCGAGTGAGGTGCAATGCAATGCTTTTGGGCCTTGGTCACACTTTTACGTTCGTTCTGCTTCTGCCCTCGTAACCTACCCCGCGTCTTCTTCTTTTTGTTGGTCTGACTCGACTGCAAATGTTAACTGGCTTCCTCTGCTTTTGTACCATTTTCTCATACGGCATCTCGGTCTTCCAAATACTACTATGCTCTCGCTAAAGCGGTAATTTGGCGAGCGGCATGTCATTTACGTATAGGGCATAGCTTGTGTGGGAGGTGTTCGCCGAGTAATGGATCCTCTTGAGTGCTCATCTACACGACCAAACCACTTTGCGTGACGTGTGTGATGTCGTGTTTTCGTGATGCTGCTGGGATAGCCTTACAGCAGTAAAGTTGCAGACCGTCTAAAGCAAAATGCCAACTGCATTTCTAAGTTTCAGCTTCGGACGGCGGAATGCTCGCGCTCGATACGTCAGATGTCAACGCTCCAGAATACTCGGCGGGGTGCAGGGGTGTTCGCATGGTGGCTTGCAGGCGCATCGTGACCGGGAGAGTCGGCCCAGCGCCGCTTAACAAGCAACCACCTACAATTACATAGACTTGGCGGACATGCATCCTACCGCAGCAGGAGGCACGTTGGCGATGCAAACCTCACGATACCCTCCGTACACCATCGACGCGTAATCCGCCCCAGAAGCTTGCAGGTGCGCGCTGCGACGACGACAAGCCGCCACGTGCAGCGACACCACACCCCATCCGTCGGCGCCGCATACACGCAGTGGGAAGGCTGGCGACCCCACGCTGACGAGCCCAAAGGAAGGGAGGAAGGAGGCTTCGGATGCCCTAAGGTCCAGACATGACAGGAGAAGGAGAGCCCCCGGATGAAGGCATTCGCAAGCGACGCCCGTCTCGTGCCGACCATGATGATCTGGAGTTGGAGCTGTCGCCGGCTCAGCGCGGAGGTGCTGCAGCATCGCCAACTTCACCTTTGAATGTCGCGAATTCAGCAACAGCTACCACCGACTTTGCTGAAGCTCCTGCCTCGCAACCCTCGGCAGTAGCCGCACCTGCCCCCACCCGACCGTCAAACCCATCGCGTTTATCAACCGACCTACGAGTCCGCTTCTCTGCCAATGTCACAGACCATGTACCGGAAGAGAGGCCAGGCACAGCAGGAACTGCGCACACTGGGATGCAAAGGGCTGGCGCACCTAATCTAAGTGTCGACACCCAGGGCGATTCTGCGGCGGGTCCCTCTTCACCCTCACCACTGTCACCGCGCGGCGCTCCAAGGCCAACTCCAATTTCTCCAATAAACCGTCGTCGTGGGCTTTCGCTCCGTACCTCTCTTTTCAAGAGGAATGTTTCTTACCAGGACCAACCACCAGCGGAGCATGAACTAGAGGAAAGAGCAGGATCTTCACGGCAGCCTTTGGAACCAATTGACGGATACGGGTCGAATGAAGACGAGCCTCAGCGGATGGTCGGGGCGAAGGACTCGGCCATTTCAACTGAACCCGCACTCGAGACTTCCCCGGAGCCTACGAAGACCAAGCTTGGGAAAGGTGCAATCGCGCTGCCAAATTACGATACATGGCTTCAAACTAAAGAGAAAAGGACAGGTATAATGACAAAAGCCCGAGACTTTGGCATAAAAGCGAAGAAGTTCATTCTACGGATCAAGGACATCCCGCCGAGCAAAGATGGACGGCACATCGACCTCAACGCATTGCCACCACTTATTGACGAGCGAACCCACCGGCCCTACACAAGCAATTGGATTCGGTCTACTCGCTACTCTGCCTGGAACTTCCTCCCGCGTCAGCTGATAGCGCAATTCTCCAAGCTCGCTAATTTCTACTTTCTTTGTGTTTCCATACTTCAGATGATACCCGGCCTTAGTACGACAGGAACATATACGACCATTGTGCCACTCCTGTTCTTCGTTAGCGTATCGATAGCAAAGGAAGGTTACGATGATTTACGAAGATATCGACTCGACAAAACCGAGAACAACCACGACGCTCAAGTGCTTCGAACCAATAAGCAGTCTATGACACGGAGCTCCACCGGCGAAGACAATTCTACGTCGGCGTCCAACAGATCTCTGTATTGGCAAACGATCAAATGGCAGGATCTCCAGGTTGGAGACATTGTTAAACTAGAACGTGATGATGCCGCCCCGGCGGACCTGGCTCTTCTACACACTAGTGGTGAGAATGGAGTGGCGTACGTGGAGACAATGGCGCTGGATGGTGAAACGAATCTCAAGAGCAAGCAAACCACCGCCTCCATCTCCAAGGCCATTGAGATCCAGGAAGACATCCCGAACGTTTACGCTCAATTCGTCGTGGAAGATCCGAACC
This sequence comes from Herpotrichia juniperi, assembly GCA_014905255.1. Taxonomy (NCBI): domain Eukaryota; kingdom Fungi; phylum Ascomycota; class Dothideomycetes; order Pleosporales; family Melanommataceae; genus Herpotrichia; species Herpotrichia juniperi. The sequence continues at coordinate 99,455 of BLYF01000083.1, forward strand.
AGGACCTCTACAACTTCGAGGGTCGCGTTACAGTGGATGGGAAACAAGCACCATTGACAATCAGCGAGATTATTTTCCGAGGAAGCATCCTAAGAAACACCTCGGATGCTGTGGGCATGGTCATTTATTCGGGTGAAGAATGTCGCATTCGAATGAACTCGAATAAGAACCCTCGCATTAAGGCACCTTCACTCCAGTTCGTTGTTAACAGGATCGTCATCGTCATCGTCATATTCGTTCTCGCCCTCGCCATCTTCAACACAGTCGCTTATCAGATATGGTCGAGTCACACAGAGGACCATCTTTTCTATCTCTCCGATGTATCAGTTGCGGTCTTTCCTAATCTCACCTCGTTCATCATCATGTTCAACACCATGATCCCACTGTCTCTCTACGTGAGTTTGGAGATCGTCAAAGTGGCGCAGATGTGGTTCCTTCACGGGGATATTGACATGTACGACGAGGCATCAGACACTCCATGTGAACCGAGAACTTCAACGATCAACGAGGAATTAGGTCAAATCAGCTACATTTTCTCGGACAAAACTGGCACACTCACCGACAACTCGATGAAATTCCGCAAGATGAGCATTGCTGGAGTCGCTTGGCTCCACGACGCAGATCTGAAAGGAGAACGTAAGAAGAAGCTTTTGAGCAAGAAAAGGAAGGACAAGCAGCCTGGAAGAAAGAGTCTACGATCAGTGAAAGATGCCGCCACTACCCAGATCGAGCCTACCATGTCTAATCTCGAACAAGTCGACACTGCCACTACCAGAAACGAGGGTGAAGTACCCGTATCAAAGTGGCAGTCTTCAGCGCGACCTACCAAATCACAACGCGAGCTATTGACCGGCGACATGCTTCGGTACATACAACGCAGACCTCACACCCACTTCTCAAAGAAAGCCCGGATCTTTCTCCTGTCACTAGCACTTTGCCACACGTGTTTACCGGAAGTGCAAGAAGATGGAAAGTTGCAATTCATGGCTTCATCTCCAGACGAACTTGCACTCGTCCAAGCTGCACAGGATATGGGCTTTCTCGTCATTAACCGCGATGTTAGAACCATCACGCTGAAACTTATGCCCTCTGGAACTGATGGCGAGCCTGTCTTAGAAGTGTACGAGACGCTTGATGTGATCGAGTTCACGAGCAAGCGAAAGAGGATGTCGATCGTTGTCCGCTTCCCTGACGGCCGTATCTGCATCTTCTGCAAAGGTGCGGACTCGGTTGTTATGGAACGGTTGAAGCTGGCTACGTTAGCCAACAAGAAGATGGTGGAAATTGAACGACGAGCGAACAAGAGGAAGAGCATGGAAGCACAGAACGCAATCGCACGAAGGAGTGAACAAACAGAGCGGAGAAGCAGTGTTGCCGGAGGCCGAAAGAGCATGGGCCTTGGTCAGGCAGCTCGCCCTAGCTTCACCATGAATAGACCTTCATTCAATCGAGGAGCCAGCATCGGCGGGATCGGACGACCTAGCACCAGTAGTCGATCTATTCAGCCCGTTCGGGCCGAGATCGATCAGTGGCTGCGAGAGCGCGAGAATGACTTCGCTAATGAGTCCATCCATGAAGACTCCCCGTATGATACTCCACGAGATTCTCCACGACCATCTGGCCTAGCTCGGAATTCCTCAGCTTGGTCTGAAGCTAGGAGCTCAATACAAATTGAGGAGATGGACGATATGGTGGATGAGAACGTTGCGGCTGACGAAGCTGCGGTGATTGAACGTTGCTTTCAACATATTAACGACTTCGCGACCGAGGGCCTCCGCACGCTCCTCTATGGCTACCGTTTCCTGGACGAGAGGGAATACGCTAATTGGAAGAAGGGCTACCTGGATGCGACTACAAGTCTCGTGAACCGAGCACAAATGATCGAAGAAGCCGGAGAACTCATTGAGCAGCAACTTGAGCTTGCTGGCGCCACGGCCATTGAAGACAAGCTCCAGCATGGCGTTCCTGAAGCCATTGATAAGCTGCGTAGAGCTAAAATCAAGATGTGGATGCTGACAGGCGACAAGCGTGAGACCGCGATCAACATTGGGCATTCTTGCCGTCTCATCAAAGACTACTCTACAGTTACCGTTCTGGACCATGAAATTGGCGAGGTCGAGCAGAGCATGGGAGCCGCAGTTCTCGCCATCAATGGCGGTAAGGTGGCGCACTCTGTCATTGTTGTCGACGGGCAGACTCTCTCCCAGATCAATGAAGTCGAGCCCTTGAATTTGCTCTTCTACGATCTAGCAATCCTTGCTGACTCCGTCATCTGTTGCCGTGCTTCGCCAGCTCAGAAGGCGAGTCTTGTCAAGAACATCCGAAAGCGAGTCAAGAAGAGTATCACACTGGCTATTGGAGATGGTGCGAATGATATTGCCATGATTCAGGAGGCACACGTTGGTATTGGGATCACAGGAAAGGAGGGCTTGCAGGCTGCGAGGACCAGTGATTACTCAATTGCACAGTTCAGGTTCCTTACCAAGCTGTTGCTCGTACACGGAAGGTGGAACTACATTAGGACATGTAAATACGTCGCGGGCACTTTCTGGAAGGAAATGGTAAGCATTTTGTAAACTTTCTACAATTCGGCATACTTACGATTACGCAGCTGTTCTACCTTACCCAAGCGCTCTACCAACGCTCCGTTGGCTACACTGGAACCTCCCTGTACGAATCCTGGTCACTCGCCATGTTCAACACGCTCTTCACCTCTCTCCCCGTCATCTTCATGGGTATATTTGAGAAGGATCTTAGTGCTAGCACACTCCTCGCCGTTCCCGAGCTCTATACCAAAGGCCAACGCAACGGCGGATTCAATCTGAAGGTCTACCTGGGCTGGACGTTCATGGCGAGCGCTGAAGCTATGGTTGTATACTTCTGCATGTTGGGTTTGTATGGGCAAGCGTTGTTCACGGATGACAATAGCATATATGCGTTAGGGACCTTGACGTACACTGCTGCGGTTATTATAATCGCGATGAAGATACAGTACGTATTTACCCATTCCCCTTTATCTCTTCCAACCTCGAACATTCTATGTCATAGACCCATCAGGCGCTGATTATAGTTACAGATTCATTGAAACACACACCAAATCTTTGATGAACGCTATTTCGCTATTTATCTCCATCGGCGGCTGGTTCCTCTGGAACATCATTCTCACCTTTCAATACAAGCCCGAAACTAAAATCTACTACGTCCGACGTTCTTTCGTTTCCACCTTCGGCGATTCACTCACATGGTGGCTATGTACCATTCTCATTGTTTCTACTGTGCTTGTTTTCGAGATTGGTGTGCAGAGTGTAAAGAAGAGCTTTTGGCCAAGCGATGAAGATGTGTTCCAAGCATTAGAAAAGGATCCGGGTGTTAAGAGGAGGTTTGAAGAAGCGGCGAGTGGGGAGTTGCAGCAGGGGTGGGATAGAAAAACTAACAAAGAAAAAGATCAAGAAGAAAAGCTCAAGAGGGTGGTGAGCGAGCTACAGAAGAAGGAGGAGGAGAGACGCGAGGGCGAGGTCAAGGAGATGTTAAGAAATAGGGCGCAGGAGGTCGAGACAAGCCCTGAGAGGGGCAATGAAGGGCAGGCGGAGACGAGTGATTCGGAGAGGAATAGAGAAGATGTAGATCGGATACTGAGTAAAGGCTATGGGAAGGTGAGAACTTAGTATGCTTCGCCTTGATACAAGGCCTGGTTACATGGCGTTCTGGTCTTCAAAAGAGTGTAAGCGCCTTTTTCAGCGCCTTTTCGGTAGGACTTTTCATATACCACTGCATGTATAGCGATTCTTTCCTTCTCATAGTTTCTGTAATTTCTGCATGTGTAAATCTCTTTTTCTTTTGTTCATATCAATGCATCCAAATATCGTCTATAGCGAGATCTTATAGCTTTTATTGACTCTCTTGTCTCATAATCGAGTCGCTGTCTGCATCCCTTTACTCAATAACCGCCTTGACCTCAAGCACAACAGGCGTCCCGAAGCAGTTCGCACAGTTTAAAAAGTAGGAACCATCACATACCCCATCCCCATACCACCCACAGCCCTGCATACTCCAATCCTTCGAACCACCCGATGGGCCTATTACGCCTGCATCGTCCAGTGCGAGACCGAGCAAAGTGCGGTTTCGGGCGTCGAGCGTTAAGGTCCAGTGGTCGACCACCTACCACCCGAGAACCGCCATCAGCGCAATTCAACCAGCTACGCAAAAACGTAGCTCCGGAAGAAGGAAGAGACAAGAAGGGAATTATGATGCTTACCTGCGTGCCGCTATTGGCGGAGGACGTGAGGATGAAAGCAGCAATGCTACTCCATATCACTGGGGGCGTAAGCCGGCCTCTGGCATACGCTAGGCTTTGGCCTGAGACGCTGTCGATGACGCGGTAGGTTGACGGGGTGCTACCGGGCGCGAGGGTGAATGTGAAGGGGGGTGCCGTGAGGAGGGCGGGGCGGCGTTCCCAGAGGCCAACCTAGAGAGTATTAGTGAGTGGATGGGGGGCGAGGATGGGAGGACGAACGTCGACGTAGGTGCCGTTTTGCTTTAGGGGCCTGTCTGTTTCGTTTACCACCGGTGGTGCGTAGGGGTAGTTTCTTTGGGGGTTAGGGGGGCTTGGAAGTTGGGGTTTGGGGAGCGGACTGACAAGCGGACTAGGGCGGTGTATTTGGTTGCTGCGAGCGTTGTGTCTGCGAGTGGAGCGGCGAAGGCGGCGGTGGCTAATAGGAGGGGGGATAGATGGATCAACATGTTTGCTGCTGTGTACGGAATTGGCGGGGAGGGCGAGATGTTTGAAGGTTAAGCAGTGTTGTGTATGAGAGTAGATATTGGGGATGATGGAGTGCAGTGTATTATATGCACTTTACTATTACACTGATACATTTTTCAGCCCAACGTGCCTGCGGCCGTGTATCGCTTCAATAATCCGCCGCTGTAGACTAAGGCTTCACGTGCTGGGTGGCCTCGACATGTATAAGTCTTGGAACGATCCTTCGTCTTTAATGCAGATCACGTTCGAAGGTTACGCAATATGAGTGACTTGGCGTGCAGCACTATATACTCATTGTTAGTCCCAGATGAGGAAATGCATAGCCTCCACCATCAGACGTTGGAAACCTCTTTGACAGGAAAGAGTCGGGCCTGTACGGTTTGTGTGGTGGAAAATTGTGAACCTCGTGCAACCTTCGTAGACTTGGCTTCCGAATACGATGCAAGTACGGTTGAACATCGACTGCGGCTCTGTAGGCCCGATGCTCCATTTGTTGTGTGCACTTTCAGCATTCGCGGGAACATCTGCGGATGACAGCGTGGTCCAGTGGTCGTGGAGAACAAACATTTGAAGGGCATACCATTTCTGTTACCTGAAGCCATGTTCTCAACGCCAGACTCCGCGCTGAGATAAATAATCCCCAGTCGTCCCTGTGCATCAACATGCCGTTTCTCCTCACTCCTAACGATTCGTCTCTTCTTTCAACTAAACGACAAGCCCGCGCGCCTCATCACTGCCTCAAAGTCCTCCAACCCCACCCCGCCAGGATCTCTGTTCTTGCCTTTGACGTCCCCGTTCGCCTCCCGTATCATGTCTTTCAGTATATCATCCGAGACCTCCTCCCTCAACTCTTTTGCGACCCTCCGTAGATGCGCCAATGTGATTGGCCCGCCTCCTCCATGCGTGAACAATGTGTACGCTGCCCTTACTTCTTGTGCATTTGCCTCCTCATGATACTCCTCGTCGTCTTCGTCTTCGTCCGAGCCTCCGCTCTTGTTATGGAGGGCGATCGCCGCATACGCTATGAAGGGCGTGAAGTCGACAAAGCCAGTATTCAATGGATCTATAGTAGCCAGAATCGAGGGGACTTCTGATTTCTCAGGGTTGAGGTTCAACGATCTGCCCCGCAAAGTTAGCAATCCCCTCGTAGTGTAGTAACTTTACAAAGAAAGCTCGTACATCAGACAACGCCGCACATCGTCCCTGCGCAACACTCCTTCCTTCGAGTCCTCGTGCTCCGGATGCTGTATTGCGAACAGACCGTATGCCTCCCGGATCTCGGCTTCTTGGTCGGCGGTCAAACCATGCTCTTTTGCGAGTTTGGAGGGGCGCTTCACGGTAACCACGGCTCGACTCGGGGGCGCGCGACGCTTTGGTGGCTGGAGAAGTCAGACATGCTCTCCCGCAGAATTTGGAGTGGGATGAGATTATGGACCTCACCATGGTGTTTGCCTTGGGGTGACGAACAGCGTCCCCTTCACCTTTGCCTTGCCATTCTTCATTCACGCGCCTACCAATCGATCAATGACGCGACACCGCCAAGACATGCACAAGCCACCCACTAGTGCGACACGCACCTCCAACTCAAATTCGGTCGCCTGCCACTGCCTTTCCTCTCCCACCAACCTCCCACGTTACGTGTGTTTAAATACCGTTGGCGTTATTACTCTTTTCTTTGCTTCACTGCATTCGCTTCTTGCCCCTTTGCTTCGATGGCTACACTCTTTGTCTCGCTTCGCGAGCGTTTTGTCGATTTTGCCAGGTTTGGCTGCGTGTGTTCTCTGTCATTTTGACATTTTGTGACATTTTGTGACTTCTCTTCCTTCCTTCCTTCCTTCCGCCCTTCCTTCCCCTCCCTACACATCAGTCATCACACATTCTGCATCACTTCAGTCAGCATCCTGACAGGACCTCTGGTCCATCATCATTGGGACTTTGTTTTCCTATCCGGGTAGAGCACCTTCCGCTGGAATCTTTCCCTAGCGGAGTCAGAGCGCGCGAACCCACCATTCGGTATATCCTGGAGCCGTATGACTAGAAAGTCGGTGCCAATGGAACAACCTACTTGGGCGTTCTCCTTCAAGTCGGGAGACGTCATACATTTCATCACGTCATCAGACGATGTATGATTAATCGGGTTTGAATATTCACAGAATGTTCAGCTCAAATTCGGGGATATCTGTGCTTTCTTCGGCAAAAATTGCGGTAGAAGTCGGAATATCCTCGAAAATTGGCTGTTATGGCAGTCTCGGGCTTGTCAGACGACGAGCTCCAGTTTGGCGAGCACATCCGCGGATGGGGCGCATGTTCGTTGCAAACACTGCTGTGGCTGGTGAGCGACTGAACTCGTCCTGATGTCGAGCCATTGCGCTCGCAAGCTTTGGCAAGAACCTCCTTGGAGGAACAAACCACAGCTTGGTGAAACACGACTGGATGACCTTGAGCGATATCTCGGCTGCCGAGCTCGCAGCGGAGAAACGAGACTGTTTGGAAACACGCCAAAGATTATTTGGGGTAACCGGGAAAGGGTACACCAAGAATTGAATTCAGGAGCTCGACATCCAGGACCATTCGGCGAAGTTCAAGCGCACAGCGATATGTTACAGATGACCCCAACAGCAGTCTGTCGAGCCATGACGCCGAGAATAAGCGCAGGCACACAGAGTCGGGCGAGAAGATCTCAACAGCTGTGAGAGACGTCAGTGGTGCGCATGGTGCAGAAGACCTAGACGTTAGTGGTACACCGTTGCGGCAAATCCAGAACATACGTCCCGTTTTCGAACCGGATTAATCCATCAGCGAGTCGAACCTGCCAACGTTTTGCCTAAAAGGGCCCGACGAGTTTGCCTGCAAAGGCTTGAAGAAACTGCCTACATGGCACCAACGAAGAATATCCGTGGACCTCTACAGTAGGCGCATTCGCCCGATACCGTGAAAGGAGTCAAGAGAGGCTAGACCTCTTGCCTAACGGCGAGGAGCTTCTGGCAGGTCTCGGAATCCAATCTCGGTGGAAGAAGCCAACAGATGTTAAATGCCTTCGGGTATTTTGACAGGCCGAAAGGTCCCTGGCATATTTTACTAAGAGGCACCCACGGTCTCGAGCAATCGAGCTTCCCCAACCATCCTGAGTCGCGTCCCTTTGTCCAAGCACTTCGGTCTGGCTATTTGGGATTCGGGATGGCCGTCGCGAAGATTTCGGTCTTCAAGCACACTGTATTTACAATGTGAACAAGCATGGGATTTCCGATAAGTAGATTCTTACTTACTATGGATTCATGGTGTCGCAAAATACCCTTTTAAAAGGGTTTTATGCAAAGACCCCATGACAACCTAGGAGCAGAATCTACTCAACCGAAATCCCGAACATGCGAAGTTCGACGGCGAGTGATTTACTCATAACAAATTGAGTCATTGAGCTTTGAAACAAATCCTTGAACGGTCGAGCACAGCAGCTTACTGCCAGTACATCAGCTAAGCTTGGGAACAACAAGCATAGCTATAGTGCGATGAAGCTTTATAGCAACGCAGTCTCGACCATGGAATATCCGGACGCGCAGATAAAGCTTGTAGCTGAAACTCGGTCTTGCTCGTGGGTCCGCCCTCGCGACCTGACTGTTGCAATCTTAGGATATATCCAAAAACACGTCTGTTTGGCAAGAGAACAGCACGTACAGATTGCAACAACCCTGTCCTCTTGTGCACAACGACTAGGTTGCTCAATCGCTCCTTCGGTGGATTTATCGCACATACTGATGATTTTGTCTCATTACTCTCTGAGTATTTGACATTTTCGCAGCCTCTATCAAGGTTTCCGTTCACTTCCAAAGCTGGGTTTAGACCATGAGACTGTGGGTTCGGAATGAGGTCGCTCGATTTGTCCATGAAGGGTACAGCGTCCAGTCTGTCGAAAGTAGATCTCCGGATCCTTTTGCCGTGTACGATGCGAGGTGAATGCACTTCAATCCATTGCCTTTCGAAGTACATTTTCGGGGAGTTTGTCACATTCTATGGAAGGATGAACATGGAACTGGTTGACGTACCAGTGTGCAAGAACAGTCATTGAGGGCTTCTGGGGGGGTGTCGTTTGGAAACAATCAACACTTGTGGGCTCAGCGGGTTGTGGTCATGTCCTGTGTGGTCCTGGGGGTCCATTTTCGTGGTGTCTGGGTCTCCATTCGTGGTTTCTCCGGCATAGTCTGCTGTCTCTTTGCTTCTTACACCTTTCCCTGTCACTGGCTTGGTTCATTCCTCTTCGGTGGTGGGCTATATGTGTGTTTGCAGAGTTGGGACTTGGACGTCACGATGACTTCGGTCATTCGCATTCTAAATTGCTAGAGCTTGTCAAAACGATTACCTACGCTAGACAAGTGTAAATAGGAGTGCTAGAGAAAAGCAGTCCGTCGTTCCTATCTTCACGGGGCGGCGGTGCCTTCAATACTCGCAACGTCGAGCTCGTTCGCGAGCTCGGGGATGAGGCAATTGGAGGCAACATATCTTTGTCCTTTTTAGACATTGCACACCTTAATTCACTCTATTCTAATATAATTTTTTCCCTTGATCTATGTGAAAATGCTCAGTGTGTAATATATGGCTTGTGACGCGCTTGACTGAATACATTATCATCACATGTACTAACTACGGCATAGATCAAGCAACTTGCACGAATCCCGACCAGCTCTTATGGATCCAAGCCTACTAGGTCCCAGTTTCAGGGTCCTAATTCTCGAGTAAACTTACCCTCGGTGGAAAACTGCCCATGGCTGATCTGCGCTACTTTATCATACATGCAAGGGTAGAGCCACGAGTGGCTGGTAGGTCCCAACGTCCCCTAGGGAAGTCTTCCCTCCGCTATTTAGTGGATCGAAACGATGGTTTTCTCCCTGGGGAGTATATTAAGGATCTCTAGACCATCTGGATGATATCTTGTCGGCTAGAGAGGTTCATACTACCACGACACCCGCATTCTCCACCTGGCTGTATGAAGCTTTGCCGCTTGCTCAACCTAGAGGATCAACCTAGAAGACCTTATAGGACGGGGTAGGGTTTGTATAGGACTTTATCATATGACTTTAACTCTACTGGTTTGCAAGATCATGCTCAATCAAATGAATATTTCATCAATCCTTCCAATAACAGTGTGCCCGGCCGGTCTGGGACTAGAGTTTTGCAGAAAACAGTAATATAAATGCCAAGGAAAGCCGCTTCAGAAAATCTCGATGCCACTAAAGGTCTCGAAACGAAAACTGAGGACGCCACCGCTCTTCTTACATGACAAATATAAGGCCTCCAAATCGGGCTGCTAGCTCTGAAAGCGAAAAGCTCCTCAAGGCTGATCTCCAACGTTAACTCACGGGAGCCTAGCAATCTGAGGTTCTGCATGCCATTGAGTAGCAAACCATTGCGCTCGGTCACTGCTATCTGGCTCTCATGGCAGCATTCAAAGAGATAAGAAAGGCGACAAGACAAGAGCTCGATTCCTCAACCAGCTCCGTGTTACTCAAGCCTACATCATCGACACGCCACGCTTCCTCACACTGTAGAGCTTTTTCTACCCGCTCACTGTCCTTTAGATAGTTGTTTCCTTTGGAGTGCAGAGGACGTCTCCTTTGGTGTGTAGCCTGCAAGTAACAGCTGAGCCGCGAGTAGGCCTACACGGCCTACAGAGTCTTTCGTGTCCAATACCAGCGCCATTACCATTACCTGTCGTAGCTGCCCCCGCCTAGATAGTCATTCTAGATCTAGAGTAGCTAAATAGGCGCCTTCTGCATGCGAAGCTGGAGAGATAAACGCATTATGGCTAAGAAAAAGCAACAGTACGATTAATAATACTGCGAAGTCAAATTAGTTAACATACTAACCCTGTGTAAACTTATCTGGGTTGCGCAAAGACTTCTGGGCAAAGAGCAGGCGAGATTTTAAGTCGCGCTGAGGCGGAAACCGATTTCGATATGGACTGTAATGCCACCTACGGGTGTGTCCAATGAACTTGACGGTTGGAGCCTGAAGGGCTTCGCCGTTGTCACCCAACGCTCAGCCTCGCTCGGAGAACATGCAGGATAACCGGAGACGACAATCTCGATGTTGGGGCTGTGCGGTAGACATCATAGCCCAACCTCCTCGTCGTCGCGTCTGCGCTCGCCGCCGCCCAGATTTGAACGTGGTGCAGAACCGCAACCTCAACGGAAGTAAAACGCCTCCCTCAGCGGCTTCTGAAACCTCCCCAACTTCTCAAATTCCTCATACTTGAACCCTCTCACAATCGCATACCCCACAATCGTGTGATACTGCTCGTCCTCCGTCTTCCGAATAACCATCGGGAATTCTGTATTCTTCAACACAACCACTTTATCTCCTATCTGGATATCCGTGACTCCCTGGCAGCCCATCCCCACAAGTCCAAATTCCGTGTCGAAAAACGTTCGTCCGGAGAGCCAAGTCGCATGCTCGTATGACTCTCGATCAAAAGCTTTTTTGTCGTGGAGGAACATCTTATTTGCCAGGATCTGGGGCTTACCCTCTTCCAACTTCGCAGTTGTAGTCTCCATCGTAGTCTTGAGAGTATTTGATGTTGTCTGTCCAGCTTCTAACATCTTCTTGTGCTCTGAGACCAACGCCGAGACCTCGTCGTCGCCGGGAAATTGGGCAGCAAGAGATTCGAAATACTGGCGCGATTCCTCGGCTATCATCTGAGTTAGCGTCATTTGTCTATTGCGATCTTCCGTAATAGTTTTCTTTATCGTGTCTAGATTTACGATTTGTTGATCTCGGTATTGTAGGTAGGAGTCATCAGCTGTACTGGATCTCTTTTGGGTGGAGTCTGGGAAAGATCGGATGGCATTAACGAAGCTCAGAACAAGTCGCACTCTCATTCTAACTTCCTCCTCGTGCTCGCATGCTGTGATATGATGCTGCAATAGCTCGTAGCAGGGTTTTATTTTCGTAGCCATGCCCGACTCGTTGCGGGGAATCCAATCTGTAGAACTTCCACTATTTGTGGGAACTTTGAGATCGCGCAACTTGGTGGAGATAACAGATGTTTGAGATGCGCTGAATTGGCAAGGTAGACTTGGCTTTCTCAAGTGTTTGATCTGACCTAAGAGGCTTGGGTAGTCGAACAACGCAGCGCCAAATAGATCTGTGCTGGAGTGATTGGCTTTGTCTAGGAATAAGTGTAGTGTTGAAAGCCGAGAGCATATTTGCGTGAAGGCGGAAGCAATGTTCAAGTGCTCAAGCATCTGAATACTGATCGCCATCCGGGCCTGAACTGAAGTAGGTACGAAGTCTTTGGAAAGACCTCGTAATTGCTCCATTAAGCTTTCGTACATGGCGGTGTGAGTCTTATAGGCATCCTTTACTTCGTTGAAGAAAGGGTCGAAACTTAATTTGAGGATATCGCGCTTCTCGAATACATTGAAAGGCGGCAACTCGAAAGCTATGCTTTCCATGTCTCGTTTGACAATGGGAGAGACCCATTTTCGTATAAGATCTCTAGTGTGAAGCATTGTTAGCGCCTTAAACACTGGAGGAGACTTTCTGAGCAACGCTGCACTTGGGATGGCAGCAAATATGTTCTCGAGGAACCAAAGCTCCCGGACAGTGTTTGGCCAGTCGGGCTGGTTGATGGCATATACGTGATTTACTGAGTCTAGTAGGTATCCCTCCATGGCCAAAACGCCATCCCGAATAGCGAGTGGACAGGGTGAGCTTTTCTTCAACTTGCCGTAATCAAACAAGTTGTGCTCCAACATCGCGGCCTCTGGTATTGGCCTGGTAAAATCCGGGACCCAGGAAGGCATTCTAGGAGAGAGTCTATAAGGATACCACCAGAAGACTTGCTGCCATCCATCGATGGCCAAAACCCAGGTTGCAAGCTTATGAAAAGCAGTCTCGACGGACTCCGAGTAGTTAGGAGTGAAAACACCTTGCGCAATTAGGTCCAAGAAGGAACGCATACCATATATCCTGTCTCGAGGGTTGGTGCACCTCAAGTTTACCTTTTTTAGAACGCCCCTTGGTAGCCATAGGTTAGCAAATTCGGATCGATTTTGGGCCGAACGGAGCGTTAAAACGCCGTAGACATGAAGTATTTGCCTCATAATGGGCTGCCATGACTTTTGAACGTCAAGATCGAGTTTGAATTCCCCAGAAAATGGTATAAGGTGAGTTGCGATATTCCCCTGCAGCATTTTCCAGTCTCTTAGTAGAGCAGACGCTTGAATCGAGTTGTGTCCAAGGTGAAATGTTGGATCAGTGTGTGAAAGGCTGTACTCTTGCTGAACCCAGATCCGGTTCCACCATGGCAGAAAACAGAAATGGACGTAATCTTCGAGTAATTCTCGTAAATTTCTCTCATCCAGACCCATGTCTTCAATGGCTTTATCAGCTGAATCTTCTTCATGAACGTTTCGGTTGAGGAAGGAGAAGAGCGCCAACCCGCTAGTCTTTGGCTCGCCGAGATAAACAATGACATGTTGCGCGGACCTGTATATTTCGAGCATCATGCCAATCTGTATTTCTTTATCTTGGTTGTCGTTTTGGTTGATACATAGCGAATCCACCCATAGAACACGAGAGTTCTCTTTTGCGCGTAGAGCTTGAAGAGCATGATAGAGATTTGGAGTTATCTCCATATTTGTGCCCTCAATTTCGATGAAATAGTTGGCTTTTGCTTCCATTTCTCCCCACACGTATGATAAGGCTTCGTAGATGGGGCTCAACGACAGATCCACGCAAAAAATTGTGGCTTTCAACGTAGGGCCCTCACCAGGCAAGAGTGCCAGAAGTCGTATACTATTTCCAGGTTCGGCGAGTCGAAACTTCTGGTAAAGCTTGGCGACGACTGACTCCGGCTCGTGCCGTAGAATGTCATGTTCACGAGCTGGTGCAGTTGGTATTCCGGCCAAACGTAAGATTGCGTGCGCGTGCTCTACAAGCTTCGATTGAAGATCATCCTCGGATGCGGTCTCATCAAGCTTCCACCGTGGTAATTCCAAATTTGAGAACCCTAAGAAATTATGAGTCAGGTTTGAGCCTTGGGGTAATACTTGGACGAATAATGTCGAACTGACTAACCCTTTGGTGCGAAGAAAAGACCGAGTAATATCGGCACACTGACAGTTATCCATGATTTGCGCCACTGGAGCATTTGTACAGGTGTCGCCTTCGCTTTCACTTCATCAACGTGTGCAGGGAGAGAATCACTTTCGTAAAAGTAGACGGGGTTGCGAAACTCTCGAAGCTCTTCGGGCTTCCCGAGGCGCTCCCAATAATCCAAGAATGAAATGGCGGTCGCTTGCGTAATTTTCTGGTCTACGAGTCCGCGGAGCCATAGGCCAACTTCTTCCTCATCATTAATACCTCTAGTAGAAGCTTGACCTGTGTTTTCCATTCCAACAACATAGAATGCGTGGCCTGCGCAAGTGGCCGTGATCGGTTTCTCCTGCTCGGTACGCGCTATCCACTTTTGATAACAGCCGTCGCAAACAAACATGAACAGACACGACTTGCAAGCAAGCCATTGAGTTTGAGGTTTGATCTGTTTCTTGCAGACGTCGCAAGATCCGGAGTTGGTTGGTTGTTTAAATGCAAAGGAGGCATTTGCCGCGTCGTTGCTCCACAAACACATAAGTCCCAATGCCCAAATAGGGCCCCGTTCAACTTTCAGTATTCGTTCGCATAGTTGGGCGAGCTTAACGACGCATTGGTGTCGTGGGCGGTCATTCCGAAGCGGCTGCTGATAGAACTGTTGAAGATAGCCAAACGATAACACCTTACTAATCGCGATAGTAGCGGTATGAGTGTCCCCAAGTGCTTTATTGTAGCTTTCGAACGCACGCTCTAGCACGTTAACCGCCTCGTCGTGAAAATTTCGATTTCTGAGATCGAGCCCCAGTCGATATAGCACACGCATTTCGATACTCGTATCAGTCCCTAGTTTCCGGGAGCCTTCCGCGACTCTCTCAAGCAAGATAAGCGCTTCTTCCAATTTCCCATGCTGGATATACACGTCTGTCAAGTTGAAGGAAGTCGTAATTGTATCGCTGTGGATGCGTCCCGCTGTCCTCTCGTCGAGCATCAGCGTTCGCTGAAGCATGCTCTCCAGTTTTGTGCTTTCCCCGATTTTTTGATAGAAGTCACTTAATTTTCGGAGGGCAGATGATAGTTGTGGACTGTATGGGCCATATGTCTCCTCGGCATCGCTCAGCTCTTGCAAGAACATCACTTCATCCATCACCACTTCGGTCGTGCTAGAGACTGTCGGTGGGGAAATACTTCTATTTGCCCGTAACGAGAGCGCGACTTTGAGCATCATTGCCGTGAACACCCCCAGAAACGTGACTGGGAATAATTTCTGGAACACGGCTGCGAACCTGCTTTGGAGTATTGTTTTGATCATGATTGCGGGAGGTTTTGCCTGACTTTCGCGGAAAGCATTGAAAGAAGTATCGGAGAGGCTGGGAAAAAGAGAAAGGGGATACAATGCGCCACCTCAATCTAGCTGCAAGGCTGAGACGAACTAACGCAAGTGTCATTTTTGGCGTCATGGGGATTTATTGAGGCCGCATCCTTCATTTATTATTTATGGTACAACACGAGCAGGTGCTAAGTTCCGGTCATCAATGATTTCAGCATGGAGAGTTGAGATCTGATGTTGAGGTGAGGTTACCCATTCATAGGCGCTACATTAGGAGCTATTAGAGATCTATTTACTATGAAGCTGATGATCTTGCCGGGAGGGTACCGAAAACATGTGCGATTTCTTTCAAAATCCTGTGCATTGCTGATTTAAGAGGTGTAAAAGAGGAGTGTGCCATTAACCTTAATGTGTACGATACCCATACTGCACACGTGATCTAGCGCCACTGTGGCTAACTGGGGCTTAGCCTTGGCTTAGGTCTCCTCAGGTCTCCTCGGCCTTACGCACTGTTACTCACATGCTGCAGCGCAGTCTTAGACATGCTTCACCGTAGTGTGACCATAAATCCCGTCGATCATCCCCACGGAGGTGGTAACCATAAACATATCGGTAAAGCGTTGACAGTCACGCAGTACGCTGCCCAGGGTCAAAAGGCTGGTCCCATTATTGCGTGCCGAAAGAGACTGCTTCGCAGTATTCAAAAGCTCAAAGACTAGAGGAGATGGCATGGTGTATAGTTCCGGGATCTGTTTTGAGGCTTTCAAGTTCTTCATAGTAGTAGTATCCAAATGCACCTGCGACAAGACCCGGGTAGCATATTACGGTTTTCATACAACCTGGGTCCAATGTGATACAAAATCCAAAAGCCAGAAGCGTGCCAAATCTGCGTACTGCCTCGATTTTGGATTTATCAATGCTTCGTTCCTCTCACAATGGCATTTGTTGATGTCGAGTTGTAAAATCTTATAGTCACAGCACAATAAAAATGAGGCTCTGACGATATGTAAATTTTTAATTGAGTTTCATCCTGATCGTTAACAACATATGTAGTATTTGTTTCTGAAATATGCCTCTCGAAGGACCTTTTGCTGTGATTTTGCGACCAAGTTCGTCCCTCTAATCAAGCCATGTCATGGCCCATTTTTTCTCTACGCTAATCTACTCACACATGAGTCCCCACAACTCATGCATCTGAGTATATCTTCTGTTATAAACATTGGGCTCCGTGGGGTGATTCCATCATCTCCGAGCTTGGAGCTGTTTGCAAGGGCGAAAGAGGAAATTCCTCTTCTATTAATAAGTGTCCCGGAGCCCCTTTATCATAAAACCCGCGACAGACTCATCATAGGGCCAATGAATTTACCGCAGCGCGTTCGAAAACAATTGTTGGACAGGACAGACCAGGGATATGGTGTCCAACTCAGATCTGCACTACGGTTTCTCTAGAACCATATCCCCAAGTTGCAGTGCTAGTGCTGCAGACTCCGCATCCAGAGAGCTATATTAACAGGCAACAGCATGGCAAAGAATTGTCACTGAATACCGATGGACAAGTTTGACTAAACCAGAAGATAGAGCTAAGGCATTGGTTGGTATATCACAACATTGAATAACATTTACAGATTAACCTAGCTCATAGGTTTATGAAGCGATTCCTCCCATATGTATCTAGCATGGAGAGTTAAGTCCAGCACTTAGAGCAGCCCAGCCAGCCGTGAACCCTATCAGGACTCTAACAGAAGTGATGTAGTTTGGGATATCTACTGTACCTACCTGGTTGTGGTTCAGCATTCCTATGCGCCATGAAATCGCGTTGAAACTCCCTGGTCATAGTCCAGGTTGTTATGACGACGGCACGAAGTATGATTTCTAAAGCAGAGTAGATTCATCAATTTGAGATCCACAGTCGGCAACTAGAAATCCCGCCTTCCCCTCCTACGACTTCATCGGTATATGTGTCACCATGGAGTTCTTGCCTTTGCCTGCTCAGCTACATTGGCATCAGCTGTATGTTTCAATATTTCAAGGGAAATGGTTGCCGCACAGTGAACTCCAGTACTATCATGACAATGTGGATGGTCCTTCTACGTCGGATCACCAACAGTGACGCGGAATCGTCACCGAACCGGTAGCTGTCTATCGAGAGTTCAATTTTCGGATCAAGGATATCAAGGAAATTCGGTATATGATTCTCATGGGTTTAGTCTGTCCAAACATTAAGAACACCTGGCGCTGAATAGAAGCACGAAATGTAAAGAAATACCGGATACATACTGATATAAGCTAATAAGAGATCTCACAGCTATGAATCATCACGTAGGGTAAGACTCACAATCTTTTTCCTAGCGCCGAGTAGAGATGTGGAGCAAAATTCTAATCCCAGCCGGATCCTTCTTCAAGGGCTCGGAAGGTTCAAATTGAAGAACATAACGGTAGCCTGAATAAGAACATATGTCAACTAGTTAATTGAGTAATGAGACCCGTTGTCTTGCAAGATGCAAAGCGATAGTGTGTACATCTGGGAACCTGATGCTACAATGCAAAGCAATATAGACAGTATCCTAACTTTATACCTCACCAACAACCATACTGTCATGCCTCGATACCCATATATAAACCCAAAATGGAGCCACTGAGATCTGTAACTTTATTGTAAGGATGAGCGGTCAGTTTTAAATTCATCCTCGTGCCCATCCCGTGTGTTAATTTAGATCTCAGAAGGAAGCTTACTTGCATCGTCCACCCGTACGTGTTACCTAAACCACGCGCGAGAAACAAAACATCTCTGCAATCTACCTTAAGCGCATCCACAGCCAAGGAGAAGAGATCCAGCATCCCCTAGACACGTGAAGAGAAACACTCGCATAAACGTGGACTTACACGAAACTAAACGAAACCTCCCCACCTCATCGGCTCCACACCACCACCAACAGTGGCAAAATCCAACTCCCGCTCTCGCGAAGGAATGTCTGCATACCCAACTCAACTCACAGCACGATCCCGTCCTATCGATAGCATGCAGATCCGGGGCTCACCACATGGCATGGCTTCTGACATGCATATGCAGACGAAGTCCGATGCATATCACCCCAACCAACCAATGTGCGCTAACGACCGACAAATGGGAGGAAGAGGTGCTGTGCCACGAGGGTGTACGTAGTGATGTCCGTCCGTACCGTATGACTTACCGAGAGACGGGACTCTTCATAAGTTCTGTTGAGAGAGGCTGATGGGAGTGGGGTGCCTTGCAGTTGTGTTCGGCATGCGAATACGAGGCTGAGTTATGGTGGACGGCCACGTTAGTGCTAGTGCGTAGATCATGGCTGGGGTGATTAGCGAGTTTAGCGGACTGTGCAGAACGTCTGTTTTGAGTGAGGTGATTGTCATCGATGTCTGCTTTTGTAGATTGGAGCATGTAAGCGTTTGACAAAGGAATCATTATGGAGGTCGCGATAGAGGCTTTGCCAATCACGGCGTGGCCATAGTCTTCAATTTACGCACGCACCTTCCTTACCAAGATGCTTAACCCACAACCCCGAGACAAACCATCATCATGCTATTCATGCGCCCCAAGATCTTCACATCGCACCACAACTCCATTTCGATTAACGTTTCGTTTCCTCATCCATCCATCTTCCCTCTCTCAGAATACCATGAAACATGCTGACCTCATCCTCATCCACCCTTTCCCGAGCTTGAAACACGCGCTAGTCATCCGTCAACCGAGGCGGGAATAGCCAAACAATCGGTGTGCTTCATAAATATCAAAGGTCTGACAACCACGTGTGACGTGAGCGTGAGCATTAACGCGCGAGAGAAAGCCACAACGTGGTATTGATACAGCCTTGCAGTCTAATGTGAGGTGGTAGGACGTTACGAGAAACGAGGGAGTGGGGCAAGGAGGGTGGAGGAGTGGGTCCCTATGGCAAAGTTATCGATCGGATGTTGGTAAAGAGTGGGTACTGATGCTAAGCGCATGTAGAGAAATAAGCAAGGTGTGGTGATTTGATGTTATTTAGTGAGGACTTGAGGTTTCGGGACAAGTAGGAAGGAAATAGTAGAGTGAGGAATGCTAGTGGAGGGTGTGCAAGACGAAGCGCAACAAAACACACAAAGATGTTGGAACATCATTATAATTATTTGGTCTTTGTATATGAGTAAAGTGCCCATCGCGATTGCAATTCTTTTTTGATCGAAATCAACGTAGTGGGTATAGTCTTATGCAAACGATGTTGCTTGTTTTCCCAATCTCAGGGACGGTCAACCAGGGAGATGGAAACTCGTGATCTCCTTGAGGCGCCAATATGAAACGCCAATGCTCGCCGGCATGCTGTGCCAAAGCTGCAGCCGAAAGTCCGCCCGCAATGCAAGTCTATGTGATAAGGAAATGTTCGTTATAGGCGCTTTTCATGTAACAGATGAAGGAAATGAGGTGCCGGAAGATGTGTGCATGTCCGTAAGAGGATGTCTGCGTCTGCGTCGTCGCAAAATTCGCATGTTGATGCAGACGGACTTTTCGTGAACCGATGAAACGCCAAACCCGTTAAAAGCAACTCCAACCTCAACTCGGTGGTCGAAGTGTAAAACATGCCGCACGCACTGATGTGAGGTGCGAGACTATCATAGTATTTGGTGGCTGTGATGCTCAGTCAGCTGATGGTCGTTCTCGCTTGTACGCGCTGAACCACAAGCATGGAGGGACTGAGGTCAGAACATACCTTCTGAAGCAAGTTTCCAGGCTGACAACGCTGAGCTCGGAATCATCAGGAAGCGCGTCCATCAAAGGCACTAGGCCTACGAATTTCTCCGCATTTTTGTATGCGAGCACGGCAGGCACACCAGCAACCTCCATCTCAGCATCTTCGTAGTGCAGCTTGATGAAACGTGTGGTATTGTTCCTCTGAGCAATCTCGCGCATGTATGTTTCTACTAAGGCTGAGATGTCGGACTAGAAAGTGTTAGTCAAGCAGCTAGTGGAACACGCGATGGAGGGGTAACATACACTATCGTCGTAAATGAGGACCACGACCACAGTGTCTCTTGCGACTTTCTCAATGGCCTCGAGATAGCCCAACGGGTCCACGCTTTGCAAGGTACCGTAGATGCGTCTGCTGGGGCTTGTTGTCCGCGAGCGGATCCGCTGGCCAGCGTTCTGGAGGTCTCGTAGCCTCGACTCGCGCCATTTCCTCATGAAGCCCTCGTCGGCATCGTCCTCGTCAGACTTCTCGTCGTGGTAGGCTGTCACGTTGTACGAGTTGGGCGGCGAGTTCTTCTTCCAGGTGAAGCGGCGGGCCTGCTTCTTGGCCTGCTCGAAGGCATGGGCATCTGCGATGACACCCTTGGGCCCTGTGTTGGCCTCGGACCGTATTGAGGGCAGGTAGTAGTTGGAACGCATGTCTGCGGGAAGGTCGAGTTCGTCGTCGGTATCAGTCCTCTCGAGGTAGTCGGCTGCGTGGGAGGACTCGGCGTCAGAGTGGTCGCTGTCGTTCTGTCTGTCTTCGGGGTGTTTGCTTTGAGTGTCCTTGTCACGGAGGAGTTCGTTGAATTCGTCCTGGGCGGCAGTAGTAGTCATAGTGAAAAGCGAGCTGGGGGGTTCGAGGCTGGGGGTGGTATTTGTATCTCGGGGCAGGTGGAAGTGCTGTGGTAGGGTTGTGCTGGGGAGGGAGCAGTCGTGTGGCCCTGGGATGACGGTGACAGCCTGGGCACGCTACCCGTCCACTGTGAGATCCCCGCGGGCAAGGATGCAGGGCACTATTTCCATCAACCTCCAGTCTTTTTGCCCGCCTGCAGGCCGCCATTGGACACCGGCACGCTGGAAGGCGTGAGCAAAGGACGGTTTTCAGGCCAGCAAAGCGCGTGTTTGGGCGTGCGGCAGGCATTGCAGGGCGCTCTGCAGGGACAGCCCCTTCATGTTGTCCATTTCCACTCACCCTACGCATTCACACGCCGGGCTCCCCCGAGCTCCCCAGGGCTCCCTAGGGCTGAGCTGAGGTGTCAACGGCGTCGAAGCCCACGCGACAGGCTCGGGGCCTTCAGCTCCTGCATCGCCCAGAGATTGGCGAGAGCGGCGAAATGCCTGAAACAGGCCTCGACCACGAAACAAGGAGCCTGCTGAAACCCAAACTGCAACACAGGCCGGCTGTAGCCACATCATCGTCAGAGGAACCGGCCATCCCTAGGTCCCTGTTGCGAGCCGAACAGGAAGCAGTCTCATGCACCGCTTTGTGCCGGTTGGGCGTGATGAGAAAGGGGCTGCAGGAGGTTGCTTTTGAGGCCTAGGTGCGAATCTTTCTGTTCTGGCTCTTCTAGAAGCTCCTGCATCGGATCGCGAATTTCCCAACATGCAGCCAAAGCAACCAGCAATGCCGTGAGCGCTAAGACTGCACCAAAGAACGCGTCCTTCTCACCCTGCACACCAAAATAGAGAGCACGGATGCTCATGGTAAGACGGCGCCACGTGCTTGCATTCACCTCGTGTCCCATTTCGGTTCCGGAGCTGCGTGCTGGAAGCGCGTGGTTGTCGTAAGTCGTACTAGGTCTCGACGATGCAATCTTAGCTCTGTGATGAACAATCATGCCTAACTCTTTGGTTGCCCTTTTGTTGTTCGCAAACCACGCATTAGGAATGTCGGGTGCCCAGATTGGACTTCATGAAGCGTACTCGCACACTAGACCATGTCTATACAGGCTCTCGTATGCCTGTCCATCGAGAAGAAGGAAGCCTCCCCACGGTAAAGTCTTATCAGAGAAGCAAGCATCTCATTTCATTGCATTTCACTTCTTCTCCTTTCTCCTCTCTGCAAACCAGCACGTCGGTACCGCTACGAATTATCCAAGCAACATCAATCCCCGTCAATTCAAACCCTCCGGAGAACAAACCTTGTACTCCAACGAACGACGCGCCTTTTTGACTCCTCATTTCCACAACCTGCATTTTTGCAAAACTATTGATACTACACTCAATATGAACCATCCCAACAGAAGTCTATCGACCAGCCACACACACCTCCGGAATACCCGCCGACACGACAGCTGACACCAGGAACCGAAAACGAACCGAAACGGACTTCAATCGTCGCACGTGGGAAAGACAGAAAACTTCCGGCCCGTCGTGCTCCCGCCGCTACCAACCCCCATGCTATCCATAGGTCCTCGTTGACTTTTGCCCTTCCCTCACCTCAAACCCCTAGGATCTTACAGCCGACTATCGTCTGCGGTATGGGGGCATGGTAGGTTGTACAGATGCAGAGGCATCTTAAATAAGATGACCATCCTCACATGCTGCTCCCTGCGTACACCACACTGACCTTTGTAATCAATTGTGCCCGAGCTTTTTCCATTACAATGCCTACATGTTCACCCCTAAATGCTGCTCACTCCGTACGCTGTGCCAGCTTGTGGTGTAACCACGCATACGTACCCACCTTCCCGTATGTAGTGCATCCTTACCCAACCCCAGGAAGAAAGATTATACTCCAGCCTACAAACAAGCACATTCAAGTCTTCCCTTCCCACAGTGATTATTTCTGAACCTGTAAATGGGGTCCATCAGCTGTGAACCAACAGGAGGCCACTTGCATGCCACACTCTGCTCAACGCGTTGCTCATACATCCATCGTCTACCCATCACCATCAGCGCAATAAACTCGCTTTCTACCACCTTCATACTCAACAGACACAGATGTCTTCACCTTCGCCTCCTGCCTATGCACACAAAAAAAAAAGACTCTTCTGCTATCACCTTTACTACCATCATCACCATCACCAAGACCATCACTTCCCGCCCGCAGAACTGCAACTCACTTACAAAGACTTTACACACAGATCCACAAGAACACCTTGAGCACAACAAGACGTCGAGAGATTGAAACATTAAATTGTGTATGAAGCCGATTACTCCGCAACGCAACACAACCCACGCACACGTCTGGCCCCTAGGCACTCGAAATTCGACAACTCACACCCTACCCCCAGAGCCCATCCACGCTCACACTCTGTAATCCATATTCTAGTTACGAACTTCATTACCCGCCCAATCGGCCTGTTCATCATCACCTACTACCGATTCGAAAATAAGCACAAGCAAACCGTCCTTTCTCGCAGATGGCAAGATAGATGGTGCTTTTCAATATTTATAAACCAAATACAAGGAGGGAAGTCAAAGGATGTAGGATTGATGCAGCTAAGCAGGCAGTTGAGTCACGGGGTTAGATGCAGTTGAACAAGTGATTGGTAGGACACTGTTTAATTCGAGCTGTGAAGGGGATATAGCAAGCAGAAGAGGCAGCGCGCAGGCACAACTCATGTACGCAGAAACAGCCTGTCCAATATAATCTCGAGTACAACCACAACCCCGCCTCTGTTGTATCCCCGAGAGAAGAAGAGAAAGGAGAAAGAAAAAAGAAAATGTGGTATGGTTAGAAAACGAAGATAACTCGCAATAGAACAGATTCCAAGCGCCTCAGGTCCGATCCACCGGATGATACAATGGCCGTATCCGTTCCCAAAACAGCTGGCGAAATTATGTAGGTATGGAGGCGAGCAGAGGTAGGGGTCGTGGCGAGCGTTGAGAGAAAATAGAGTGACAGTTTTAGGTAGTAGCTGGGCCAAAAATTAAAAGGAAGTGCGCACACAGTCATTCCGTCGAAATTGCATTACAACATGTTACAGCTCCTTTACAGCTCCGCAAGAGTGGGTTGTCGTCCATGGATACACCTCACCGACGAGCATCATGACGTAGAGGCAGCAATTTGCTGTGTCATATTTTATGCATCAGGAGGGAATATGTCCCAGGCGGAGGTGTAGCAGAGTCATTTATGCCCAGATGCGCAACTGTGCCAAGTTAGCTATATGTGACGTTGTATAAGGTCAACCTCAAACGTACCATGGAGTCCCATGAACCAGTGCAAAGACTCAAGGCGTCATTGCTTACACCAAGACAACTGACACGATTGTCGTGCCCTTGCAATGTCCCTACGCGTTCGCCTCGAAGTACGTCCCAGACCTAGATATGATGTGTCAGTGATCGTCCATGTGGGGATTGAGTTGTACACACCTTGCACTCAAAATCATCGTAACCGGCAAACAACAGTCTGCCAGAAACCGAAAAGGCAACAGACGTTATTCCACAAACGGGCTCAGGGATCTATACGCCAAGGTAAGTTAGTACAACACAAATCAAGTATGGGATGGTTGGTAATCGTGGTAGACGTACCGTGTAGCTTTGCAATTCGCGATCGGCGCGAATATCGAATAGGCGGCAAGATGCATCGTCAGAACCAGTACCAAACGCATTTCCATTGGGGAAAAACTGGATGGCGTTGATGTCCGAGTCGTGGGCAGCGAAGGTCTGCACACATTTTTGTTGACGGATATCCCACAACTTGGCGAAGGCGTCACAAGCTCCAGAAACGAACTGATTGTGGTCGAGAGGGTTTATGCTTAGACTCATCACATCGCCGAGATGGTCAGCGAATTCGTGGACTTTTGAGCCCGTCTCCAAGTCCCAAAGCACGCAGGTCATATCGCCAGAAGAGGTGAGGATGCGCTTGTCGCTGATAAATCGGCAGCAACTAAGATAGCCAGAATGGCCCGACAATTCTCGCGCAACGCGTGTTGGTCCTTCTCGTGCGGAGAGATTGTAGATGGAGCAGATGTTATCCAAGCCACCGCACGCCACGTAGTTGCCCGATGGCGAGTATGCGCAGGTCATGACCCATGATGATCGGAGGGGGATGGCGTGGACTTTGTTCGTGGTGTATGCATCCCAGATGATCAGCTTGCCGTCCTGGGATGCAGAGACAAGATGCCGTCGGTCCGTGGACCAGTGCATGGCGTAAATCTTCGCAAGATGACCTTTGAGGGTGCGCTTCGTCTTCATCGTCAGGCGCGGCAGGGCCTCGACCCGTTGTTTCGCGACATCGCGGACTAATTAGCATTGTGTTAGCTAGGGAGATTCTTTTGGACAGCGATACGTGACCGGGCCGCGGAAGAGCACGACGTACGGGTTGTGTCAGCAAGCTCATCCTTCTTCCGCTTTATCCTGTCCTTCAGGCCCTCGGCGTCGCGCCGTGCGATCTGGATCTTCTGCTGGATGGACTCGGCGCTCATATCTGCCATGCTCCGACGTCGCGGTTAGTGGGAGAGATGTTGTCGCGGTGGAGGTGTGGAGAGGCGAGACTGGATCCAGGGGCCGCGCAGGGAGAGCAGCCGGAGACCGAGACGCGGCTGAGGCAGGCACTGGTGAGGGGGATAGAAGTGGCAGGCGCGCTCGAGCTGCAGCACTTGGTCGCTCTGGACAATGGGCGACGGAGGGTGCTTGAGTGCGAGTTTGGGGGGGAGAGAGGGTGGTTGCGGCCGTGGTTGTGGGTGAGGTACGAGGGCGGACAGAGAGCTTGGCTTGGCTGGGGTCGGTCGGGGCTAGCCGAAAAACGTCCAAGCTGGCCGAGGGATCGCTACTCTGGGGAGAACGCTTCGCACGCTGGGAATGCTGATTGTCGGCGGAAGAATTGGGGCAAACGGTCGAGGACAGCGGTGCGGGGTACCGTGAAGAGCAGCGGACGGGAAACGAGGCTGAACAGCGCTGGAGGCGTGGACGTGGTGGTCAGCAAGCTGGAGCTGGAGCTGTTCGTCCACGGCTGTGAAATGCGCTGCGAACACACTCCAGGGCTCTCTGGCCGTCCGCACTCTCCTGCCGCTAGCCTCATCGGGACCCTGTTCGACAAGACATTGGCATGCTCGTCGCGGTCCCATACAGCCTCACCACCAGTTCACACCCTGAATATCATCATCACGTCTCCCACGTCTCCCACGCATCCTGCCCGATCATGGCTGCCCTCCCCGCGCCCGTCGACCTTGACTTCACCAGGCGCCTGCCCAAGATCGAGGTAGAGTCAGTCTCCTATCTTCTCTTCCCGCCAAGCGGCGCATTGACCTTCAATAGCTCCATGCCCACCTCACGGGCAGCATCAGTCGCGCCTGCCTCCACGACATCTGGCAGCTGAGCAAGGCAAACCGCCCAGCACTGGACATAGAAGATCCCCTTATTGCTATTCCTGCAGGCAAAGTCGACTACGATATCAAGACGTACGTGCCGCTGCTGCCCCAGTTCTCCATCCGTGATTTGACTTCCTCCGCCTTCTTGCGTCTGGTCAGACGTGCATGCATATCAGTGGCGTCGCTCCCCATCTCGAATTCTCCGGCTTGACCATGCATCTGCCTGCAGCTCTTCATGTTAATCGATGCCTGCCTATATTCGTCTCGTCGTGTGATCTGTCCAAGGATCAAGTGTACTGGTACGACTCATGTTGAGGGATGATAGCTAGCTGACCACAGGATTACTAGATTCTTCCCATTGTTCTCGTCGTACATTTACAGGCTTTGCAATGACCTCCCTAGCATAGAGTGCGTCCACACTATACCTTGTGACTTGCTCTTCTAGTCTATTGACGTGGCCGTAGGCTCTCAACTAAAGCGGTACTGCAAGACTTCCAGTCTGATGGAGTGGTCTATCTTGAGCTTCGGACCACACCGAGGGCTATCCCAGAGCACAGTGTCTCCAAAGATGACTATATCAAGACCATACTTAAACTGCTGAAACATCACAACGAGAACCTGAGCAATAGCATGCGTGCGTTTCTCGTCATCTCTGTAGATCGACGCAACACAGCGACCGAAGCTGAAGAGGTCGTCGATCTTGCCATCAAGTACCGGTCCGAGGGTGCAGATGTGGTCGGAGTCGACCTCTGCGGAAATCCAGCAGTAGGGGACGTCTGTATTTTCACCAATGCATTCAAACGGGCAAAGACCGCAGGCCTAAAGATCACACTGCACTTTGCAGAAACGGAAAATTCGGCCACAGACCAGGAGCTGCAAACCCTTCTTTCGTGGCATCCAGACAGACTTGGCCATGTGATTCACGTCAAATCTGCGTTCGCAGCTGTCATCGAGAAGGAGCATATCGGTGTCGAGCTGTGCCTGAGCTGCAATGTGCATGCAAAGATGATTATTGGAAGCTATTCAGACCATCACTTCGGAACTTGGCTTCACAGTAGCACACCAGTTGCTCTTTCCGTATGTTCACCCGCTCATTCGTACGCAATCCTGTCACTTACATGTGTGCAGACGGATGATGTAGGAGTATTCTGCAGCCCTCTGTCTGAGGAGTACTATCTCGCTGCCACCCATTTTGGTCTTAACCGAGCACAGCTGAAGGAGCTCGCTGAACGCCCAATCGACTGTATCTTCACTGGATCCGAGGAGCGCGCGCGGCTAACCAGTATCTACTCAGAATGGGATGGCTGAGCTAAATTCCCTATTCTCAGTTCCGGTGTGATCATTCCGACAAGACGGTCTCCTAATACTGGCCACTAGGACAGCGGATTGAATTGACCTTGGAAACCCCTACTGTATCCGGCAGAAGGGTTATTACGCTTCATGCGGATGTTTTACCAGAGCTAATAACATGGAATGAACATGGAATGTGATTTGTTTACTAAGACATGCTGTATCATCAAAGCACGTCTCACTTCTTATCTGGCGTAAAGTGTCCCAACGCGTGCTTTGTTGGTTGCAATTTTTTGGATGCTTGGCTAGTAACAGATGCTTCAGCTTGAACGTTCATTTGTTTCGAACTCTTTCGTCCTTCCTATTCTGTCTTATCTTTCTGCACCCTGCATGTCGTTGATATTACCTTTTCACACCATTCCCAGGCTAATCGGGAGTGCATGCGTAGCTTCTTCTCGAACCTCGCTGT
Organism: Herpotrichia juniperi; assembly: GCA_014905255.1. Classification (NCBI taxonomy): domain Eukaryota; kingdom Fungi; phylum Ascomycota; class Dothideomycetes; order Pleosporales; family Melanommataceae; genus Herpotrichia; species Herpotrichia juniperi. Next base: position 127,385 of record BLYF01000083.1, read on the forward strand.
TCGAAACAAGCGAAACCGCACTATATTAGCCACAGGTACGTGGACCGATGCATCGAAGTCGGCAGTCGACTCATTGACGAATTTATTTTGCCTGAGAACTGTCTCAAACAAGTCTTGCGTGTTGCCTGATGCATGGATAGTGTTTGTTGATTGATGAATAAGGCGTAGTAAAGTTAATGGTGCACGGACCCAGTGAGTCCACGTCACTGAGGTGACTAGCTGCTGCCGGGCGCGAGTTTGTTGCGACTGCACATCATGTCTATCAAGTAAATGAGCTGAGGCCTCTATGCATTGTGCTTTAGAAATATGTAGGAGTCTTGTAGCCAATCGGCTAAGATTTCGATGAAATGAACAGTGACATTCTAATGGCCAGGCTCAAGGTGTCGTGAATTCTTTGCCGGTGAGTACGAGGTTGTACCGGTTACTTTTGGTTTATCAGTAAGGAACGCCATAGACTTAAAGGAAGCTGAAATCAATTGCTAAGCGTCTTACGGGCGGCACTAGGTGTCGGCACAATTCGTGTTCGCTCTGCAAGAATAACAAAATCTCGCTAACTTTAAGCAAAGATTGAACAAAAATATTTGGAACGTACGTGTAGTATTTTTGCCATATTATCTCCAATTTTTTTTAAATTGTGTTCAAGTCCCATGTTGCGTTGCTAAGATATACACTGTTGAAAGGGGTGGCTTTGCGTAGTTATAATCTTAGTGAGGGAGAGCGAACATGATTGTGCCAGCACCTAGTGGCGGCGTCCTTGAAATTACAAAGGTGGGTTAGTCTTTTCAGCGTCATGGGATTCAAATTTTCTTATCTAGGTATACTATTCTGGAGTTGTTCTCGAAATTAAGCTTTGAGTATAACTTTTGTATATTTTCTTCTACTTTTGGCAGCTAGAGTATTCACTTGATTTGCTGCAACCACCCATACTCTTCCATAATAAAAATACAGTTATAGTCTAGCTAAGTTTGAGATTAAGCATTGAAGGAGCTCCATATGGTATTTTATACCACAGCTGACACTTTCAACATCGTGTTAAGTTGTTCTGGAAATGTAGTAGATACAGAATCAATAATCACCCCTACCTCTAAATCCGCTTGACTCGGAATAACCGTCAGCGCCTTCATCAAACTTCTCAATAGAAGATACAGTAATCGAGCTAAATATTGGATCACGTGTCTTGTTGTCAAATCGATTAAAGTCGTGAGCGATATTATGAACAACGTTAGAGGTTGAGTTCAGGTTGAGGAAGACAATCCCAAAGGGGTTCATCCGCAACATCTCAATTTATATAAAAGACTGTAACAAGACTGGGATGCAGCCAAGTGTACTCCAGGTCATGGTTACTTCGATGCATAATTGGATACGGATCTCAATGGGGGTGAAGATTTGGGGTTAGCGTAGGTGCATCTATTGGTGAGCATATTCTTTTCAAGTTATTGCTAGGCCGATCAGTGGACTTTTGCTAGAGCACAGGACGTCTTTACCTGTAGTATTATTCGGAAGAAAAGAAGTCCAAATATAAGAGAGAAACTACAGGTCAGGTGTGTATCGCTTACGCTCTCCCCTATGTCCCATGTTGGCTGAGTTTTCCAGCGCTACCCATTTGTCACTCGGGATCGCCTTGTGACACGGTTCGATGCAAGAGTTTGCTACCTTATCATATTTTCCGTTGAGTGAAAGGGTCTCTATGTTGATATTTTGGGCCTTTGAGTAGCCATACCAGTCTACTAGAGAACCAGTTACCTCAAACTCCGAAGGACCCTGCCTACAGCGCTTGTTAGCAACTTCGCATTAGATGCAGCGTATTATCGTGAGTTCTTAAATGGTCAGATAGGCTGTCGGATCATCCTTCAAATTTCCAAAGCCTTTGATCAATTAGGTAGGCCAGGGATTAAGACGACACACAAATATCGTATAAAACTTCACGCCTGCCTTCTCCCATTCGTCACTCTCGTAATCGCCAGCTTTATTGCACTCCTCAAGAGCTCGTTGGAAATCTTGGGGCAGTTCCTTTGGGAGTGCCTTTGTGCCTTCCGTGAACAGTTTCATGCTTGCTGGAGCGTTGGACATGACGAGCCTTTTGAATGAGGGATTGAGTAGCTGCATAGGTGCCCTCAAGAATACCTCCCTAATTTTGGCCGAATGGATAGAAATCTTTGGAATATAGATCGAAGTGGTCGGTTAGATTATCCTGCTCATTGATGAAAAATTCTACTGTCCAGAAAGATGTGTCACCCATTTTTTCTCGCGAAAATGAGTGGAGCGTCTGCAGCCGGTTTGGTAACAAATGATTACAGGAATCCTTTCTTTCTCGTAGAGATCCCTGCAAGGTGCAAAGTAGTTGTGTCCTACACCAGGTCTTCTGTGGAGGGTGATCAAGGGAATACTGGATGAGTTGAGTTCTCCTATAATTTTATACCATGTGGTACAGCATTTTACCCGCGGTAGGAATGTTGAATTTTGAAGATTTGGATAGAAAATGAACTAGCTTGTCAAAGGGAGACTGGGGCAATCGTATGTAGTAATAGATGGCATTCGAATAGCCCGCAGCATATGGCGGGTCTGTTGCCAAGCACCTTGGGTTACTGCGATCTTTTCGTTCAAACAGAATACTGCTGCTACTGGTGATCGAATCTATAAAGTGGCATTCAATTGAGCTTTTCAGAGTATCTCAAACAGGGTCCCGAAAGCAGTTCTCCGTCTGTATCATTCTATCAATGTGTTCCGAACTAGCTAAACTCATCCTGCATCTAATAATGCATCACTTGGGTCCTTACTATAGGTGTGCATGCATAGTGGGCCTAAAAATCAAGTCAGCTCAAACGCTGAAAATTAACGTAGAACTCTAGTTGCTATCACTCCGCCATACCAATATTTTACCGACGAATATCTTTGCCTTCTTCCTCGTCGCCCTCTTGTTCCCTCAAAGTCCATTTGTTACCAATCGGAAATTGTGAGGATATATCCTGTGCCTTCCCTGAATCTTTGAGATCCATGATGCTTGCTATCAGTTGGATTTGATTTGATTTGATCGCGAATTGCCAGTCTTCATTCATCTATAACCATTTCATACCAACTAACTATTGACCTACGGTAATCGATTTACTCTCGTGCAAATTCGGCTGTCTCATTCTAAATAATAGTCAGCTTCGAGCTTGCCTGCTACTGTCGGTCTCTTTACCACACCTAAGCCCTAAACCTCGGGTTGTAGCTTCTTATTCTTTCTTGCTGCATTTTTTTAAATTTCAGTGTTTCCGTTTGCCGTCCGCTGGCCACCGATATCTCTCTCGACTAATACTATTCGTCATAAGAGTCTAGTGAATCTTAGTTTAGCACCTGAATTTTCAGCTTTTTCGTACATTTCAACTTCGGGGTCACCACGCCATCTGCACTAAGCGCATCATAAGAATAGATCTCTTTATGTTTCAGGAGGTTCTTGCAACCGCTGTAGTGACGACTATGGTCTTTGACGACTTGGTAAGAAGCCAACCCTAAATCGAAGTTTTGGGTTCATGTCGAGTCTTGGATTTTCATGTTCTTCGATAATCTCATGGGAAATCATTTTGGTGACCTCGGTTGGAGCGATGCTAGGAGGGGGCCCCGCTGTTGCCTGTTGCCTTTTGATAAATTAGGTTGGAACATTCTTTACGTTTGTGACGATAGTAGAAATGGCTTCAACGTCGCAGTCAAAGTGGGTAATATGCAACATTTAAATCTTTACACAGGCTATTGGGAACAATACTCCTTATCTAGACCACTGGGTTGCTATGTTGGCACCGGCGCGCTGCAAAATATTCTTGTCATATCTTATTGGTACGTTTTGAAATCACAAACAGAGAATTTATCTAACGAATTCATAGCTTGGTTCACGACTCTTGCGTGGCAAGCCTTATCGGCTTCCACAGGCTATCTTATCACGACATGGCTTCAAGGCATAATCGTGATGTCTGGATACGAATATATCCCAAAGTCATGGTATATGGCCCTCATATCGTGAGCTATGATAGCCTTTGCTGCTACCATGAACTCCGGTATTGATCTGATCCTCGCAAAATTTCAAGGTTTGGTATTGATTATGCACTTAGTCGGGTTCTTCTGCATTATCATCTTATCAGTATATCTTGGCCCGCATGGAGACGCCCCCACAGTGTTCAAAGCATATTTTAGACGGAAGAGGCTGGCACTCGAAAACGAAGTCTTTTCTGGTGTCCCTTGTCGTCACTGCTGTGTGTCTCATGGGATCTGATATGCTGTACATGTACGTCTTCCAATGACTCCTGCTTAATCAAGAACTAGGGTGCGATGTAGATGTCAGAAGAGATACAGTTGGCCGTCACCATAGCGCCCTAAGCGCTGATCTGGAGCATGGCCCTTACCTTAACGTTTTTTATGGGAGATCTAAATGCTGCACTGGAAGCATCAATGACAATGTTCTACCCAGCACTCGAAATATTTCTCCAGTCTGTCAAACCGACCACAGTCGCAATCATTATGGCTTCAGTTGTAGTCTTCCTCGCTTTCTCATGCAGTGTAAGAGCCTTTGCAACATCTTCTCGAATGCTGCTGTCATTCTCGCGTGACGCAGGCACCCCCTTTCATGATAAGTTGGCCAGGGTATAAATCCCCAATTTGTTATAATATTTGTTGCTTAATTTTTGTCCAGCTGAGCAACACTAAGCTCACTGTAAATACAGTTTGTGTTACGTTTGGGGTCGTAATGCTGTTTTCGTTGATCGCTATTGTATCCTCTGTGGCACCCAATGACATTATTACTCTTTCGATTGCTGCGCTTTATTCGTCCTATCTTATGCTTTGCATCCTTATATTATGAAAGCGTGTAACGAGAGGCATGAATTATACGCCATCCGATTTTCTGCATGATCTAGCAAACTTTTATTGGGGCCCCTGGAGGGTTCCTGGGTCTTGGGGAACGACTAACAACTTGTACGCATGTCTTCATCTTTGTTTCTTGTTCTTTTGGTCGTTTTGGCCGTCTATGATCCCTGTTACGCCAGAGGTGATAAAATTCAGTGTTTTGTTACTAGGGGAGCAATGTTGTTATGTGTTCTCTAGTACTACTTCAATGTATGACATTACTTTCGAGGTTCCATTCGAAAAGTGAATGATACTCAAGTCTGGGGCTGATCTGTTGGTATGTTTGGGCAACGTCAAAGGTTCCTTCGTTTGGCGTAGGCTTTGGGTAGTATCGCACAATATATTATAAACACACCGTGCAAGTTGGATAGTCAAACCGAGGCTAAATCTCTTTCTGATTTTGAATTAAGCATGGGCTTTGAACGTCACCTATTCATCTCCTCATTTGTAGTCGATCCTGAACCCGAAGGAGGCAATGGTGTAGACGCTTGATTGGTGGCCTTCAAGGTGAGCGTAAGCATGCCCTCAAATTGCCCCGCTTTATATATAAGCACAAGCCTCACGCTTCGAAGTTTGGAGGACATCACATCGTAAACTTTCAGAAGCATCTCGGTCTGGAACAGTGTTAGTAGCTATGGCCCCCTTGAAACAATGGGCGGATGGTCCTCTGCCGTTACTCGAGACGCCTTCTGCCACGAAAGATACTGTGAGCCAATATATTGCCTAAACTTCCGGGTTCTAGTCGCTAATATTCCCTAGAGCGATCATCCAGCGCACTACATCGCTAACGAGATGGCATATGCTCACAATGCTATGATTCGCGGCCTCAACGCAATCTACCTCCAAGCTCCACATGTCCCACGAGAATGCGCCGAAGACTTCCTCTTCTTCATTTCCTCTTGGTGTGTGTGGGTAATACACCACCATAATATGGAGGAATCGGCCATGTTTCCTGGTTTCGAGTCTGTCTCTGGTGTAATCCAGGGATCTCTTCAAAGCAATATTGATCAACACCATTCCTTTTCCAATGGCCTTGAAACTCTGCACAGATACGCTACTACTACCTCTCCGTCTTCTTCTTCATTTTCAGGGGACACAATCCAAGCGCGCATTGACAACTTTGCGAAGCCTTTCCACCAACACCTTGCCGACGAAATTGAGACACTTTGGGCTATGGACTCGGTTCCTCTTGATAGTCCAGAGAGCCAACAGCTTCTCAAGATATACAAAAACTGCGAGGCTGATGCGGGGAGGCAGGACAAGTTTGTCGTCCCTCCTATGGTTCTTGGTCTGTGTGACAAAACTTTTGAAGGTGGAAATAATTGGCCAGTATTACCAACCGGTGCGACCTATATCGTGCACTATATCTTTGGATGGAGACATCGTGGAGCCTGGGGGTTTTTGCCGTCTGATAGCTGGAGGAATCCCAGGCCGTTGCAGTTTCTGAGTGGAAGCACTGGACCGCATGAGGAGTGATAGTAGCCGAACTGGAAATCCTCTGACTGAGTCAGTGACGTTGGTCATTGAACGCCAAATTTACTCAAGGTCTAAAGAAATAAACATGTTGATGAACATTTTTTTACTGTTGGACGAAGTAATGAGTCGCATTTGACGTCGAGGACCTCATGTCGCGCTAAGCCGCAAATGGAATGACACGATAACCTCAGACCAGCATTACATGACGTGCTCCTCAATACCAACTTTGCAGCGAACTCTACCAAAAAGTAGCTCTCGTGTGCTCAACTTTTCGCTGTGGCGCATGAAAAGGCGTGCCGCTTGCGAATTTCTAAGCACGTGTGATAGCAACGAGCATCCTCTTTGAGCTTGAAGTGGGCCGTCGTGAGATGTAATTCGTGAAATGTGAAAACTCAGCTATCACATCATCGATAAGAACTTTAGTGCAATTCGTACTGGTGCCATGGTAAAGGTATAACACGGTCAAGTTTCCATGCTTTTTGTCTCACGTCCTTCCTGTCCATTGTTCGCTCCGAGAAACCCTCACTACAATGGCGACTTCTGCGCCGGTCCCAGACGACCATCTTGTGACATCAGACGCCAAGCAGCCAGTGACCACTCAGCAAGATGCAACTCCTCACACGAAGACAGGTCTAGATACCGCACTCAATCTTCTCAAAGAAACCGGTGGAGTTCGCCAACCACTGGATAAGGAGGCTGAAAAGCGACTTCTTCGCCGGATTGATTTGCACATAATGCCTTTGATATGCATCGTGTACTTTCTACAATATATCGACAAGACAGCAATCTCATACGCTAGTGTCACGGGTATTCAGGCTTCGACCCACTTGCATGGCAACGAGTTCAATTGGGTGGCTTCTATCTTCTTCTTCGGGTCAGTTTGAAGCCCTCAATGCCAAACGCACATGAAGCTAATATGGATGACAGTCAACTCGCATTCGAGTTCCCCACAATCCGCCTAATCCAACTCTTCCCCCTCGCCAAGTACGTAGCGGTCAACGTTACTATTTGGGGGGCGGTCCTCGCTTCCCTCGCTGCCTGCAAAAGCTACGCTTCACTTCTCGCCTGCCGTTTCCTTCTCGGAGCCGCAGAAGCCGCCATTGTTCCAGCTTGGGTAATGTTCACTTCTCAATGGTATACTCGCAACGAGCAGGCCTTCCGCGTTGGGATCTGGTTCTCTGTCTGCGGTGCCGCGCAAATGTTCGGAGGTTACTTCGCGTACGGTGTCGCTAATCATGTGGGAGGCGATGTAAATGCTGCGTTAAAAGGGTGGCAGATAATTTTTCTGTTCCTAGGGTTGTTGACAAGTTTGATTGGGATCAGCTTTTGGTTTATTATGCCCGATTCTCCCGAGTATGCGACATTTTTGAGTCCGGAAGAAAAGAGCTTGCATATTGAGCGGATTCGGGGGAATGAGCAGGGCATTGGGTCAAGAACGTTCAAATGGGATCAGTTCAGGGAGGCGTTCACTGATCCTATGACTTGGCTATACGCATTTTGGATTTTTGCAGCCAACATACCGAATTCGATTGCTACTTCATTTGGCAACATCTTGGTCAAGGGAATGGGCTATACTGGAAAAGAGTCACTGCTGCTTGTCACACCATTGGGAGCCTATGAGATTGTGGCTCTTGTTGGACTGACCTGGATTGCAATGAAGACAGACCAGCGCTTATATGCGTGCATCGCTGGACACATCCCCGCCATCATCGGCGCCATCCTCATGGCTACGACTGAAAAAGCGCCCGCGCTGATTGGCTACTACCTCTCTGGTGGGATTCCGATCGGATGGACCACAATCCTCGGACTTCAAGCATCCAATGTTGCAGGCTCGACCAAGAAGGTTACAGTAGCGGTCATTGGAACGATCGCGTATACGATTGGAAATATAATATCACCGCACACTTTCCAGGCTAAGGATGCACCAAGATATTTGCCAGCTAAGGTATCCATCGTGATCTTGTACTTCTTAATTACGGTGGATCTATTTCTGATGAGGTGGGTATTTGTGAGAAGAAATAGACTAAGGGAAGAGGAGAAGCTGGCGAAGGGAGATGACTGGAAGGTGGAGCATAATCATGAGTTCTTTGATCTTACAGATTTAGAAAATCGGGAATTTAGGTACGCATTGTGAGCCTGAGATGTAAGAGCCTGAAGGACCTAAAAGCTTGTAGTACCATGGAGCTCTTTTGCAAAAAGCAAATACCCATGGGCATTTTCACTCAGGCGCAATAAAAACTGAGGTAGCCCTCAAACTACTGCGGTAGTCTCTGGATCAACTTTCTGGGACAATTGAGTTCCTTTCCTTACCAAAGTTCACACATCAACAAAGCCCAGTCAACTACATAGTATTCTAGCACTAGTACTCTTGCCCATAATAAAACATACAATTACAAACAATCCAAAATTGAAAAGACTACACTTCCAAACCCCTAATCTTAGTTCGCATCCTTCAGAGAATTCTTCACGTTCCTAATAAATCCTGCATTCTTCCACGCCTTACTTAGATTTTAAATTATAGCACCCCTAAAACTTGTGTTCGCAACTGTATTATTAATAATTAGTGATAGCTTACTCTCAGTTAGAAACCTACTGTTTGTTACAGTTATAGCACCTGCAAGAACACCAATTAAGGCCTTAGGAATTTAGGTCTTCCTATTAGCTTATCTATTCTACTGAAAGAAGGTAAAGCCTAAGCTGTCTGCTGCAAAAACTGATACGTGTACTAATAGCTTGGTACTACACGCTAGCTCTATTTTCAGTTAGTCTATGGGCCTTCGGCGTATATATAGGAGCTCTCTGCCCCTAGAACTCTGTACAGCTTCTCCTCTCTCTTCAATACACTCTATTGTAGCATGCCTACTCTCTCATCTGCTTCGTGACAAAAACTAGGGTATTATAGAACTAGAAGTTTGCAAAATTAAAACCTATTTTTGTTAAAAGCTTTTTATTATTTGGACTAACGTATAGACACTGTAGTGTAGCGCTAGGGTATTATTTCTTTCTGCTAGCAGCAGCAGCGTTTATAGGTGTACAATACTATTTAGCAAAATTAACTATGTACTTGACTAGAGGGCTTAGTGAGTTATTGATAGTAGTTTTGTTTTCTATGCCAAAAGTAGCCTAGAGCTTGTTTGCGCCTTTGACGCCGGTTTCTAATAACGCGAATCTATCTTTAGTGTATGCAGAGCCACCTATTAAGAGGAAGGCTGTTTTATTTCTAGATTAGCATACTTTAATGCCAGTTATTTTTAGTGCTGCCAAAGGGGAAAGAGTAGAGCATAAATCTAATTTAAGGACAACAAACAGTTAGCGTTTAGATTTTAGTATATCAGGCGCCGTAATTAGCAAAATTTAAATTTACTGGACCGCTACCGTAAATTTTTAAAAGAAAGGCAATGTTGAGAACCTGAAAAGGAAACTTATCAGCAAGATTTATTAATGAAGGTATTAGTCAGTTTGTTACATCAATCGGCATCTGCGATAGAGGCTAGTAAGTACAAATAAGACGGACACTCAGATTCACGACTTTACTCGTGCAGTAGCTTGAGAAGTATGGCTATATCGTTATTTGCATGACCCGCAAAATTTTAGCACCAGTAAAGTACTATGTTCGATTTTCTTGCTAGGTCGAAACTAGTGGATGTATAGCCTGCCGTGGTTAGGATGATGGTGAGGGATTTGGCTGGAAGCATGTTGTATATTTGGATGCAAAGAGGAGGGCAAGAGTGTAGCGCAGTAGAGTAAAGTGTCTAATATGAATATTGACAGAAGAAAGCTGCTGAGTGAAATGAAAAATCACATTTAAGTAGGTAGATAATTAAGGAGTTAAAGTTTGGCGCACAGTCAGTTAAAACTAAGAGTCAGATTGAGGGACGACGAGCCAGAAAAAGTTAAACGCGAATAGTGAATCAACAAAAACCGTACAAAAGATGCTAACATTGCGAAAATGATGGAAACAGTCAAAATTCATCTTTAGAGTAGACATACCGGCATGTCGATATATTTATTCATGCCCAAATAACCCCAACGCGTGCTCTAGGATTCCTTCATTCAACATCGACAGCATCAATGATCCGCCTTTCTAGCTAAGCAGTTCTACGCCAATAGCGACGATATTAAGGCACACATGCGTTATACTACTATATACATCACAGGCGTCCGTACAAACACATATCTTATCTATTCCTGAATCTTCTTTAAAGGCTGTATCTTCACATCGTATTCATATGAAAGTATGGATGAAAACTAACACTCCTCCCATAAATGAAACTAGAATGCCCCTGCCACATTGTCAATGTCATTCTGGTCGTTTCATCAAGCAAGGAGCCAAAGGGTCACGGACCTCATCCTGGATATCCTTTAACACATACTGATAATCAACAGGTATCGGAAACCCGCCTTCTGTTCTATTCTTCAGCATTGCTCTGAGCTGGGGCAAATCGACAGGATCTGCGCTGGCTTCCATCCAGCGTATGCGTTGCTGGATCCATTGGTGAAGGTTGGTGGGGAGGAAACTGATGGTGGCCAGGGTGTGGAGTTGATAGAGCATGTGATAGAGGCTCTCTGGTCGGGGGGCTGGGAAGTCGTGGTTATGATTTGTCACTAGTTTTTCTTGAGGATGTGACGCAGAATTTGAATTTTGATGTTTGAATGGACTTGGGTCGTAGAGGAAGTGCGTGCTGAGCGGGATACTGGTTGATGTTTTTCCAGCTGATTCGGAAGGTATGTCAGGGAAATTGGGATGGTCCTTTCTTGAGTAAGATTGCAACTGTTCTAGATAGCCTGATAGCTGTGGCACTGAAGCGCATATCTCCTGGGCGAGGTCGATGATGGTTGCCTCCGATTCGGCGACCTGATTCGACACGGAGGAGTGCTCATCCTGAGCGACACATAGTATGTCGCATTGTATGAGAATCACTCGATGGAGACGTATTCTACATAAGCGAACGTTGTTCCAGAGATGTGCTGTAAAGAACTTGCCATGGACTGAGAACGGCTTAGCTTTTGATGTTCAGTGAAACAATGTGATTGGCATACCATGATAATATCCGCCATACACAAGCTCTTCAGATTCTGCAGAGGAGCGGTAGCTTTTGAATTGCCCTGCGGTTGGCATGGTCTCCTCAAAATTGCGGAAACGACCATCAAGCGCAATAGCGTCAGAAATAATAGCTTTCTCCGAGTCGAATTTTCCATCCATCAAAGCATGCCGGAAGTTCACGAGATCCATGATAATGTCTAGGAAATTTGCGTGTATGGATGATGGATTCGCCTTACCGCCCAAGTGCTTTTTGAAGGCTACGAACTCTACCGGGAGAGGTATATTCTGCATCCAGCAGTTCATAATAACACTTTGAACGAGTGTACTGAGAAGCTTGCGTCCGACCTTTGTATCTATGTTCTGCTGAAGGCGCAAAGAAGCGATCGATATAGCACCATTCAGGTGCTTTGTGAGATTCTGAAGGCCTGACGCGCGAGGTAGAATCATGACTTCGAACATTGCCAACAACATGACTGAGATCAAGGTGGAATCTTGCGCGGCTGAAACATCGGTCGAAAGTGCGTTGTTGATTTCTCGGATCGCAGAAATATAGCTTTTCGTTGCTGGAAACACGAGTTCCGAGCGACGGGAAGCTTTTGCAAAACCTGCTATGCCAACTGCTTCAATACTTCGTTGCAGCACAGGATTGGGCGACCCATTTTTTAGATAGAAACTTGGGAGGTAGTCAAATTGTGAAGTCGCAGGATCGCTGCCAACATAGTTTGTCATGAAGAAGTTGACGGCAAGATCGTGAAGCGGTTGGTAAAGTACAACGCCAGTAAGTTGTATAGGTGATGCCTGGTGGGCTACGATATTGTTTCTCGTGCGAGAGCGACCTTGAACGGCTAGGGATTGATCGGCTGCGTTAGTAGATTTCGCTCGATTCTTCTTGACTACCTTGCTACTCTCATCGAAGAACATAAGATCGGCTTGGTTTCGATATCCAGGACATATCCGTTTCGCTTTGATGCATTGCCCACATGCTGGTAGCGACTCATCACACTGGAGAATAGTAAGCGACTTGAGCATGATAGGAAAACATCGTGGAAGGCGAAATTCGGCAAGTTACTCACTCTGCTTCGTCGCTTCCTGCATTCGCCGCATGCAGTTGACGGCTTACCGCGATACACCATCGACACTTCTGCTTAGCCACACCACAATCATGCCAAGAGAGGAATGTCCGCTTTAGCGAAGGGGTCCCGTGAGAAAAGATTGGTCGACAGTGGGAAACCGAAAAGATACAAATTCTCCGTGTCCGTGTCCGACCGATGCAGTCTGCATGGTTGTGGCGTAGAGTGAAGGGCGATCGATTATAAGTGTTGCCAAGGCAGGAGATCGTAGGCCGGATAATCTCAAAATGACCTAGTGCTGTCATCTTAGACTCAAGTCTCGTGACTTGGAAATCCCAGTCGATAGAATTAGTTGATTTTGGCAGGGAGAAAGAAATTTACCAGTCCATTAAATCTACCTTACGTAGACTGAAATTTCATGTGGATTAGATATGCTTTCATTTGTCGTTAAGAGAGAACGATCCAATCACTATACAAGGTATATAAGCACTGCAAATTGACGTACCCATAAGTGAGCAGGGCTCCGTTCACATAAAGCACTGGCATAAACTTATCTTAAAGTGATGTCCGTAAAAACTGTCTAAGGGAAACCGGACCTACGGGTAAATGGCGAAATCTTGGTGAGAAAATCAGCAAGCTGTTCTTGAGAACGTACTTGGACAGTGGAAGCCAACATACAAGCGCAATGCAAATGCTATCGAGCGAGCAATGTAAAAGCACACCGAGTCCTGGCTTTTCGTATATTTTTACTCTGCATGCCACTCCCTCTTCGTCTCAATCGACAAATCTCCTGCAAGATCTTCGATCCACTCCCACCACGTTCAACCACCACCACAACAACAACCATGTTGAAGCGTCGTTCCTCGTTTTTGGACTGGGGGTCGCAAGAGTGCCAGCTTCCCTCCAAAGGCCGTCCACCATCTTAATTTGTCGTCGCTCTCCTAACCAAGCACCTCGACGGTCCACCAAAAACAACTTCCACATCTCGAAGCCCAACACTGCCCACTTGTCATCTCCTCGATGCATAAAGTAATCAAATCATCGCGGAGAACGTCTCGCTATTCAAAATTTCCCGTCAAAAGACTTATCTCTCTCATTTCTTCACCAACGTGGTCGTGTGGACTCTGCCCCGGAAGCCGGGGTCGATGACATTAGCGCAACACATGGTCAATTGTGCCTGTGATGAACGATTGTTGGATGTTTGTGTTTGTATGCGATTGTCGAGCTCATAGATATACCTGCCACAATTGCGGTGCCTAAACGCCATCGGAAATGCCTGTTTTTTATATGCATGCTGTTACACATGCTATCCGCGTCCTTCCCCTTCATCTGAAGCTTGCCGTGCCAGGCACATCCTTAATCTCCTCGAACTTGATGCCCATCTTCACAATACTATATCTTATCATCCTCGGGTCCAAACTCATCGTCCGTCTCAAGGCATGCTGTGTTTTCGGACTCGCATCGAAGCGCATGATAAAGTGGTGGCCGACATGGTGTGTGGATTGCAGCTTTTTCGCAGGCTTGGGAAGGAGGAAGGTACCCCAGTTTGTGACGCCGCGAACCACGCCGTTCTTCTCGAGCACGATCTTGCCGGCAGTTTTGGCGATTCTGGTGCGTACTGGTTAGAGGAAGGAGTAGGTGGTGGAGAGAGGGGTGTACTCTTTAACCTCGGAGAGGCGGCCGGGCCGGACCTGGAGTTGTAAGCATTTGGATCGCAGCAGTGTATCTGAAGGGGTGTCTCTTACCACTCCGATCATTTCGTACAGCATGGCGGGCAAAGTGGTGTTTCCCGTCTTTGGTGCCGTTGCGGAAAAAGGCATGAGGTCGGCGATTTGGACCGCACAGCTCCGTGCTTGGCGCGGCGCCGTCATGCAGGCGGGCAGCTCTCCACAACATTTATCTTCCACGACCATTTCTCCCGCCCAAGCCACAAACCACACTCCACACACCCAACATGGCCGCCCGACTCTCCGCTGCACGCACTGCACGCACTGCACGCCAATTGACCACATCTGCCTTCGTCAGGCCCGCGTTCCTCTCCACAACACCGCGCACTGCTGCTCCCCTCCAGAGACGGCTATTCACGGTCTCAGCAGCAGGTAAGCGCCATTCCTACACACGGTTCTGGGGCCGGGTGATGGAGACGCGAAGAAGGAGCGCTGATACCTGCCACAGCAAAGGAAAAGAAATACACCGAAGACCACGAATGGCTTGACATCTCCGCCGACGGCAAGACGGCCACCCTTGGCATCTCCGAATACGCCGCCAAAGCCTTGGGCGACGTCGTCTACATCGAGCTCCCGCAAGTCGACATGGAAATCAACGCCGGCGATGCCATTGGCGCCGTCGAGTCCGTCAAGTCGGCCTCGGATATACTGACTCCGGTTGGCGGGAAGGTGCTGGAGGTGAACAGTGCGTTGGAGTCGAAGCCGGCGGGCATAAATAACGATCCGGAGGGGGAGGGCTGGATTGCGAAGCTGGAGATTGAGGGGAGTCCAGAGGGGAAGATGATGAGCAAGGAGGAGTATACTGCCTTTACTGACGACGCTTAGGGCTATACAAGAAGGGGATAAGGAACGTAGGAATGAACGAAGGCTCAGGTGCTCTTTCAACATGAAGCACCCACGACTAGACCACACTGCCTCGGACTTGGTGCTAGTCTTTCGAGACACATGTCTCGTTGGGCATCGACCGAGGGAAGAAATGTGTAGTTTAAGAAGAGACTCTTCTGCATAACCATTACTCTAAACCAATCGCTAAACACTATGCGGGGACAGGACTACTCGAAACTCGCATACTACCACTAAGCACCCACTAAGCACCCACTAAGCAGCATCTCCGATGCTGAAGACCACCTTTCCCCTCGCATGCCCGCTGGCCGTCTTAGCAAATGCCTGTGCATACTCCTCAATCTTCCACACTGAGTCCACCCACGTCTTAACCAGTCCCTTCTCAATAAACCTTCCAATCCCCTCCAGCTCCGTCCCTCTAGCCTCCATCACGAACCACTTGCTCCGTACACCAGCCGGCGCCCCACCCTCAGGCTCCTTGAAACCCGGAACAACCGATATGTAGGTCCCGTTTGCCTTGACGGCCGTCCAACCGTCCAACATACTCTTCCCGCCGACACAATCAAACACCAAATCAAACTTCTTGTCCTCCCCCTCGCCCACCCACGCCTTGACAGTCGTCTTCGTATAATCCAGCACCTCATCCGCGCCCAACTCTTTCACAAACCCCTCATTCTTCCCGCTCGCAGTCCCGACCGTAAACGCGCCCGCGAGTTTTGCAAACTGTGTGGCAAATAACCCTACTCCGCCCGCAGCGTTGAGGACCAGGACTCTCTTCCCCTTGGCTTGGCCACCAACCACTTCACCGGAGGACGAGACGTAAGGTGCGTTGCCGAAGGTAGAGCAAAGAAGACCTTGCTCAAAGACCGCTTGCCAGGCTGTGTGTGCGGACATGGGTACACTCGCCGCCTCTTGCATACCCAGACCTTTAGGGACTAAAGCGGCTTCGCTCGGCAATATCGTAGCATATTTCCGAGCGGAGCCCTCACGTCCGGCGGCTATACGTCCGTATACCTTGTCCCCAATTTGAAACTTGGAGCCCGGAACGAGGGAGAGGATGGTGCCGGCGACATCGAAACAGGGGATGTGCTCATTAGGCCAATTGGTGAAGACGGCCCAGGTGAGTTCGCCGTTGGTGATGGCTGTTGAGTGCACTTTTATGACATGTTCTTCGTTGCTGGGGGCAGGCACTGAAGATGAGGTTGTTAAGGAGAGGGCGTTGGTTGTGAGATTGAGTATGACGGCCTTCTGAATTTTGGGTAGGGAGGCCATTTTGGATGAGTGAAGATGGGCAGTGTGTGTTGAAAGGTTTGAGTGTTTGGGCAGATGAAGAGTTGACGTTGAAGTAAGGATGAAGTTGCTTGTATTTGAGAAAGGGTTGATAAAGGTCTGAAGACTAGACGGTTTGATGCGGAGACTCTTGCAGATCATGATGAGAAGACCCTACCCAGCTTTGTCCTCGCTCTTATATACTCTCTATATCTCCAGAGCCTGTCTTTCGACTACTCATCCACAATCCATCACCCGAGTCACCGACGCCTCAACCCAGCAATCCTCAAAGATCCTGTCCTTGCATAGTCAGCTCCTACATCTTCACATTGTTGCCAAGCCAAACGCCTTCAGAACATAGGGCTCAATCGTAAGCCTGATGAGAGTTTAGTCACCGAGCAAATTGACATCCAGCAGAATATTGCGCGGAGAAAGCGGGGAAAGGGTTGATGGTGCTACAAACAAAGAGTGAGTAATCGGGTTGCATGCTTGTGGCCAATGAGATGTGGTGTCGGCATCTCGGTCGGTATTCCAGATCTTGGCAGTGAACAGTCTCCGCGGCCATGGAACAACATTGCAACGCGAAATTGAGAAGGGCAGATTGCTTTTGATTGTGCAAATTATACAGAAACGAGGTAGTATGAAGCTACAAGCCCTCTATTCGTCAAAGTAGTTAACGCCCAGAAATGCGATTTTCTCGTTCTTTGACCAGGTATGTCAATTGCGAAAGCAAGATGCTCCTGCTAGATATAGGCGTATAAATACCTGTGGCAGACACAGTGACATAAAGTAAAGTTGCCTCAATCCGCTTGCTAGCTACACAGAATTGCCTGGGCCTATGAAAACATGTTTGCCTGTGACTGCTTCGACTTCGATGAATCTTCGTACTGCAGTATAGTTAGCATATATTGTAAGAAACACTTCGGAGGTAGAACATGCCTGCAAGAATCCCGTTATTTCCACCAAGACCGTGAAACAATCTACCAAATCGCCCAAATCCTCCGCATCACCCATATCCTGTGTCGACCCCACACCAACGTTGACACTCCTCTTGAAGATCGCCACCATGCTATGCCTGTTCTCCTTCAGGAACTCCCGTGCTTGAAAGATAGTCTGGTCGTTTTGGCGTCCACGAGCAATGACTGCGGCATTGATGACGCGTAAGACAGCGAGCATGAGCTCATAGTACTTCTTGAGCGCGTTGGGATTGTCGAACTCTAAACCGATATCCGGGTCTACATCGAAGATTCTGGATTCGCGTATGGACGGGAATAAGCCAGCGTTGAGAACGTATGCAGCACCGAGTCGAGTTTGGCATATCCGCAGGAGGAGAGCAAGGCTGGAGTCGTAGTATGCTAGGAGTATGGGTACCTGGGGCGCGGATGCGGCTCGTAGTTCTTCAGGAATGTGCTTGATGTTGTCGACAAGGACGCCAATGAAATTTAGGGAGACGAAAGACTCGAGAATGTATTTCGACTCTTGTCGGATGGCCATAGCGACAAGACCGCTTAACAGGAGAAGAGCAGAGACTTTGCAAGTTCCTTGGCCACTATAGGCGTCGTCGCATATGACTTCAAGTAAGTGATTGCCACAGTTCTTCACCGAGTTCAGGGTGTGTCGCCCAAGTGGCGAGCCCTTGATGGCTTTGCTAAAAGTGCCTTGGATGTAGCGGAAGCAGATATGGTAGCAGTATTCTCGAAGTTCTGGGGTCGTCACGGGGCTGTAGATTCCTGCTAGGGCAGCGCGGAAGAGTTGGGAAAGTCGATCATTTGCGAAATCTCCGGTACGCGTCTTCTCAAACGCCGTCGAATCGAAATCGATCTTCTGAATGAGAGCGTCCGCGAGGCTAACTAGTTGCAACGCGGTGACTATATCATCATTGTATGACATCTCCAGCTTAGGCAATATGACTTGTATTGTTTGAAGAATGAATGATGTACGCGCGCTGACATCGAAGTCGCAGCCCTCAAGCGTGACCATCAGTACCTGTACCCAGGAATGGAGTATGTCTTTATGACAGTGAAGAAGTTGCGCACGTCGATTCCAGTCAGTGAACACACCGAGAAGTGTCTGGGCGGCTTCGAGCATTGCAGTCCTCTCATCATCGATCTTGAACATACCTCCTTTGTCCCAGAATTTCATCCGCAACAAGAAAAATTGCTCCAGCAGAGGAACCTCGTAGAGCACAACGCCATTCTTCTCTTCTTGGAGGGTAGAGAGACCGATGCCTTCGAGGAGCGGATGCAAATCAGGTAGGCGCCTTTCCGGGTAACTCAACTCAATAAAGTCGAACAAATCGAAGATATTTGGGTTTGCAACCGTCTCTTCGCCCGGCCGAATCGTGGCGCCAAGCAAGACTGATTGGATTCTTGATTTCAACGATGTCATTCCTCCCATTATTGTTGATCGCAATTCCCGTGATTCGTAATCGAGAAGTGCTGCGCGCTGTTGAAGAAAGTTTTGCAGTGCAGCTGCAGGGGGGCCGCAGAAGAAGTCTGAGAAGTCTGCTTCTGCCTGGGCTTCGAGGCCTTGCGCTAATGAGATGCCCTCCCACGGAGTATCGGCGGTAATGACGCTTAATGTTGGTGCCTGAACGAACAGAAGCTCGTTATGCCGAAGCTCATCCATAACAAGTGCACTTGTCAAAGGAGACCTCCAAAGTTTCTGCAGAACGTCCCAGCATCGGCTCTTAATGTCGGATGACCAAGCCAGAAAGGTTTCGTCATCATTATCTGGGTATTTCACTGCTAGGAGCATGATGGCGTGAAACAGCGACTGACCATTGGCCCACAATCCATCCTCAGCTATGCGAACGGTGGAGCCGCCACATGTAAAGCCCAGGAGCACATGAGCTATTGTAGGCCTTGAAGAAACAGCAGTGAGACAGCTGTTGAGGAAGTCCAATACACCAAGCTTAATGATAAATCCTGGAGAACCTGGTCCGGCCTCCAGCTCCTCGTCGCTCAATCGCATCAGACCTGAAAGACAACGCCCAATCCGATCCGACTCATTGTCTTTCTCCAATATCCCTACAATCTTGCTCCGGCTGGAACGTTGACTGAAACCTGCTGGAGAAACGGCAAGCTTTCGTGACGATGACAGCTTCTCGAGTAGCCCGAGAGAGGCGACAATAAGGTCATGATTCTCCGTGCCGCAGTAATGACCAAGGTCGACGATGACTTGCAGGTTGTTTAGAACGGCGTCCTCAAAAGAGGCCAGTGATGAGTTTGAAACAGGCGAATGTTGATGTGTGCTTTGCTGCTTCAGAAGGGGCCTGACGATGTCAAGATACGTTGCTTGCAGTTTCATGACTAAGTTCATGACTTCGATGCTCGACATCACAGACTGCACTAAGGGGGAGTCTTCCACCGCTGCACCAAATTCATTATCGTTTTGATGAGAAGCAGCAAAAAGTGCCTTCAACACCTTGTCGTTGAACAACCAGGCCATCACGCGTGTGAAGGGATGCAGAGTGACGTAGACTGCGAGATTGGTAGGAGTGATGACCGAATCAACTGGAATATTAGACTTGTTCGCAAACACAACCAGGTTCTCATTGAAAGTTGAAAGACAAGTTATAATGAACTGGAGACAAGCGCATCTCATCACGTTGCGTTGTAACGGATCTTCCACTTTCTCACAACGCTCCGAGAAGACTTGCATGGCAAAGTCAATGTATTTTTCAATACCAGGCATGCGACGCGCTGACCCCAAGTCCTCTGGAAATGGCAGGCTGTCATTGAGACCTTGGTCGTCCGAATAGGGATCTACAAGCGCCTGGAGGAGGTGAATGAATGCAATTGACTCCTCGTAACCATCGGCCAAGGTAGTCCAGAGTTCATCGCGAGAAACAGGACTGAGCGCGTTATTCTGTTTCGAGCCAACATAAAATCCGGAAACTGTCCAACCGTCGAGCTGATTCCAGATCGAAGCGGCTCGTAGAGCGTCTTTGTCGACCAGTAGCGCGGATACAGCATCAAAGGCCGCCGCCCGGATTTGGCTCTCCACCTTATCATTGCAAAGTCTAAAACAGATGCTCGCGAGATTGTATTCTCGCTCTTCTAGCATCCAATGTCGTGCTGATGATCCCTGACGACAAAGATGTGCGAGTAGACGTAGATAGCTCTCCAGCATGACACCACTCTCAGGCTCTACGATTTGATCAACGGGATTTTGTTGAGATTGCGCATATAACCCGCCCTGTATCATCTTCTTTGGCTCATGTATGTTGGTCTGGAACTCGACTAGTTCGTTGAAGATGTGTGTATAACTGAGCGAGCTAATTCTCCGGAGCTTGCCAGACGACGGTCCACCTTCTTCCATGAGAAATTTATGCGCTGAATCTGCATTCTGCTCTCCGGTAGAAATGGCACGAAGCATCTCGCAAAACATAGCGATGCGAGGGGTAGGTTGTCGTTTCGCTGCCCACTGCAGAAATCCGTAAAGATTGCTCTCCTTGTCGTTCCAGAACTCCTCGGCAGCCTCGGGGAATCCATCAAAAGCGAATGATATGATCACCAGGAATCTCTCTAAATGTAATGGGTGCTCACCCGCCGACCGCTGGAAGTGCATTTGCAGCTGCCTTCGTTGGTCGTCTTCTTCAGCTTTGAGTCTTCGCAATGTATCCGGCATATTTGTGATGAAAGAATCTACAAAAGTCTGCAGCTGCTCCATGAGCAAGCCCCGGAAAGGCATGTCAGGTCGCCTCATCCCTGGAGTCAAGACTTGGGTATCTTGCATCAACGAAGAAATCATGCTCGTCTTTGTCGGGTCGTACCATTCCGTTGGACGGACGTCCTGACTGACTGATAGCATGAAATGGAAGGCGCCATCGTTGAGTGCCTTGAGGAAAGTTTCGGATCGTGCATTCGCCTCTTCGTCAAGCTTGACGTTCCCCAAGTCCGGATCTTGAAGGTTGGGGTCCACATATCTGCCGCTGTATTCGGCAAGCCACCAAGTGACAGTGGCAGCATGGAAGTTCCTCAGGGCCCAATTATCGCTCTCCCTCCCCGCCATCAAGGTGTTGTGCAGGGCTCGTGCCTCCTTTGTCGTGGTACTTGACTCCAGGGCCACCCATGACGCCAGCCGAATGATGATGGGAATGTAGTGGATAGTGATGACATCGTGCCTGTCGATTGTCCTTGCCCTTGCAAGTAGCGTTTTGAAATTACTCAGACTCGCAAAGCCAGCCTTAACCATGTGGCTGCAAATGGCGGCGAGGTATCCGTGCTGTCTCGTGAGACTGTCTTGCTGGTATGTCATGATTTCGTCGAAGTCGCGCGAAGTCACCTGGCCGGTCACCTGGTTGCTCTCCACGCGGTCTGAAATCTGACGCAGCCACACCTCGATGGCTTCCATGGCAGCCAGACATTTGGCCCAGAACTTGTGAGCGGGCTCGAAGTTGACGCCTTCAACGCCCGTTATGATGCGCACAGCCATGAGAAGCGCAGGCTGCCCCTCCAAGTCTGCGTCACCATTGTCCAGCGCCGTCTTGACCAGGATGCGCAAGCACAAGAGCACAAATTCGCGGCGGCGGTGGAAGCGTATTATGGCCGCCTGGAGCTGTGATCGTTGGAGCTCTTGCGCGTCGTCTGCGGCGCCATGGAAAAGCGCGGCGGCCTCCAGTTCGTCCAGGTCGAGCACCTCGGCCAGTTCCAGCGTCTGTTGTTGGAATTCCCCATTGACCTCGTATTCGTCGTCCCCAATGGTGATTTTGCCGGCGCTCAGCGTCGTTCTGCTGGAGTTGTTCTTGGTGCGTTTGTCCAGGAGCGCCTTGAAGTCGTCGAGACAGTCCTCCAGCTGCTGCAACAGACGATCGAGCGCCGGGAGCTGGGACTTTGTGAGGAGGTCCAGGTCGCGGTGCAGGCTCTCTAAGCCGCTGAGGCTGTCGTCCATGGTATAAGAGCCACTGCCAGATATAGAGATGGTTTGGCAGTCCCAGCGCATGTGAGGGTGCAACAATTAAGCGGGCAGGAGCGGGGAGGCGCGCGCAGGGGGCGTGCTGATGTTGGTGTTGGTGAAGCTTCGCGAAGGTTTGTTTGACAGCCGCGGAGAGAAGTCGGCCGGAGGGGAGGGGGGGTGCGACAATTTGGGCAGGCGCGCAGAGGGTATGTTCGCGCCGGTATGTTTTGGCAACTGCGGAGAGAAGCTAGGCGGGGGTGTGCGACAATTCGGGCAGGCACGCAGAGGGCGTGTTGGTGTCTGAAGCTCTTCCCGAAGTTTTGGCAGCGACGCGTCGGACCCCTGTCGCCTCAGCTTGGCAGGCACCTCCGGCGACCCTACGCAATGAGGGAGTGAGCTGGAGGGAGCTTCAGAACAGCCCGACTTGGACGTGCAAAACTTCTCGTGACCTACTTTTACACAGTACCTCGTGCCCATAACAATGCCCCGCCTGTAGCCAGCTCCCAACCGTCCACCCATGCGGCAATGCGCACGCCTTGCCTCACAACCCCCCCCAAACGGAGCAAGGAGCGCAACACCACGCCAGAGCATCGTCTCCCAAGCCCTACCGCTCCCTTCTGTAGTTGACAGACAAGCATATACACTGTAGGAGCTGGTCCCTCCTGGTGGTGCGGTATAGCAACATGGCCGTCACCACTGTACAGGATGCAAAGAGTTGGCTTCACGCTCCCGGTGTTCATTGCAGAAACTGATCTCGCATAGTCCTCATCTCATCCTCCAAGGTCTCAGATCGGACAACGGGCCTCAAAGACCTTATTCACATCTTGAAGTACAATCGCGGCAAGCCCGAGGTTTTTGACGACATTGGAAGCAAGGCGATTCTGTCCCTCTGCGACACGCTGTTTAACTTGATGCGTGATCTGCGTTCCACCTACCAGCGCGCCAAATCAAAGACCACCGCCAAAACCCTCTTACCGCTCACCGCCGAGGCTCTCCGATACACTCTAAACGCTAGCGTGCTCATCATCAAAGGACCGACTGTGGAGCTCGTCATAGAAAGCATTATCGAGGTACTTCCAGACACTCATGGGACGCTTCTTCCACCACTGCTCGAAGACCTCCCAAAAGCATTGAGAGTACTGCTAGCACACCAGCCACATGTCGAACGTCTCTCCCAGGGGTCTTGGGATGCCGCCGTAATCTTCAGCATTGAGTCTCTCTCCAGCTTACTCGTAGACCCGGAACCAGAAGCCCATGACAGCTGGAGTACCGGAGCCTCCTCGGCTCGGGCTAGAACGCCTATGCAGTCAGTCGAAGTATCTTCAAAACCCAGCTCACGCGACCCCTCGAGGGTGAAGCCGATCCCCGAAGAGTTCAGTCGAGCCGCCGATGATTTTGTACACTGCCTACATTTACTAGTCAAGGCCTCGAATGCTCCCGTCTTAGACAAGGCTGATCGGATCCTAGCAATCTTGATCCAGCTATTGCAGCGCAAGGTAACCCGTGTCTATCTCGTAGCACTTGCAGCAGTCAATTGCATCTTATCACGAATAGTACTCCATTCTACTCAGCTTACGAAGCGAATCATCCGGGAGCTACTGCCTCTGATGAAGTCTTTGTGGTCTGATCTTACGCTGAGAGACGACATACTGATCGCCTTGATGCATACGGAGGGACATCTGTCCAGTATTCTTGCAGACAAACACGAGGACACTGCGAGCTTTGATCTCGAAGTCTTGATAGAAACCATGTACGGCGACTATCGACGCAGACAAGAGACCATCGCACTGCAGTACCTAGAGGACGATCATCTCTGCTTTCGAAACGTTGGGAAACCTCGCGACGACACACACCCACTTAATACGTACGCATTCTCACTCGAAACAGAACAGCTCCGGTGTGAGGGTCTGTGGGCTACAGTTTCAGCGGTTGCACGCTTTTCATTCATGCTTGACAATAGGAAGCGTGACATGACCCATGATCGAGAGGATGAAGAGGAGAATCTTATTAAGAGGTTGCGTATTACTCATCATTTTCAGGATTATCTCCGCCACGTATCCGAACCTAGGTCAAATGCAAAGCGAGCTGCATTGCAAGTCATTGCCTTTATGGTACAAGTGGGGTCTTTGGACATAGAGGACCTTCAAGCTACACTGGAAAAGCTTACGCCTTACATTGCAGATGAGAATCCAGTCCACTCGGCATGGGCCATGATAGCGTTGGCTGCGTGAGTGTTTCCAGCGTCAAACGGTACCACAAATACTGACTTTCATTCACAGCGTGGCTTTTCAGCGGACCTCCAAACATGAAATCCTACTTCCATATTGGATATCGGCATGGCAGAGCGCAGCTCGAGTCATGACGTCGGTTTCGCTGTCTCGAGCTGCCTGTCATCTGATGCACGTTTTGCTAAAGTTAAAGATTGTCCCGTTTACTGCCGTGTCCGAAATGGTCCAAACCATGTTGTTGTCAATCGAGCTAAGCGGTCCAGCTTTACTTACAGAGAGTAGCTCGTTATTGTTAACCACAGCAATACAAGAGAGGATCATCGAGAATCCAACCTATTACAATCAGACTGCTGAAAGAGTTCTGAATTGGCTCATCAGCAAATGGACCCCCAGTGAGCACTTTCGCTAGCATAGCCGCATATATTACTAACATGATTTAGGTCTTTGGCCAGAACGCACTTATTCCTTGCTCAACGCCCGCCACTGCGGCGCTCGCGATGTACTACGGTTGTTCCGTGCCTGTCTTGATCGGCCACATACTCCTCTTAGTCCTTCTCCGTTCATGGTGGTAGGCCAACTAGCACAAGCACGAATGCATACAACCTCTTATCAGGAGCTAGGTCAATATCTTCTCCTCCTAGACGATCATGATGAATTTCAATCCTCGCCAAATGCCGGCTCCCTCGCTCCAGACACTGCTCCTTCTGAACACCTGCCTTCGCAATTAGAGAACCGAATACTTGATTTCGCAACTTCCGAGCTCGAAAAGACTAAGCAGCGCTGGAAAGAATGGACTCAGCACAACACTCATGGTATCACATTGGACATGATGCGAATAATCACAAACTTTTGCATTGTCACACCAGCGCTCGGTAATTTTGTCAGCCCCCATGACCGCCGCACTGTTGCGTTAAACTTAGCTGTCGACAGTCTCACGCAATCCTTCGTCAACTTTCTGACACGACCTCAAACTGAGCAGAACAAAGTGGACGCGGTGCTGGAAATCGCTATCAAAAACTTACCCGATATCCGTCACGTGACAAGCCTGTCTCTGGGTCCATTCAAGGAAGCTGGCGTGCTTTACCTCGCAAAGCATTTGTCCAAAACCCTCGAAGATTTACAGGAGCTGAAAGAATCGTTCTATGCAGAAGAGGTAGATGATTTCATGATGGACCTAGATCAAGCCCCAAACTCTCAGCCCACCGGAGCCTCTCCCAAACCCGATCTTGGTGTCCCGAGGCATGATCTTCAAGCCAGATTCGATCCCGCCGTCCTGCGTGCGTCCTGTTCGGCTTATTGCCAACTGATATCAATAATTGCAAACTCCCCCGAAGATGCGCAAGATCAGATCGAGATACCCTCCAAATTTGTGGACCATCTGACGTTCATTTCAGAGGTTGAACTTCTTCGCTCCCGCTCCTTCTTGAAAGCTCTCTTCTCCACTCATTTTACGTGGTCAACACCATCCTGCTTGAATCTTCTTGAACGACTCAGCGAGGGTCTTCTTGACCCCGCAGCGCGAGAACACAACACGTCTGAGGTTGCACTAGGTATGGTGGTAGAAGTTTTAGTCGGCACCACTTCTGTATGGAGCGTCGGGTCAACTGACCGAGAAGGCCAAGACTTGTACGACAACGTAGAGGGTTTGTACGCCCACTATGTAAAGGGACTGGTCAAGAAAGGGGTGCGGAGATCCGCAAATCTCCAGATATGTGTTGCGGGCTTTCTACATGGACTCTTGAAGCACCATCCAGACTTTGGCCAGAACAGTAAAGTACCATCTGCCCGAACTAGTCTCTTTGAGATTTTAGCACATGGAGAAGTCATCGTCAAATATCACATAGCGGAACACTTGCCCACCATTTTCGAAAACTTTATTCTGTCCGAGCATGATAAAATCCTCCAAGACGTGGACAGCAGCTTACCAAGCGATGCCGAGTGGACCGAGGGCATAGCTCTTCGCCTGCTAGTTTTGTCGAGGCTTGCGTCCAAATGGTATACTCTTCTACGCCAGAGTGTTTACCGTATCTTTGCAACAGCAGGCTCGGTTGAGCGTGCGTCTGGCCATGCGAAGCGATGCATACTTGCAGTGGCTAGAGCAAGAAGCCTTCAAAGCTCACAGATTCTCTTTAGGCTTTTCGCCCCTCAAATCATCTTCACTTGGTTGGACCGGAAGAGGAAATTTTCCGAGATACCGTTTCTGCCGTTTGGATACAACACACTTGTGGATCTTCTTCGCGATATCGAATCCGAGGCTGCGGGGCAGGCTATCATGCGCGGACTCCAAGACGAAGTTGATTATTTGGCTAGGCAATTAGGAACAACAACTTCCGAGATATTGACAAAGAATATTGCAAAAGCGGCTGCTTATACACTTTCTTGGGATACCTGCAGGGGTTCTGCACGAAATAAGGCTGATCCAAGCAATGCTATGCTGCTTCGCGACCTCGTTGATGGGGGTAAAGATCAGTATCTCCAATTAGTGCACTTACACTTTTCACGAATACTCGGATATGTCCTACAAACAATAAACCTCGAGGAAAAGACTAGCAAGGCGCTCGATAAACGACCCGCCTTTGCAACCACGGCAAAGGCATTAGCAGAGATGAACAGCATCAGTCGCTCAAGCCAGGACCTCGATATTGGAATTGAGCCCTCATTTTCGGCATTTTATTTATTTGACCAATTAGAGAGACTTTGTCGTCGAACAGGAGATAACCCTGTTACTTTTTGGACTCCGAGTGTCTACACATTTGTTATGCGCATGCTACTCGATCGAATCCATCCGGCTTTGGGCTCGCTCTACGCTCGATCGGTCATCCGCAAGATCAGGATCCTTGTTGCACTTGCCGGGACTGTGGCGTACGAAGGATACCCATTACAAATGACTCTCCAATCCCTACGTCCATTTCTGACTGACAGTCAATGTGCAGAAGATGCCCTAGGAATCATGCAATACTTATTTCATCATGGAACACAATACTTGCGTGGTCATTTGAGCTTCATGACTGGGATCGGGCTTTCTATCCTTATATCCACTCGAGTTTTTCTCGGATCGTCTCAGGACAGTACAACACAGCAATCTCAGCACACGGCGACAATGAGCAAGGCCCAGCATTTCCATGCGTGGTTTGTCACGTATCTTGATGAATACGCGAAATCACTGTCCTCCAGCGAAGACACGTCCAATGTGAAGGCTTTCACGTTGATCACAACAGCTGCTTCCCAAGTGCGCACGGAAGGCAACTCTTTTCAGGGCAGTGAGGAGAGTAAGTTGCTGCTGCAGATTTTGGATGACGTCCGCTCCGGCCGCAAACTTCTCAATAGCACATCCCGAGAGGTCGCCCTGAGCTTACTTTGCCGAAACTTCCAACCTGCCGCTACAGCGAAGGACGATGTTCTCGGATCGGACTTGGATGTCGCTGCTTACGCACCCCAGATTTGGGAATCATGCCAAAGAAGCGACATTGGCGACGGATATTTGCTTTGGGCAGCAAGAGTACTAGGTCGAACCTTCTCCGCCCATGGTGAGGTGAAACGCAGCGCAGATCAGTCCCAACCATGGTCTACCCAACCCCACTCGCCAAGAGATTCTCTAGGCAAGATTTCTAGAGAAGCAATCGTTAAGAAGATCATTGATTTCTTTTACAGCGACGACCGTAGTGAGGTTAGTCTTGCAGAGGACGGGGTCCGCCTGCTCATATCACGTCTTACCAACGACAGTTATGTAGTGGAGTTGCAAAATACTATACCAAAATCGATCGGAGATGCACTGACTTTAGCTGTACCTGCTGAACCAGAATCAACTACACTACCGCCACCAGAGACGCTGGAGCAGAGTGCATTCCCTACTGACAGTAGAAGCGTGTCGGTTTGGATACGAGATCTGGCTGTATCGTTGTGTCAGGTGGCTTCTCGAGATCCAATTCTCGGTTCCTTGCCAAAACTTCTTCTTCAAATTGACCGACTGGCCGAGAGACTGTTTCCATACATTCTTCATCTAGTCCTCCTGGAGGAGTTTGATGGGGAACAAAAAGTACGAGAGATCATCTCTGAGGCATCATTATCTTGGTTCGATTATCGTGATTCAACGCGGGCCCCATACATGCAGATCTGGATACAAGCACTTCTCTACCTTCGTAGCCAGCCCACCCCCAAAGAAGTGACTAGAGTTGATCGAGATAGATGGCTGGAGATCGACTATTTGAAGGCAGCAAGAGCAGCGATTGTGTGTGGCATGCATAGAAGTGCTCTTCTGTTCGCCGAGACGTCATCAGGCCAACCGGTTATGAGAAGCAGCTCAAGAAGAACTTCGGTCTTTGTTGATGCCCCGGAGCTTCCAATCGATCTACAGCTATCGATCTACAAGAATCTAGACGAACCAGACTCGTTTTACGGTGTCGACAGGGGATCAAGTTTATCTTCAGTGCTAGATCGCCTGGACTACGAGGGTGATGGCGTTAAAAGCCTGCTATTTCGAGGCCCGCGCCTTGACAGCCAGATTCGCCGCTCAAATATGATCGATTCTGCGGATTCCCGTGGCGTTGTAAAATCCCTTATCATGCTCAACATGAACAGCATTACCCATTCATTACTCTCGAATGACCATTTTAAAGACATTGGAGATGACGTAGTTGACAGTACACTCCACACGGCACGAAAGCTTGGTCAGTGGGACATCAAAGCACCGGAAGGAAATCACACCGAATCTAGCACTCTCTTCAAAGCTTTCCAAGGTCTATACTACGCCACAGACGTCTTCGGTGCAAAGAAGATGCTTAAACGACAACTTCTAGCGACTGTAAAGTTCCTGTCTGGAAGAGATAGATCGTCCATTTCAACCAACTCTCGTTTGCGAACACTCGCAATTTTGACGGAAGCCGATGAGCTCATCACTACGACCGAGCCACAGCAGTTGCTTGATATCTGGGATCAAATGAAAGGGAGAGAGCAATGGATGCGGGCCGGCGAGTATATACTTCTCTACCCTTGTACGAAACAGCAATAACTAGTAGCTAGATTCGAAGACGTGCGCCTCCTCCTCTCCTGCAGAGAGACTTTATTTGGTGTCCTAAGTACGAACGCTTCGTTGCTTAACTCACTGAAAGCACGGACTGGTACAATGCGACATATGGAAGTTGAAGCCCTTGTCTCCTCTTCTGCCATTTGTAGGAGGCATGGAGCTCTACAAGAATCTCTCGCCAGCGTTACATATCTCTCAGATATCGTGCAGCAGTGCAAATCCGTCGGGCTTGACATTGAAGCCACCGCACAACACGAGGTGGCTAGTGTACTCTGGGAACAAGGCGAGGTTGAAACATCCATACGAATGCGACAGCATCTTATCGATCACGCGAATTTTGACTCTCAAGCCTCGGACATTAGTCTGCCTGTTTTGCTTGCGAAGCTGGTAAGCATAAATTCACCTCGACTTGCTTCGGTCTCTAACCTAATCAGGGCCACCACCTTGCGGAAGCCCGTCTGGCAAAGCCCGATACGATCATCCAAGAATACCTAGAACCGGCTATCCGTGAATTGAAAGGACAGTCACAAGGATCCGGCCCAGGCCAAGTCTTCCACGAGTTTGCCCTTTTCTGTGATAAACAACTACAGAATCCCGAGGCAGCTGAAGACCTTGCGCGAATCAAGACAATAATGGATCGAAAATGGCAAGAAATGCAAGAGTTCGTTAAGCTTTCAACCACCGACAAGAGTAAGACAATGCGCGACAACTACAAACGAAGTGCCCAGCGTGCGAAGAACTGGTATAACCTAGATCATGCTGAGTACGAGAGGCTGTTCAAAGGCCGTGAGCAGTTCCTACGTCAATGTCTTGAGAACTATCTGCTCTCTTTGCAAGCAAGCGACGAATACAATAACGATGCTCTGCGCGTGTTCTCCCTATGGCTCGAGCATTCGGATACACCGCTAGCGAACGATGCCGTTAAACCTTACCTGAAGAATGTCCCCAGCGGCAAGTTTGCTCTGTTGATGAACCAGCTATCGTCCCGTCTACAGGCAGAATCGACTGAATTCCAGAAACTTTTGTCTGAATTAGTCTTCCGGATCTGCGTTCAACACCCATACCATGGTATGCATCAGATTTTTGCTATACAGATGAAACTGGGCAACGTTACACGCGAAGATGCCGTGAGATCTAGAGACGAGTTGGCCAAATCTCGGCAACGCGCTGCAAGCCTAATTGCGCAGTCACTAAGCAATCACAAGACGGCGCGAGCCTACTGGGCAGCCATATTCCAGTCGAACAGTCTCTATCATGAACTTGCCATGTTCAAGAATGACGCGGACAATAGACAGGGGAGAGACATTCTGCTTGAGAAGTACCCGGAAGCCAAGGCGTTGGTGAAGAGAATTCCACACCTGAGGGTTCCGCCGGCTACGTTGCAGATTGAGGTCCGCGCGAACTGCGATTATAGTGACCTACCAAAGATCACTGGCTTCAAGCCACGGATGAGCATTGCAAATGGGCTCAGTGCGCCAAAGGTCGTTACTGCCATTGGTGACGACGGCAAACCATACAAACAATTGGTATGTATGCTTCATGACGACGCTCAACGTTTCACTAATTCTTTGATAGTTCAAATCTGGTAACGATGACCTTCGGCAGGACGCCATCATGGAACAAGTCTTTGACCAAGTTTCTCGTTTGTTGAAGAACCATACAGCAACGCGCCTGCGAAATCTTGGGATCCGAACCTACAAAGTCCTTCCTCTGTCCACCAGATCCGGTTTGATGGAGTTCGTTCCAGACACCATACCACTCCACCAATGGGTTATGCCAGCCCATGAGAAGTACTACCCGAATGACATCAAGGCGGAGGTATTCCGGAAAGCCATTGGGGCATGCCAAGGAGATACTCTCACCACCCGTGTCAAAGTCTGGGAAAAGCATGCCAAGCAATTCCACCCTGTGATGCGCTACTTCCTCCTCGAGCGCTTCGAAGATCCAGATGAGTGGTTCGAGAAGCGTCTCGCATATACCAGATCTACGGCGGCCATCTCGATTCTCGGTCACGTATTAGGCCTTGGAGATCGTCACTGTCACAACATTCTTCTTGACGAAAAGAGTGGGGAAGTTATTCATATCGATCTCGGTGTTAGTTTCGAAGCAGGTCGCGTCCTTCCTGTTCCCGAAGTCGTACCCTTCAGACTTACCCGCGATCTCGTTGACGGAATGGGCTACACAAAGACTGAAGGTGTCTTCCGTCGCTGTTGCGAATTCACCATGGACACTCTCCGCGAAGAACGCGATTCCATTATGACACTCCTCAATGTGCTCCGCTACGATCCTCTTGTCAACTGGAGCGTCACTCCCACAAAAGCTAAACGCATGCAAGAAGGCCAGGAAACGAATGCGGCGAATGGCGGCCGAGCAGGAACGGTAGGCCTAGCAGGTACGCCAGCGCCGTCTGGCGTACTGCCTGTAGTGGACGAGGAGTTACAGCAGAGTAACAAGAAGAGGGAGGAGCAGGCTGGTGAGGCAGGCAGAGCGTTGAGTGTGGTTGAGAAGAAACTGAGTAAGACGTTGAGTACGAAGGCGACGGTTAATGAGTTGATACAGGCGGCGACAGATGTTAAGAATTTGGCGGTGCTGTATTGTGGTTGGGCCAGTTACGCTTGAATTCCCCCAAATGCAGTACTTGATGGATAAGATTGGGCTTTCAGCGTTATACCCTCTTCAAAAGATGTTTTAGGCATGTGTGTAAGGGTAGCGGGCGTTGTAAAAGTGAAATATGGAAGAAATATATATTGGAATTGGCCTGTACAGTGTATCTACTCGAGCGTTGATTCACTCAGCGACCAAACGTGTTCGAGACCAATACGAAGGAGCTAATATTGTTAAGACGCGTGAGTGTCTTGCATGTTTCGCAGGGCTGACTCAAATCATACCGCCTGTTGAAGTATTTACTGAACTCTTAGCCTACCTATAAGTCCGCCACTTGAATGACTCAAGTTTCGTTTGGCTATTGAAACTCATATGCATCGTTATCTTTGGTCCTAGTGCAGGGAATGAATTCATAAAAGCAACCTCATAGGTCGACAATGAGTTTCGAGACTTGTACTAAAGGAAGTCGAACGTCTGGAGAGCAGAGGGCTAAATTTGTTGCGCAAACTGCGCGTCCGCGGATGTTTAGACGTAGATCTATGACAGCAGTTCAGTCCTGAGGCCTAATCTTATTCCAAATCGCCCACAACCTCCCCTATCCACTTAATATTGGGACGCTAAAGGTAGGCATTACATAACCGCCAAATCCTGAACTTCTAAACCTAATCCTATAATTTAATGATCCAGAAGAGTCCCCGCCTTCTTAATTACATTGAAAAATTTATACATCATCGATCTCAGGGGTTGTCCTATGGATGGGACAACTCCTATATAATATTTGAAACCCTGCAAAAGCTCAAAGTCTTTCAGAGTCAACAACGTTTGGCGAGAACTAGCCGAGGTTTTCCTTGGCACACAAGCAAGGGAGTTACTCAAATCCGACCAATGTAAATCATCGAAGCTCTTGAAAGCATACCTGGATATCGGTAGGGCTCGGATTGATCATAGGGACTGGGCCAATGGTTATTGTGCCCTACAAAAAGTGAGCCTTAGGTCTCATCATTCTACTCTTTTGAGAAACTTACATATTTCCATATCTAAGACAAGCATCTGGATAGATTAAAGACTTTCCGCCAAACTTATTACATTAACACTGATCGAATGCATGCGGATGGCTTCTGATCCACGGTTTGATCAAAGCCCTGTTTACCGAAACGACTACGCATAGTTATGGATCTTGGTATAGTCGCCGGATAAGAAAATGGCTTGTAATATTTATTAGAAAAGTGGAGACCCGCACTATACTGCATGTGGAAGTTTTTTGCATAATCATTTAAGTAGATCTGTACCATTGCTTCTAGTTGCTCAATCGCCATGTGATTTGTCATTGATAGGACGACGGTTCACCTACAACTAGAAGATAAATCACCCATCTCAAGCACGTTACCCAAACCACAGCTCCAAACCAAAGAAATGGCTTATCGGTTCACCTAGAAGCACCTACGGTCGCGTATATAAGCCAATCATAATCCTAGTAAAAGTATCATAGACCATAGGTATTGTTTTGTAATATTGTAAAATGTAATGCCTTATTAGGTGTAGGTGGTGTTCACAATGGTTGCTATCTGCAACACCTCTTACCTAACATATAAATATATTCTGCAATCGTAATATCTTTCGTCACTCTCTTGTTTCTATTTTATTGATCTCCTCCATCTTATCCATGGCATCTCTATCTCCGTCCCCTTTATCCTAGTTCTCATTACTCTCTGATGGACTTACGTGTTTTGCTATTCACCTGTAGGTGCATTAATACAGTAAATACAGTAGCTAGTTAGTATAACTATTTTTAAATGTTGTGTACACAAAATATCAATTTCCTACTTTTAACCCCAGCTTCACTACACCAAAAGGGGTACGATAGAGTTTGACTACGCGTAGGCGTATTTTTTAACAATTGAAAAGCCCTGACTAGGCTAGAAAAATTTCTGTTCTTAATGCTTTCTACCCTGCTAACTGCGCACCTACGCTGTAATTTGTATGGGTAGGCGTAGTAAAGTTACTAAATAGATAAGCGTAGGTACGCCTACACGCAACTACACCTCCTTACCTTGCACTTACGCTTATGCATAGTCTCTTCGACGAACAGGGCCCAATAGTTGGATATGAATAAAAACCATGTAGTGATTCAAGATATAAAGTTATCGCTGATTGCCCTTGCAATATCGCGTGTGACAAATAACCAATCCTTGAAGACTAAAACTTCTAGGCCTCAATTTCCGCCTTTTTGATCACACATGCTTATGCTAGAGAAAGCGAGGAAGGAGACACAATTCAATACGAGTGCTCTTGTCACGTGTACCACTCTGTTCTACTAAGTACTATTTTGGTTAGCTTCTTTTTCTCTAGCTTATATAGTAG